>VDFB02193867.1:635520246-635750582 GCA_007258455.2 Sequoia sempervirens
ATGTTAGCATTTATTCCTTGAATCATGGTTGTTATGTCATTTGGTTGCACATTACAAGGGATAGGAACTTGTTGCAAGGCACTTTGAAGCATAATGTGATAGTTAGGTGAATTTTGAATCAAGTCCCTGAGGGATATCTTTGTGGGAGTATTCTTAACTTGTTTAACAAGATCATACTCCTTCCCATTATGTGAAGTTAAAAAGGGAACACTAGGAAAAATAGGATTATGTAATGGGAGGGATGTTGAAGATTTTTTTCTTTGTTGTGGATTGTTCCTAGTGTTATATGTGTGAGCAATGGTTTTGTAACTCGATTGTTGTGAAAAAAATTTCTTAGGTGGTTCAAAGATAAGGATGGGTTTATTTTTAACTTGTGGTTTTTGAGAGGGTGGATGGATGATAAATTTAGGCTCGAGAGATTAATTCAAGGGGTATCTAATATGCATAACCTCAAAAGACTTATCATTATTTGCATGATCTCTTAGTGAAGAGGATTCTAATGTTACTTCATCATCTTCATCTAAGGGATTACTATTTTCAATATTCTCATTTTCTTCCACTCTTATATCTTCCCTAGTAGGAGATTTTTTAGGAGAACTAAAAACCAAATCTTCTTGACATTCAAGGATTGGTTCTCCTAAGATGACTTCATCACACACAAGGGAGTTATCAATGGTTGAATTTTCTTGTTCATAAATAATGGTGTTGTCTTGTTCAAGAATGTTTTCTCTAGGGGAAGAGATGAAATCAAGATTCCCATGACCTTCATAGATTAGATATACTAACATCAAAGTATCATCTTCACAAATAAGATATATACTAGGAGAAGAACAAATGTGATTGTCATTATAATTTATGGTTGTTTCTTCTTGTTCATCAATGTCGTGTTCACTAAGAGAGGTAGGAGGAGATAAACAATTAGGACTCTCAAAACTTTCATTGATTAGTTAGATTCTCATATCAAAATATCTTCTTCACCAATAGGAGAGCTATTAGGAGAAGAATGAATATGATCATTAGGATTGTCTAAGGTTGTATTCTCTTTCACTAAAACACTCTCATAGGGAGGGGATATGAACTTTTTCTTAGCGTTGCCTAGAAAGGTAAGGTACTAACATTATTTGAACAAAAATGAAAAGCACTTTTAACCATCTCATGCAATGCTTTAATAATGTAAACAATGTGTATCCAAAGATGCAAAATAGTTTTATCCAATGAATGCAAAACTTTAAGAATACAAACAAAGTATGTCCAAAAATGAAAAGCACTTTTATCAAACTTATGCAAAGTTTTATGAATGTAAACATTGTATATGAAAAAGTGAAAAATAATTTTATCCATATTATGCAAATTTTCATAAATGTGAGCATTTTCAGATCTAATGATACTTGTAATTGAAATAATTTCAAAAATGAGTTCCCTAAATTGATGTTTTTGACCTAGATGCATAAAATAGATGTTCCCAAAACTTTCCAGTCTTATAGTATATGTTAGTAGGAGGCTTAGGAAGCACAAAAAAGAAAACTTAAACCCTGAAAATTGCAGCTTCAAACTCAACAGGGAATAAGATGCCAGTAAGGGCGTCTTGGTCATACTGAAGGAATTTGAAGGTTCCAAAAACTGGAATAGAATGCAATCAACTCAAACAAGATTCTGAGGTAAGAACCCAAAGAGAGACTAAGATGCCAGTAAGGGCGTTTTTTTTCTAGTGGAGGTTTTTGTTAGAAAAAAAACAAATTTTGAGTTGTTAATAGTATTCCCAGATTGCCTACTTAGGGACCTGATGTTTGGAAATGAAAAATTGTGCAAATAAATACAAGAAAAAGTAACTAGTGGAAAGAAATTGGATGCAAATTTGAATGCAATTTTTTCAAATTTTGATGCAATAACAATGTTCCTAAATGCAATTAGGATGATGAACAATGCACTTTTTAGTTTTTGAATGAGATCAAATGATGCAAGCAAGCAAAAATACAACCTATATGCAATTCCACTAATGAAAATTTTTGAGAAACCATAGATGCAATTTCACTAATGCAAGATGTAATGCAATAATGAATGCAACCTAGATCTAGAACTTTAATGAACTCCAAGTTAGAAAGTGAATGCTCAAAAATGTCGAGTTCTCCAAAATGATTAGTTGAACAATTGATATGTAACATCACTTTTCTCCAACTAACATTCAAGGATGTCCTAGGAGTCCTAATTGAATTGGCTATCAACCTCACAAGGTGATTCAATTCTCACCAAGAAGGACCTAGGAGGGGGTTAGTTGAGATTTTAGGGGTCCACCACCAAGCAAACGCTTGGAAATGACAAATAAGCATTCAACCTATAAAACCTAGTAATGCAAGCTAAATGAAGGATGAAAATGATGAAATTGTGTAATAGGAAGTTAGGATATGTGTACTTGGGAAGTCTAGAAATGTAATGAAGATTCTGGAAATGTAAAAATATTGTCAAAATATGCTATGGAGGACTAAGACACCCTTACTATTGTCTTAGTCTTGTTGTTTTTTCAGGGAAATTTTAGAATCTTTGGATGTCAGAACAAGATCCGAAAGAATCTCTGCAAAATTCCACTTGGAGGACTAATATGTCCTTATTTATTTTTAGTTCCAATCAAAAAATTTGAAGTTTTTTAAGTGTGATCTTGAGGCTTGATGTTTGCACTTCCTTCTTCTCTGATCTCAGGTTCTGAAACTTCTAGATCTGACCTATAGGTGAGTTTCCATGAAGATGACAACTTTGTAATGCAACTTTGCAACTTTTCAATTTTACACTTCAAATGATCTTCAAGTCTTCAACCTAAACCTACAAACACAAACATGTGAGAGCAGAAAAAATTGTTGATTTTTAGTAAATGGGGGTTTCCCTTGGTAAAACCCTTTGTAAGTAATTAAACCAAACAATGAAATCAATGAAATGAAGCATGAAATATGAAATATATAAATGATATCATGGTGGATGATGTCTTGTGAATAAAATATGCAATCTACCATGTAGTGGCTATTAAGAATGTAGATCTTAGATCCTTGAATATGATGTGAAAAATGGTTGTAAATAGACCTTCAATGCTACATCCACAATCTTGGCTCAACAACATGAATGGATGCACTAAACCCTTGGCATGATGCTTGAATCTTGATGATGGCTCCAAATTCTTGATGAATTGCTCTTGAATGCATAAACTTTCCTTAGGAATGAATAATTGAAAGCTTCTTATGAAAATGAGTGGAGGAACCTTCTATTTATACTTGTTCATGCTAAATATCTTCAAATTACACCACAACAAGCTGACATATAAAGTCATTAATTAAAGGAGGATAAATCCTACCAAAATTTGAAATTGAATCCCAAAAATAAGTTGAGGACTAATACGCTCTAGGTGGAATCTTAGTCCCAAGGCTCAAATCTCAGGGCACAGACTCCAAAAAGATACTTTTTTAGGTACATTCAAAATCAAGGTCCCAAAACCCATGGAGGAAAAAGATGCCCTTGGTGGAATTTTAGTCCCTATCCACAAATCAGTGACACACAGATAGAATCATTAAATGATCATTTATCTTTTGATGATTTTTGAGATTATCCATAAATAGATGTAGTTCATTAGGCTTGTGGATGCAAAATAAGACCAATTAAGACATAAATAGGGATAAATAAAGCAAGGTGGACCCAAACAAGTGTGAAAATGCAAGGGTATACATTTTACTACACTATAGCTATCAAAAGGCTATATCAACGACTAAATCTCTATATTGGTCAAATTAGTCCAATTCACCTAAATCTACAAAACACACATCACAAGAGAGAGAGAGAAAATTATATTTTGTTAGAAAATGGAGGTTTTCCTTGGTCAAACCCCATTTTGGTAATTAAACCTTGAAATGAAATGAAAAATAATGAAGGAGTAATGAATGAACAAATGCAATGTTGTGACTCACCAAACCCTTGAAATGAAGGTTGCAAACTTGTGTGAAATGACTAGCATGAATGTGAATCTTGGCTCTTTATTGAAATCTTGAAGATTTGTCTTGAATTATTTCATGAATCATGAAACCTACATCATAAATGTTAGTTCACAAACACACATGATGCCTGAAGATTTTGACATGATGCTTGAATCTTGAATATTGCTCCCAATGCTTGATAACTTGATCTTGAATGCTCTTGATCTCATAAATGTGCTAGGATACTTGGAAACTTGAGAACTCTAGGTCTTAGATAAAAAATGCTTGGTGAAATAATGATTTAAAATCTTAGTTTTATAGGCATCCTATCTAATTTACCATTTATTAGATTCCAAATGTTGACATTTGCAAAATTTGAATTTAAAACCTTGATTTCCTACTCACAACCATAAAAAGGCCCCAAATGGGACTAATACACCAATGGTGGCATATAGTTCCCACCTAGGTCAACTAATACATCGAGGGTGGCATATTAGTCCCACCCTAATTTTTTGGGGTGAGAGAATGTTAGGGGGTTAGAATATAAAATGTATTTATTAAATTTATCAAGATATCATTTGAAATAAGCCTTGGGATACATAATATAGGGTCTTAGGGGACTATGAATGATTATTTAAATGACTTGAATGAAAGGGTAATAAAATAGGTCCAAGTAGAGTGTGAAATTATACTATCTCTAAGAAGGGGGTACATTTTTTGGCACTATAGGAAGAATCAATGACAAGCATACTAATGGGATATTAATTGATCCCATTTGTGTAGAGAACATGATCACTGAAGAATTATTATTTGTAAATGAAATCTATCAAGATACAGATGACAAACCGAAAGCATTCATAAAAATGTGTAATGGTTTTTCTTTCCCTACGATTGGCTCAATAAATCTCCCTCTAAAGGTTGGACCTAAAGAATTAACTATCTCATCAACCATCATCCCGTCATTGGAGTAATTTCATGTGGATTTAGGCTATCCATGGCTTCACTCCATGAATGCCATCTTGTTGGTTTACATAAATGCTTAAAGTTTCCATTTGGAAATAAGATATTTACAGTGCATCATAGTGTCTTGAATCTTGTGTCTTCTTGTGGGAAATTTTCATTGGATTTCTTTTTTCCTGAGCCTAATGAACCTATTAGACCTTGTGATGACTTCTTTTTCAAATCCTATCAAAATTTTAAGGTGAAGTGTATAGTAGAATTGTCCCTTACCAATATGTCTCAACCCATGATTGAGCCACCTATCCTTGATGAACCCATGATTGAACCAAAAACCCTTCTAAATATCCAATACCAGCGTATTACAAATCCTTCACCTATTTCATATAAGAGACCATGAGATAATAAAAAAAATCTCATTGTGCCTCCTAAAGTCAAACAAGTTTACAAAGCTAAAGAGAAAGTGGTTGAAAAACCTCCCATGATTCCTTTTATTCCTCCCTTATGTGAAGAAAATAAACCTATGGTTGATAAACTCACTCATACACAAACATAGCTTAGAAAATGAATAAAAATAAATCAAATTTCTAGAGATTTTAGGCATTGATGTTGTGCTATTGCTTGTTTATTACAAGAAAAATAAGAACACCATAACATAGAAAATAAAAATTCAAACTTGTCTCTCATAAGGCATGATGTCTTCTTGCCCTCACTACAACATAAACATAAACAAAATCCTATGGATATTGTCATTAGACCTCCCATTGTGATTAATCTGAATGATGACATTGAAATTGATAAAGTTGATGAGGAAGTGCATTAAGATTTAAATCTAATGTTTTCCTCTTCAATGAGCTTAAATGATGATCTTCCTAATAAGAGTGTTGAACTTGGTGTGTTTCCTAGTTCGACACTTGTCGTTGTCCTTTTGGCTAGTTGTCTTCCTTCCACATATTTTAAACAACATTGGAATGTGGATGACCCACTATTGGTTGACTCACATGTTCCTTACTAGTATTTTGATTTTATTTTTTTCATGTTTCTTTATGTGATTGCATGTGTGTAATGTGATCCCCCATACTATTATATTTTATGTATATCTCTCTCTTCATGTATGTTTCTCTATTTTTATCTATATTCCTCTCTATGTCATAGACATTTATCTTTTGCTTGTCTTTTTTTTTTTTTCTTTTGGGGATGAAACAAGGCATCAATACATTTAGGTCTCTTCCATGCTGACCTAAAATATTTTTCTTTGTTTTCACTCTCTATGTGTTATTCTTCTTGTTCTACGAGTATTTGGGGAATGATGACTATACCATAGAAAAATGGATCTTGGAAATTTTCATGGTCATTTAGGTCATTCTTCGATGATTATTGATCTATTTTTCTTTGATTTAATGTTGCAATGTAACTTATAGATTCACATTAGGTCCTGAATATTTAAATTATGTTGTATTGTGAAGGTGTTGTGAAGTGTTGTAACACATTTCTACACTTTTCTAGACTCTTCTCATTTTAATTCATCTAAAAATCACCTTTTGTATCCCTTATCAAGTCCTATTTTAAATTTTTGTAAAGTCTTGTAACAAGCTTTCACACTTTTCTAGGCTTGTTATCACTATTTACACCTTTCTTATGCTTTATTTGGCCCCTTTATGCACTTACAGATGATATTTAAGTGTATTTTTAAATGTAACCTAACAAACAACCTTAAATGTAACTTAATTCCCGAAACCCACTTAGAAGCCTAGAGCAGAACCCATTCACCATGTGTGGCGAATGAGTCCCTCTTCACTCCAAATTCAAAATAATTCAAAATTTATTTCAGGTTTTTACTCATTAAGACCTTATATTAGCCTGCGATGTTGTATTATTGGGTATTTAGGGGAATAAGTGTATAAATAAGTTTTTTTCCATCCATTTCAACCCCCATTCACCTATTCATTTACTAATTCATTCAAGAATCCAATTACATTCAATCAAGCAATCATCAAGCATCTTGTAGTAGCCATTGACATATCTCTACAAACTTCTACAACAAGGTTTTGGTAAGTTTAGGACACTTTCATTTTTTTTATTCATCATTCCTTTCTTGTTTTCACTTCATTTCTTTATCAAGGGTTTGATTACCAAAGTGGGATTTGACCAAGGAAAATGCCTCTACTCTAAACCTTAACCATTTTCCCCCTTCTTTGCATGTGTGTTTGCAAGTCTTGTATGTAGATTTATCAAATAAATTGGTGTTGGATAGTTGTTTACAAGTCATCAAAGTGTTTCAAGTCAACAAAACCCTAATTCAAGCTTGAAGACAATAGACAACCCATTTTCAGTGGTGAATGAGTCCCACCTATAGGCTGGAAAAGTTGATTTTTTCAAAATTCAGTTCTCGACAGTTGTAAAGCAGTTTTAGGTCATTTTACTAGTAGGAGGATTAATTCACCATCAGTAGTGAATGAGTCTCATTAGTGATAAATAGTAATTTTTTCTAGTCTCCAAAACCTTCTAAGATCACCATTCAACTTCTAGGTGCACTATGTTCAACCTCATTTAGTTTTGTTTGCATTTGTTTATTCTTTTAGTTCATTTTTGCATACTTCACCGTGTTTTCAAACATTGCATATTTCATTAGTATTGCATTAACAATCAATTAATTTCATCATCTAGTTTCATTTAGTCATAATTATAGCATACATACCTTTTTTTGAGTGAACCACCTGAATTTTAGGGTTCTATCTCTCTCCTTTTAGGTGAAAAACCCTCAGAGTGCAAGAGAAGTCCATAGAAACATCAAAATTGATGGTTCATTTTGGTGAACTTTCATATTGAACACATTATCTTTCTTTTTTTCATTACATTTCCATCCTATGAGTCATATCATTAGTCTTTGCATTAGCTTTTTGCATTGTTTTTCCATCCTAGGAATCCTAAACTTGCATTAGTGAATATCTTATCTAGATTTCATTTTTTCATTCCAAAACATTCCAAAATTGAAATTATGTATTTGCATCTTCATTTTGCATCTAAACAACATAAATATCACTTTAATTTTTTTGAAAAATATAAAAAAAATCATCCCTGGACACATTCACCACCCTGGGCAAATTAAACCACCTACACATTTTAAACTGCATTTTTAGGCATTTTCTAGGTATTTTCTGCACCACAATTTCTTGTTATTACTTTCTATCATACTTTCTATATTTTTTGGTTTCTTCTATTTCTTGCATATTAGTTTACTTTTACTCATTGTCATCACGGATTTTTCCTTTAATAAGTTTTGGAATTCATTAAAATCCTTAGTAGACATGTCAAACTGTTCCTTTGGCTATGATCTTAATGACCTTGATCTTCCTCATGCTCCTCCAACTCAAAATGAATGTGCATCTCATTCTATTGACATAATTAGTGAAGATGATGATAGCATGAACAAGTTCTTAAATTCATTCCTTGACAACCTTGAAGCCAATTTAGTGTTTTCTCCATCCATGAATTCATAAGATCTTCCTACTGTTTTACCTCCTAACATGTTTGGATACCTACATCCCAAAATCAATGAAGGACCTGAGTTTCCCTCAACAAGTGGACCTAGTTCCTCTACACAACCACATCATCAATCATTTTACGATAACAAAGTTACCAATACACCAATCAATCTTGAAGAAACTTATAGAAAAGGCTTTACTATCTTAAGCAAACAAGGATGTGATACAATAACTGAACATGAAATTCACCAAATTTTTTAACAAAGACCAACAAATGAAAACACAACACGATTAGGATATCAAGATCCTTCTCATACCAACAAGCCACCTTTTGAATATTGGAGACTTTGAGATGATGGTATAGTGATCTTTGATTCCCCTCCCGACTTGAACGTTCTCCTTCCACATGAACAACCATTTCTTGATTCTAATGACAAGGATGCTAGGATCCCCATGGGTCCTCTTCCTCCTTCCATCCACGAAAAAGGAGAATCTAGTAAATGAAAACAACCTTACAAACTAAAAAAACTCAAGTTCCCTCTCCATCCACCACTTGAATGTGAAATGAGACTCCAACTACTTTTAAACAAAGGCCTTATACTCTTACCACCTTCAAACAAGTTGTGCATTCATCTTAAAGACTCTAACATACCATATTGCAAATACCATCGTGTTCTTGGACATCGCAGCGATGAATGTCGTACATTGAAGTACATACTAAATAAGTATCACTTCACTGATACTGATTGTTATCCTATCATTCCATAATTCCCTAAAATCAAATCGCGTCATCATGCCATAGCTGTAGAATTTTCCATTCTCACTATTACGTGATCCTTCCCATCACCTATCTCGGCTCATTCTTTCCTTACATTTAGTGGGGGAGAAAAGTTGTTATCCTTGTCCTTGTAATGCATTTGTCTTTGTCTCTTAACTGTGTTATTCTTCTTCTGCTTATATTACTTGAGATTGTGAAGTTAATAACTCAGTGAATGGTTGACTTACATTTGCATTACTATCCCATTTTATATTTTTCCTTTTTCCTTGGTGTGCTTCTAAGTGCTTATCGTGTTCCCTTGTAATGTGTGTTTGATGTTCTCTCTCTTTGTACACTTCCTCTATTTGTACCTCCATTCTTCTATATGTCGTACATTTTACCCTTTATTTTTCATTTTTATTTTGTGTTTTCCTTTTAGGGATGACACAAAGCATTCGGATGCCCTACATCTCTTCAATGTTGACCCAAACAATCACTTTTCCTTGTTACTTCATCTTTTTCTTATGTTTTTCCTTTTGGGGATGACACAAGGCATTGAGACTAAAATGTCTCCTTCATGTTGACCCAAAAGCTTTTCCTGTTCCTTCACCATTTTGTTTTCTTTTCACTTGTGTTTCTCCTTTTGGGGACAATGCAAAGTGTTGAGGACTGATGTCTTTCCATGATGAACCAAAAAAGACTTTATTTTTCTTTTGTTTTCACTCTCTCTGTCGTTCTTATAGTTCTATGTTTTTTGGGAATGATGATAGTTTTGAGCTCTTTAATCAAAAGATTGCAGCAACAAACATATCTGAGCCCAAATCCATAGATCCCTTATGTGTTTGGTGTGTGTTCCTTTCTAGGGGTCAACCCTCCTTTCTTTTTTTTTTGTCATTCACATAATGCAACCTTACCGGAAACATATGACTTGGCATAGGGGGCTTTCCAAGTTGGTTCTTGTAGACACCTAAAAGGTCTAGAGAATCTAATTAATTAAATATGATTTATTTGATTAATTAATCCTAAATTCAATCTACTTAGTAAATAAATAGAAATATTTATTTATATTAAATTCACTATTAATTCTTCTATTTTATCACATTATGTCCTCTTAATTAAATAAACAAAATTAAATACTTTATTTTATTTTATTATTATTATTATTATTATTTCTTCTATACTTTATCCATTAAATTAAATACACAACTTCAATAGTTTTTGTTAGTTAATTATCTTATCCTATTCCTCTTTATTAAATAAGAAAATATCAAATATTTGTTTTATTTAATTAAATCTTCCTAATTTTCTAAATTTGAATAAATCAAATATATTCAAATAAATGCATAAATCAAATCCCTCTATTCACTCACCAATAAAATTAGATTTTTGAAATCTAATTAATGCAACTGGCATTCATGGGAAAAGCCTCGGGGACATACCTGCAAGAAATCCTCTCAATCTTCTGCCTCAAATCTTTCCTCTCATCTTTCCTGGTGTTTTCATGGGGAGGAACAATCCTCCATGATCAACTCGACCTTCTCATCTCTTACTATTCAAATCTCCAGATTGAATCTCAGCCTTTGGTGTGTTACCCCTGTGCAAAACTGTTGCCAAAAATCTATATATACAACCTTCTGAAGCATGAAAATGACCCCCAAGAATTATCATCTTTTATGAAAACTTACTCTGTAGGAATTAGTACTCAAGTGCAACCAAGCAATCATAAGCATTAGCATTAGAATTTTAGTATCATCATAACATCATGGCATTATTAGATTTCATATCACGACAACATCATTAGTTTTTACTATAGCTTCCATTTAGCAGGTTTCATGTCAGGATAGTTTACAGTAGCTCCATATCATCTAGAAATCACTAGAAATCATCACATCATTTCATCTAGCATCCATTCCATTCTCTAGATAGGAATTTTAAGTAGCTACAGTTCTTATAAATCTGAGAGCTTCTATAATTTGATAAATCTTTGGAGATAGGAGACAATGAGATGCTTTCAAGCTTTAATCTATTTTAAATTAGTTTAATTGTTGATTAATCTTGATATAATGTTTCATTAAGAGAGGTATTTTATTGTATTTAGTTTACATTTTCCACACTTACAACTCTCATGTCTTGTTTCCTTTTTGCATTTTCCCATTTGCTACTTTAAAGTAATTGCTCACATAATGGTGTGTAGTGATTCCTTTAAAGTGGGGGCATACATTGGCATTATTTATTTGCATTATTGGTTCATAGTGTAGCCTTGTCACTTCATACAATGTGTTTCTCACTTTATGGATGACATTGGGTGTGATGTCCTTCATACGCATGATCTATCTTGGCATAAATTACATTCCTCTTAGTGGCCTGATGTCACACACTACATCCCCTAAGTTGTGAATATTCTATTCTTTGATTGGTCCTCTCTTGGAATTGTTAGACACAATTTTCCCTAAGTGATAGACCTCGTATCAAGTTAACAAGACTCATTTGAACATTTCTTTTGCATTTTTCATTTTTCCATTCATATGACCACCTTGCATAGCACAACTTGCATGCCTATGGTGCCATCTTGTTTGTTCATGAGTTCTAAGCATACAGAGCTTTGCTTGTCTCATGAAGCATGAACCAACATTTTCCCTTTTGGCACCTTATTAAAGTTATCAGGAGTTATAACTTTGATATGGTTGAATGAGAATCCCATTCCGTAGCATGACTTTCCCCATAGCCACCTATGTGTTTCTGAGTACATACCACTTGAGTGTATGTATTTCACCTTTTGAGCCTTCTCACCTAGCATACTACCATGAGTTCCATCGCCTCACAGTGAGTATGATTTTTTTTGGACAAACAACCTAGATCTGATCCACAACTAGCTAGACAAACGATCAAAGCTTGATTTGACTTCTCCTTTCTCTCTTCTCTCTTTATCTTTCACACTTGTTTTCCTTTGTTCTTATGTTTATTTTTCCATGGGATCTTCATTATGGGGGCTTGATCATTGTAATTCCATCTTGCTAGCATAAGTGCACTTGGATCCCTCTCGATATGCATGGCTACTTTAGTATGAGTTTGAGGCAAGTTCATCCTCTAACTAAAGTGGGGGCTAAATGTACCATAGAAAAATGGATCTTGTACATTTTCATGGTCATTTAGGTCTTTCTCGTGATTCTTGATCTATTTTTCTTTGATTTAATGTTGCAATGTAACTTATGCATTCACATTAGGTCATCAATATTTAAATTATGGTGTATTGTGAAGGTGTTGTGAAGTGTTGTAACACATTTCTACACTTTTCTAGACTCTTCTCATTATAATTCATCTAAAAATCATCTTTTTATCCCTTATCAAGTCCTATTTTAAAGTTTTGTAAAGCCTTGTAACAAGCTTTCACACTTTTCCAGGCTTGTTATCACTATTTACACCTTTCTTATGCTTTATTTGGTCCCTTTATCCACTTACAGATGATATTTAAGTGTATTTTTAAATGTAACCTAACAAAAAACCTTAAATGTAACTTAATTCCCAACACCCACTTAGAAGCCTAGAGCGGAACCCATTCACCATGGGTGGCGAATGAGTCCCTCTTGGCTCCAAATTCAAAATAATTCAAAATTCCTTTCAGGTTTTTATTCACTAAGACCTTATGTCAGCCTGTGATGTTGTATTATTGGGTAATTAGTGCATAAGTGTGTATTAACAAGTGTTTTTCCATCCATTTCAATCCGGGCCATTCACCTATTCATTCACTAGTTCATTCAAGCATCCAATTACATTTAATCCATCAAAGCATCACTCAATCAAGCAATCATCAAGCATCTTGGAGCAGACATTGACAAATCTCTAGACTTCTACAATAATGTTTTGGTGAGTTTAGGAAACTTGCATTTTGTTTATTCATCGTTCCTTTCTTGTTTTCATTTTATTTCTTTACCAAGGGTTTGATTAACAAAGTGGGATTTGACCAAGGAAAATTCCTATACTCTAACCCTTAACCAATTTTCCCCTTCTTTGCATATGTGTTTGCAGGTCTTGTAGGTATATTTGTCAAATAAATTGGTGTTGGAAAGTGGTTTACAAGTCATAAAAGTTTTTCAAGTCAACAAAACCCTAATTCAAGCTTGGAGACAACATACAACCTATTTTCTACATATTTGACTCTATCAACCCCACAAGAAGACAAGTGCAAATCTAAACCTATAAAATTGACCTTTGAATTTGTAGAATTTTGGAGGAGGATTGATTTGACATCAATGGTGAATGAGTCCTACCTGTAGGTTGGAAAAGTTGATTTTGTCAAAATTTAGTTCTTGATAGTTAGAAAACGGTTTCAGGTCATTTTACTAATAGGAGGACTAATTCGCCATTAGTGGTGAATGAGTCCCACTAGTGATAAATAGTAATTTTTTCCATTTTCCAGAACCTTCCAAGATTAGCATTCAACTTCCAGGTGCACTCTGTTCAACCTCATTCAGTTTTGTTTGCATTTCTTTATGTTTTTAGTTCATTTTTGCATACCTCAATGTGTTTTCAAACATTACATATTTCATTAGTTTTGTATTTACAATCAATCAATTTCATCATCTAGTTGCATTTAGATCATTGAATTTAGTCATAATTACAACATACATATGTTTTTTTGAGTGAACCACCTCAATTTTAGGGTTTTATCTCTCTCCTTTTAGGTGAAAAACCTGCAAGAGAAGTTTATAGAACATCAAAATTGATGGTTCAATGATGTTTCTGAGCTCTATAACAATATTGTAGCAAAGATATATTGACCCTGAATCCATGGATCCCTTTTCTATTTTTGGATTTCATTTTGGGGGAAACCCATTTACATGATGCAGCTTTATTTGGAAACATATGACTTGGCATAGGGCTTTCCAAGTAAGTTCTCATGTCTTCTTCCACATCAAAGTTATTGCTCACAATAATGGTGTTAGAAATTCCTTTAAAGTGGGGGAATATATCGGTGTCCCTGTGTTCTTTGTGTGATTTTCTTACTTCTTGTGTTGTGATCTTTTCTTGGTGGTGCCATTGGGTTTGACATCCTCCAAGAGAATGATATCTCTTAGCATATGACTTTCCTCTTAGTGGTGATGTGACACACTACACTCCCTAAGTTGTGAACCTTTTTATCTTGGACTTGTCCTCTCTTGGAGACATTAGGCATGATGATCCCTAAGAACAAGGCCTTAAATGAACTATGCAAAATCCCTTTGAACAAACCTATATATAATGTTCATAAGTGTTTAGCATAGTACAGCTTGTTAACCTTGTGAAGCTCAAAACCAAAATATGTGTGGTTCCCTATTGAAGTTATCAGAGGGATAGCTTTGGTATGGTAAGTACAGTGAGAGCAAACATAGAGGCATGACTTTCTCACTAAACCACTTTCCTAGGGGGCCACCTAGTGGACGGCCTTAGGTTCCATTAGCCCGAAGTGAGCATGCGTGTCATTTGGATAGTTGAAATTGAGTTCTATTTGTGAATGAGCAAGACAAAAATTCATGTTCCACATCACATTCAAAAAGTCATAGCTTGATCCTCCCCTTTCTTGGATGAACAATCGTGTTCCCCATCATGTTGGGATAGTTGAAGCTCGATCCACCCTCATCCTCTCATCTCCTAGGCTTTTATAGTGTATGATTGAGTATCTTGTCCATTGTTCTATACATAAATGTCTTGAATGTCTACTTTAGTGTGTGTTTGACATGCGGTCATCCTCTCATTAAAATGAGGGCTAAATTTAGTGTAGGAAAAAGTCTCCCTTTTTCACACATAATTTGGGAATTAATACTAATAAATGAACTAAATTATGCCTTAATTTAGTATTGTAATATGTATTTTGCATATTCACATTAAATTTATGAAACTAATTAAAATGGACTTAATTGTGTCTTATTTATGGTGATGTAAAGTGTACCTTTACACTTTCACACTCATTTAGGGCTTTATTAATTAATTGAGGTTAATTATGCCTTAATTGGCCCCTTTAATTCAAATCCAAGCCTATTTAATTGCAATTTCTAAAGGATAAAACTTGACATTCATTAATGTTATAACATAACTCTTAACATTGGAGAATGTGTATCCTAGGTAACTGACTTGGGACCCATTCACCCAAGGGAGAATGGTTCCTCGCTTAGGCCTAGGACCTAAATTTTAAATATTTTTTTAGTGGTTTTTCAATGATTTCAAATGTTTATTTACATATTGGCTTGTGTCATTTGAATTTTGAGAATTAATGTTAACATATGTATAAATAAGAGGTCTTTTTACTATGTTTTATCATAGAATTTTTTATGTGATTTCATGAGATCAAGTGAGCAACCTCAAGAGCATCATTGGAGCAATTCAAGAGCATTTTCAAGGTATTCAAGAGCATATTTATTGAAGATTATTGCAGCAATCAAGATTCCATTTTCATGTTAAAGTCATGTTGCATCATGCATGTTATTTGAGATAATATTTTGATGTAGTCTTCAAGATCTATTCAAGCATTCAAAGGCATTGTTTCAAATGAAATTTCATGATCAAGATCCACATCCATTGAAGCCATTTCATGCAAGTTGCAAATCCATATTCCCAGGTTCAAACAAGGGTTTGGTGAGTTGTGATTGTATTTGTTCATTCATCATTCCTTCATGCTATTTCATTTCATTACGAGGTTCAATTACCAAAATGGGGTTTGACCAATACAAACCCCCATTCACCTAACAAACAAAATTTTTCTCTCTTGATGTGTGATTGTGGATTTTATGTGGAAGATATGTTGAAGAATGTAAAAGGTGAAAAGTTGTCAAAGTTGTCATAATTCTTGCAATTTCATGAAAACTGACCTACAAAATTTATTCTCGGTTTTTCAATTGCAAGTTTCTGGCATTTGGGAGTGTATACATAGCAAAAAAAAACCTAGAAATAGATTTTCAAGAGCCCTGGCTAGGGCCCATTAGCCATAGGGAAAATGAGTCCTCAATTTTCTTCGAAAGGCACTTTTGGTTACTGGTACACACCCTTCTCGCATTCTCAAATCTTTAATTCGACTATAGGTTCCATTAGAATTGAGCTTAATCTTCTAAATGCACTTTATACATCACAATTTGGAGTGTTTTTGCTATTTTTAGTCTTTCTCCCCAAAGTGTTGTTTGACTCATAGTTCTTGCATAAAAAGGAAATTTGCAAATTCACACCTTGATTTGACTCACCTCTTGGTTGTTAGTCATTTCACTATTTGGATCTCATTTTTTTAATGAAATTTGAAGAAACATCCCTTCATCCCCCCTTTTGACACCATTTTTGGGGCTCTAACCTATTTTTCTATGTTTCAGGTGCAAACACTTGAATTAATCACTTTTGAAATATAATAATGCTTTTTTCCGTAGCCTTCAACAAGTGAGGAATTTGTTGATCTTCATGATGTAAATTGCAATTTTACTATATGTGTGAGATAGTTTACTATGTTTTTAAGTTAAAACATTCAATGTTTCACAGAAAATTATGATATATTCATTTATTGTTCTTATGATAGAGAATCCACGAGATGTGTATATTAGGTTGTCCAGGGCTTCTATAAAATAGAACAAAAAACATCTTCAAAAATAAATATGCCTCGTAGAAATGTTATATCCATGAATGACATAAAATAGATTGTTGTCCCAAATGAGTTGATGATTATGGTTATATGTGTAAAAGACACAATCATGTCTGTGAAAACCTTCATCCATCCATTAATATTTGAATGAAAGGTTGTTGATAACTCAATTTTTATATTGAGTCTCTCCTACAAGGTGTACCAAAATGAATATTAAGAAACTTCAATTCATTGTTAAACATAGTGGTTAAATATAGGATAAAGTTTACCCAAACCAGTAAATGGCATTAAGGTTGATCTTGACTACATAGAATACAACACCATACAGCTGATATCTAACTTATAAGGAACTATGTAACTAATTTCAAACCTTGGATGAAAGAATTTTGAGAATCCAAATGCATGGCATCAAATAATGCACACATTCTAGTCCTTCAACACCTCTTTGTCATGCAGTCATCCACAAAATATGGCATTCTTTACAAACAACTTTTTAAAGCTGAGGTGTATATCTATGTTTGTTAAAGTGTTATTGTAAATGTCATTATTAAGAGTCTACTATGGAGTGAAGGAGTGTAACTTTGATGGCAACATTTAAGAACCCACAACAAATTCATAATATTGAAGAAAAGAAAGAAGAAAGAAATACCTATGGCATTGCTAATCTTTGATGCAATCTAAGAGTGGTACAAGGTGATTCTAATATAAATTATGTTTTACTCAAATTGAGATTGATAATTGGATTTCAAATGTTCCTTTGAATATTAAGACCAAAGGAGATATTATTCGAGAAGATACATTATACATATATATAGATATATATGTTCATCTATATATGTTTTTTTTATATATATATATATATCGCCTGGACAGCTGTAGTAACTAGTGGCCTTGACTAAAGTAACTCAAATTTCCCAACGTGAAAATTGCTGAACCATCCCAGGGAGGTTACGATGTATGTACAAATTTTGACAAGAAATTTGAGCAATTATATAACTGCGTATGATGAACGCAACAGAAAATCCAGTCATGTTGCAAACTGTGACCCGACAACTTTCCAAGTCTCAGTTATCTTTCACATTTTAACGCTATTCGATTAGAATAAATTAAAGTCTGCATCTTTTCAACGACCTCGATTTAAAATTCCTTTATTTTTTCTTTTTAAATTCTATGTTTGGAAACTGTCAATTTTAGAATAATCGTATAAAAAATGATAGAAAGATCGGATAGAAAATGATAATAGATGTACAGCAGAAATAAAGAATTGTATTTCCCGAATATTAGCGGACGCCAATTTGGAAGATTACGATAGCACAGAATAAAAAAGTATTAATTTGAACTAAGGAAATTATAGGTTATTTGAATTTAGTATTGTCAAAATATGCTTGAATAATCTGTTTCGAAAAGATTATGTTGAAGATAAATTTATTGTTCTTTTTATTTATACATTCATAAAGTCAATAATCTAAAAACATGTATTTTGAAGATGAAAAATATTATATCTTTAGTTTATGTTTTTATTATAAATATATATTTAATTTGAGTTAATTTACATTCAGGTCAATATAATTAATATATTTATAATTTATTTGATTTAAGTATTTTTTCATGGTTTGAATTTGTTGTCACTATATTGTATTTTTTTCTAATTAGATTCAGTGGGAAATAAGGGTTTCAACCCGTCAAAAAAAGTGTCCAAAAGAAAATCAAAATACGATCACACTCATCAAAAAAAAAAAAAGATCAAGAGCACAAAAATTGTTGAGCAGATCAAAAGTAGCAAAAGGGAAACAAGGGTTGAATCCATTTGACAAACTTGTTGTAGACTAGCAGCCAACAATACCACTAATACGGGCATGTGAATGTGAAACATGCTTTGGAAAGACCTTTCTTCTTGCAATGACCAATTGTTGAAACCCATTATCCACAGTACCCAAGAAGGGAGAGGTGGGAAAACACAAATCCATCGTAGCAAAAGAAGCATATTCAATGACAAGAGTTGAACTTGAAATGCAGGTCACCGAGGGGATATCGATCAACCTATAGGAGGCTCACTAACAACACTCCTATGAACCGATGAGGGATTAGAAATAGCTTGTGGTGTATGAGGATCAAGAACTAACACCTTAATGGCTCCAGGAGGAACATAAGCCACAAAATCAGTGTCAATATTGGAACCCTACGTCGAAAGTTCGTGATTAGCATTCTTCCACCAAGAAGAGGAATGCTAGACCTTGAAATGAGGACAATTTGATGCCAATGACCAGTAGCAAAATACTGTTGAAAGTGAAAAGCGATACTTTATTTTCACAATTTGAATTATCTTTCCGAATTTGTAATTGATTGAAAAAAATTATGACCATTATTGGTTAGATTGAATGTCTAAAATTTTAAATTCAATATCTAAAACTTTGTTTTTCAAAAAAGTCTCGAAATAAAATTAACCAATAACATTTAAATATTTAAAAATAACATTTAAATATATTTTAAAAATTGAACTTTCCTTTATTCATTACATTTACAAATACTATACTATTTTTTGTTGACCTGCAAGGTGTGCTTTATGAGCATTATTAAAGGAAACGAATATTAATATGCGTCATAGAATATTATATAGTAAAACTCTTAATTCTTTACGTATTCTAGGTTAGCTGGGCCTTATCATACCGCCCTCTTACCACTGTGCGCGAATTATCTGTGAGTAACATGCAGTCTTCGGACTTTGAATGGAATCCTTCGTGGATACCATTTACCATGTGAAGCTGCATGTATGGAAATTTCTGTGAAACTAATGTTTCTTTGTTCTTTCACTCGGAGGCCGAAGCTACATATACGACCGACTACCCAGTCTTTTTATCATATTTGAGACATCGATTATCAAATTTTCATCCCCTCTGAGTCTAGTTACTTTCCGTGATCTTTCACCCATTTTCCGCTTTGAATCAAGGAAACAATAAAGGCCGATGATGTAAACATCGATGAAGATCGATGGGTTATTCAAATCAAGGAAACCCTGCAAATGCATGGAGACCAAGAAGAAGAAAATGAAATTTCTGTATCCATTTTTCGTGTGCCCAAGGAGTTGCTGGCAGTGAAACCAGAAGCATATATTCCGCAGTGCGTCTCCATCGGACCATATCACCACTGGAGATCAAAACTGTACGGAACAGAGAGATATAAAGTTGCTCCTGCAAAAAGATTTCAGAAGACAACTGGTAACCGTAAGTTCGAATCTGTAGTGGAAGAGGTGAAGAAGAATGACTGGCAGATCAGGAACTGCTACGACAAATATCTGGACTGCAACGAGGATACCTCGGCATGGCTTATGGCCTTGGACGTCTCCTTCGTGCTCGAGTGTCTGCAGTTCTACGCCAAACAGGCGGACCAGGCCTCTTCACAAGTATTGTCCAGAGTGAAGAGTTTCGGCGGAGTTTTAGTTCCATCTGGCAGAAGCGTAACGCACAATGCAATAATGAGAGATCTGATAGTGCTTGAAAATCAGCTACCCTTTTTCCTCTTGCAGAAGCTGCTGGAGATACAATTGGGCTCTCAAGACATGGCGGAAGAAAGGCTTTGCAATCTGGTAAGTCTTGCTTGTGAAGAATGGTCTCCATTTATGTTCGAGAAACCGGAAACATCAAAGCTGCGTAAAAAAGAGAGCGGCCACATACTGGAGGTTCTCTATTACTCCATCGTCCCTGGAGGGGTTATGGAGGATACCATTTCTAACAAGAATGAGAACGAGAAGATGCAGTTCCCGGATTTAACCTACGTAACACGTGATTTGAAAGCGTTACGCAAGGCTCTCTCCTCGCTAAACATCGGCCTTCCTAAATTTCTTTCCGAACTCCCTCAGCGTCTGTCAAAAGCAAGGCCTGTCCACTCCGCAACGCAGCTCCCCACGGGCCTTGTTTCGTCTTTTCAAAATCTCTTATTTCAGCCCAAAGATGAGGGAAAAAAAGAGGAAAAAGGATTCTCCTTCGTGCAAACTCCTCATACGCGCGACGAACTGGCGATTCCCTCTGTCTCCGATTTGTACTCAGCAGGAGTTAAATTCCTTCCAAGCGATGGAGACCTCACCACAATTCGCTTCGATCCCAACACTGCCACTCATCATCTTCCCAGAGTGAGATTGGATTCTAACACCGAAGTTATCAAAAATCTCGTAGCGTTTGAGGCTTCGGCGGCGCCTGGAGCGTTGATCTTCACTCGCTACACTGATTTCATGAACAGCATGATCGACACAGACGAAGATGTTCGGCTGCTGACAAAGAGCGGGATTGTTTGTAATCTTCTGTCAGACGACGGGCAAGTGGCAAGCCTGTGGAACGACATGGCTAAGTGTGTAAAATTGACGGAAGTTAAATATCTGGACAAAGTTATAGCAGACGTCAATAAGCACTATAACATGAGATGGAGCGTTGAGGCGAAGAAATACATAAACAAGTACATATTTGGTTCATGGCGGTTCGTCACTCTTCTGGCTGGAGGCATATTTCTTCTCACTTGCTTACAAGGATTTTGTTCTGTGTATGACTGTAAATATTGGCGGAACAACACTAGTGTTTTTGTAACAGCCCTCTTCTTATTACTCAAGTAATCTCAAGAATTTACTAGAAGGTAAATCAACTTAGTAAACAAGAGAGAGAATTTTTTTTTTTTTTTTTTTCATTTGCATAAGCACAAGAATAAAGTATAACTTTTCCAGATAAAATTCAAACTTGAATTCACATGTATTCATAACTAGAATCAAGATAATTCCTTACAATATTCATTTATATCATAGAAGATACACTTAACATAAAGAATAGTTTTACCTCATAGGTTTCTATCATAAGCCAGAACATGGAGTTCACCGCATCTCGAATGTCGATCTCTATCTTCGCAAGCCTCAGAGAGTCTACTGCTACAGAGGGAGAGCATCATCCGAGTGCTTTTCCTCCAACCATGGACTCAAGTGGTCCCCCGCGCGCTTCCTAACTGGAAGTGACTCGGCCCTTCTCGAAGAGTATAGATATAAGGAACTGTCAAGTTTCTCCATCTCAGTCCTAGGGATGTGTCCTACAAAACTCAATCGACCATACAACTCTAGATCCCTTCTAGCTAAGTATGATCATTCTGATTAGTCATGCCATCTAGACACTCACCTCTGACTTGTCTTGGAACTGTCTCATCCTATAGTTTACTTACTTAATTTAGTACTCTAGTCACAAACTAGTCTGTATAGAAAATCCATTCTAGCCAATCTGACTTAGATCTAATCCTTAATCTAGGATATTCATTCAATGTAAAAATTTAGGTATTTCAAACCTTTTAAGAGTCCCTTGTTGCATCCTTGCAATATCTAGGGTTTATGACTTCTTGTCATTTTACTCTCCAGATTCAATACCCAACATCTTGATGTGTTAAATCGAGTTTTCGACATTATCAAAGATTCTCTTAAGGTATTATAAAGACTTCTTGTCTTGTTCTATGGTTTTCTCGACCTTCCACTATCAATTAGTATATATATAGACAATGTCATATCTGACATAAGAGTTAAAGATTTCCTATTTCCTCATTGTTTTCAATACTAGGGTTTAGCTTCTCTAACCCATTTCATGGAATATCGACCATCCTTGTTTTCTCCAAAGGTAATAACATAAGTGTAACAAATCATAAGAACAAAATGCTTCTAGACTTTCCTTGACCACTTGGTAATACTCAAGTTCAAATTTCACGTAGAATGACTAGGCATAGTATTCGAGGTATTTCCATACCAATATAATATCAAAAATAATACTATTTTTCCTTAATGCTCAAGGTTAGATATTAGGAATCCCTTAGGTTAGCCATCTAAGTGTCAGGTGTTGTGTCTTGCCCAATGTCTCACGGTCACACAACTATAGATCCACTCTAACTATGTATGACACTACTGGAGACACTAGGCCATCTAGAGCACTGTGGACTGACAATACATGCAGAGATGGATGCATTACTTTGGTCAAATATTTTCATGCATAAACATTATGGATTAAATGTTGTCGTATGTCGACCACCCTAACTCACTTATAAGCTATCATGACTTACAATAAGTTTAAATTGACCTTTCACTCAAGGTCTAAAGTAAGTGGGATTCATGCAATTCATAGTCCATACTAAAACAATCGACTCCCATCTTGGGTTTGTTTCGACCAATTAGGTTACCTTTGTAACGAGGATCTTGTCACTCCTCGCCCTACTTCCACTATTAGCGATTCGACAAACTGAATCATATTTACTATTCTAGGTATATCATGGTTCACCACATCTAAATAGATTATTATATAAGATAGAATCATCTTCATACTATACTAGGCATTCCTTGCCTTGCCTTAGTTAAATAGTGTGAATTTGTCATGAATGATGACTCTTATTACCCTTATGAGCTTAGGTAGTATCTCTACTCTCACTTAAATAGAGGGTAGTTATCATTAATTGCTCAATTCATCTCTAGTGACTTGGCTAGCATGCAAGCTGTTGCTTATTATAACTGCAATATTAATAACTATACCCTTATAAATCCACATTAGAACTTTATACAAGTTGAGTCATCTTTTAGTTGAGTGCTTTAAGCATTCACTTGCTAAGGCCATATCGGCCATAAACACAATCATCATTAATTGACATATACATGTTGAATATAGTGCAAGGGCTTCAGCCTTGATGGCCTTGAGCCATAGTTAGGTATGTGTTTCAAGTGTATAGCATGGCCCTTGAGGTCATGAGCTATAAATACAACGTGGCAACCAATTCAAAATAGCTTAGTTTTCATAGCCGTGAGCTCTTAGCTCAGTTAAGAAATATAAAGATTAAAAGCTCGGCCACCCTGGCCTCAAGTAGTGACAAAGAGTTTCATACAATGTTGTTCGGCCTCAATATCCTCAAGTTAGTGGTGCAATAAAGGATAAATTTTAATGCCACTCTACCCGTATGGCCTCAAGCAGTGATAAAGGTTGCACTAAGGATTATAAATCAATGTCGCTCGGCCTGCAAGGCCTCAAGCTATGATAAAGATTGCAATAAGGAAAATAAAGCAATGTCACTCGGCCTGCATGGCCTTAGGCATCATCACGGGAAGGGATTTAATATGGATTTGGCTCGGTCAAAGGATTTGAGCACAGACTCAGCCAAAAATAACTATTGCAATATGGCTCGGCCTTGGCCATGAGCCTCAACAGAGAAAATACATTAAAAGTTACAAGTTTGACCATAAGGCTGCGAGCTATCGCAAAGCATATATCAGTGGTAAGATTCCATAGCAACAGTCATAGCAATATGGCTCCATATGATATGCATGTATGGAAGCTCGATATAACAACAAATTACTCTTAGTGCACATAAAATAGCTCTACTTACCTGAGTACAGTCCTTTACAACGAAGTATTCTCCACTCCAACTCCATTGTCCTTCCCTAGAAGTATTTTCCTATCTCCCCGATAGCTCCCCCCTTACTGAATTTAACTCCCCCCTGAAAACTCCCCTCTCAGTCTTCGAACTTGCTATCCCCTTCATCCATTTTTCCCCAAACGGTTACAAAAGCGGCTAAGGATTAGAGCAAGAAACGGTTATAGAAACTTATTACCACTCAGCAGGTCACAATTACTCCTAGCTTCAGCTTACACCATATTTTGTGAAATATTTATCATTTAACAGCATTAAAATAAATATTAAAAGAACTTCTACCACCTTCAAAATGTTATGCCCTAACTAGACAAGTTCCCATTGGCATTATAATAAGCAATATTAAACATAACTATGTCGTCTCTAAGGAATATGCTCCTCATTGCTAGGAGTCAAGTAATACACTAACATGTGGCTAAATAAGGCCATTTAATGAACCACTTAATATTTTAACAACTATTAAATATTTCAAGCTATTATAAGGTGGAAAAACTTAGGCTTGTGGCCTTGATATACTACGCCTTGATATAAGTGTTGACCACGATTTCTCATATTGATACCATCAAAACAATTTACTTGTTATCACATTTTTATAAATATGTTATTTCTTGTTAGCGAAGAATTATAATTTTTGCATATAGTAAATAACACAAAATATCAATTATACCAATTACGCTAATGATGTCACCTCATAAACTCGATTACGACATAAGAAGCAACATGTTCGACAAGAAGTTGTCTCATTCACAAAACATCTAAAGTTCAACCTTGATGACGTCACTATCCCGAAACAACTAGGTTGACGTTAACCAACTTGAAAAAGACTTTAAACAACATCAACAACTTGTCGAATCAAGAAATAAATGTAGACCAAAAGGGTTGAGTATCCTTTGCCTGACTCAACTAGGTTCCACTATTTTTGCATCAACTCTAGACCTAAGATGGCGACAACCTATTCTATTCCTTGTATCTATATCCTTCTCTCTGATGATGCTTTCCCTCCCTTTCTCAGAGGGGTGACACTTGTTCCCTGAATGCAACTTGCAAACAACTCGAGATTAATGTATCATTAATCATTTCATAATCCTTATGAAATCATCACATTTTGACAACTTTTAAACACATGTCGATTTTAGTAAAATAAACCTAACTCATGAAAACATTGATTTTTACAAACATTTTCCTTAGCATCAAATCATTGAGTCGTGTGTAATCATCTAATAATTACTTCAAAAGTAAAAAGTAAAACAGAGTTGAAGTTAGGGATGTAACAATTTTGTAGGACTAAGGGAAACAAAAGAGCTTCAACTGATAACGATACAATGCTCGCTCTTTTAACCTAGTTGAATTCCTAATACACTGTAACCTATTAAAATTCTCATATGAAGCAGTAACGTATGCAACGATCTTCAATTACAGTATCCTTACAAGAGACGTGATTTGTTTTCTTTGTCCTTTTCGTTACAAACGTATACACGTGTTTTCCTTATCCATATAAAAGACATGTACTTTAGCTTCTTTATAAAATTCATCACTTCAGATTCTAATCATGGAATGGAAGGAAATACTAGCTTTGTTTTAGAAATGTTGGGAGGAAACTCTGCATAGAAAGACAAGATATCTAAAAGTATTATTAAGTTGTATTATTGAAATTAGTTTAGTGCTTGTTGAATATAATTTATTTTCTATTACATTTGTAAGAGAAAATAACTTTGTTTAAATTTTAATGTATCTTTAACTAGATTCATAAGTGTGTAATATGAAAGTTTGTATGATTTGAAGTAATAAAAGCTTAAGTATGTAAATTATATGTAATAAAATATGTTTTTATATTTGAAAAAGAATAATAATTATTTTAATACATTGAAGTTTTAGTTTTCTCTCCATCAAATATTACAAAATTATTATCAAGTATTTTTCAACAACAATCTTCCATCAACCAAAACAATTTCTCTATTTTGTTCTTTCTTTCTTCCTTATTTTTTTTTGTTGGAATAGATGATCAAATTACAAATAATTCTTATTTATTCCTGGCCATATGAAGATATTAGTTTGAAAATGAGCCAAAAGGGTATCCACATTTCATGTTTGGGGAAGATTTGATGAAAATTAAGCAAGTTATGTTGTTGTAGAGTTTTATCCTACATTTGCACTTTGTGAAACTCATGACCCTATCTAGATTCCTCCCAAATTCCCACTAAGTCCCTTTAGACTCCATTCTTTCATTGACAACCAATGCATGATTACCTCATTGTTTGGAAAAATTCCTTTCTCAACTAAACATTATTTAGTTCTTTCTTAAATTCTCACATTTCCTGATGCATCTCATTTTCTTGCAAGGTCATTGATTTTGGAACTTTCCCTTGTTGTTGAATCCATATCAATGGTCCTTAATTCCCCACAAAACATATTGCTCGCAAAAATTATATCATTATGTGGATGTTATCTATATGCCCCTAAAATTTTTGTTAGGTTCAAATGGCCCCAACTTCCCCACATATTCAAGGCTTCGAGAACTTTTCTAGTCATCAAGACACATCTCAATAACCCTTGGATTTATGCACTACAATGACCCTTGGATTTCCACAATTGCCTCTTGAGTGAAAATTTGACATCGGGAACAAAAAACAAGTGGTTTTTTCAACTTGCACATGTATTCCAGGAGAGAATGAATGTTTACCACATGTCCCATTATTCCTAGACAATGGATGGCTGACCTTTCTCAATATCAAGTACTCTAAATATATATTTTTGATCTTACTTTGAATGCATTTAGAGGATGAAAAAATTGGAGGGAGCTTCTCAGAGAATTTTGTATAATATAAGAGGGTTAAGGTTAGACAAATTATGTTAGTTTTTTGTGAAGTTGTAATACTTGAGAGCCAAGGCCAATTTAGCCATTGTAACTAGAATGCATTCCTACAAAAGAATAAAGTGTTTTATTTTTGAACTATGAATTTTTTGTGAAGCATGAATGAATGATTTGATAAGATCCCATAGTCATGATTGCATCAAATGGTATCAAACTAGAATTCTCTCACTAGTAGTTGTGTGTAGGTGTGTTGTGTGAGAATATTTGAGATATGAGAGTGTGGTCGCTATCCTCCAACACAAGCCAAACTAGGTAGAAGATGGAAGGGTTTCCTCCATAGAGGAAGTGAGTAGAGGAAAAGTAGAGGATCATCATTCAAGGTTCCTATTAGGTAGAGGATAGGTGTGTGTGTGTGTGTGTGTGTGTGTGTGAGTGGTTTCAAGAATCTTGTAACTACAAAGGCCATAGTATCTCAAGGTTTGTGAGTAGATGTGTGTCTAGATTTGTGTGTGAGATGACACAAAAGAAGTGAAAGGGATTTATTTTTGGAAAATCCCTAGGAATTTAATTCCTTATGAAGAGAGAAATAATGTATAGAGCTATACTTGATAAAATGAAGAGTATGCTATATTTTTTTTTTGAAAACAGAGAAACATCATATAAGAGGAAAGATGAGGACATGTGGTTTGGTTGTTGATGAACTTGTGTGTGTAGTATTAGAGTAAAAGGTTACAATAGAGGATGATGTTAGTAGCATGTTTATTGGAAGGCATGAAGGAAACAGATAAAAGAGTAGAAAAGGTTTCAATAGAGGTATAGGATGAGATAAGAACAATTGTTACAATAGAGAGATGTGAAGAGAATGTTGTAGTAACATTTGAGGAGAAAAAGTAGGATGATGTATAATTTTTTGAGTGTCCTTTAGAGGATATGAAAGTTCTAGAAGATGGAAGTGTAATTGAGAGTAGAGAGGAAGATGTTGTAGAATAGGATTCTAAAGGAGAGGTATGTGTAGATTGGATAGTAAGGGTGGAAGAATAGATGACTAAGATGGTGAGTGTAAAAGAGGTTGTAAAAAATTGTAGAGGTGGAGGTCAGGTTATAGTTGACATGGTTTCATGAGAGGGAAGATAAGAGTAGAAAAAGCATGGTCGAGGAGTATAGTTTGTGTCCAAGAAAATTTCTAGAACATGTAAAGGAAGAATGTTTTTGATGTACCTATTTAGTGGCAGAGTTTTTTGTAGGTTGAGTAAAACATGGAAGGGTAGTTGTATTAAACAAGCCTAATTTATGAGATATTCTTACAAACATCTTACCCTAAGTGTTTGATGAAGGAGAATCCTAGTTGTAAGGGTATTTTTTTACTAACAAAAAATATTTCTTTCTTTTGTGTTTATTTCTTCTTCTTTTTTTATTGTGGGAATAGATGATGATTTTTTCAAGAATTATTATCTTTTCATAGCCATCTAAACAAATTAGTTTGAAAAAGAGCCTAAAGGGTATTGATGTTTCAAGTTTGAGGAACATCTAATAAAAATTGAGTTTACCAAAAGGGAAGAATTGTGTTTACCAGTCACCAAAAGTGAGTTTTCAAAGGCTAACTTGGACTCATTCTCCCAAGGGTGAATGGATCCACTACTAGGATTTTTCTACAACTATCAGGAGCCTCTGACATAAATCTGAATCTTCCAATTTTTCCAAGTGCTAGTGTCATAATGTTAGAAATAACTTGTGTAGGTGAGTTTCTGTGAGATAACAACAATTATGACAACTTTTGCAACTTCTTCAAATTTTCTCTTCAAGAGATCTTCAATCTTTCTTCCACCTAGATCTACAAACATAACATGAGAGGGAAAAATTGTTTGTTTCTAGTGAATGATGAATGGACAACTCAATGTTGCAACTCACCAAACCCTTGGACGAACCTTTTAAGGATTGAAATATTGATATTGATCTTCCTTGAAATGGCTTCAATGGATGTGGATCTTGATACTTGAATATTGAGTTGAATCTTTGACTTGAACACTCAAATTAGATCTTGAAACTTGCATCACAATGTTAGCTCCAAAAGCATGCATGAATGAACATAGATTTTACATTATGCTTGAGGTCTTGAATGCTGCAATGTAAATGTTGAAGAAATTTTCTCTTGGAGGCTCTTAACAATAATTTTGGCTCTTTTTAATTTATCTCAATTGTGCTTTTGAAATCTAATGTTGATTTCATAAAATAACCTTGTATTTATATGAATTTATCCTTAATTTCCTGAAATTAAAACATTACAATCTGACATTTGAAATTTGAATTTAGAATCAAAAAATAACTACGAAAACATGATTTAAAAATGGATTCAAGGTCTTAGGGAACACCCATTTTCCCATGGGTGAATGGGTTCTAGGCCCTAATTCCCAGAATACACATTGGTCAATGTGAAGTGTTATGTATTGGCATTAATTAATGTTGGGTTTCCTATTCAAAAGATGTAACTAAACATACTTGTAAATGAATTTGAGGGAAAATTAAGGCATAATTAAGCTCAATTAATTAAGGTATCCCTAAATAAGTGTGAAATTGTAAAGGGATACACTTTAAAACACTAAATTAAGGCACAATTCAGTCCAATTTAACTAGTAGGGCCCAAACAAGTGAGAAAATGTAAAAGGATAAATTTTTCATCACTACACCTCTTAGCTAGCCATTTATTATATTGCCTTGTTAAAATAATTGAAAATACATTATTCTCCTATTTTCTCTATGTTGTTTTGGGATATATTTATCTTAAAAGAGCTCTTAAATTAACTATATAATTTGTATCCCACGATACAAGTCACATTCTCTATCCATAATCAAGCTTCCTCATCAGGCACATATCTTGTATGTCATGCTTTAAATTGGGATCAACTCTTACAATGAAAATTATTTCTTCCTTAGGTGTATTATAATTAGAGTTAATTCAACTCTCCTTTGTTTCTTAGGTGCATGTAAATTTACAATGTCTTGATTAAGGGTTTTATTAGTATTCTCTTCATCCCTCTAGATTTTGTTCAAGTCATTATAGACATTATTTTGCTAAATTTGAATTTCATTGGGAATCTTAGTGGGTTTTAATTACTTCAAGAACTTTATCACACCCTAAACAATAGAATTATTCTTCTTAATATTTTTAATAAAATTGTTTCTTCTTTCCTAACCTCTCCTTTATCCTAATCTATCCAGGAATTTATTTTTATATGATTTTAAAAATATTTCATAGCATTTAAGAGGTCAAAGTATTAAAAAATAATAACTAAACTCTTGTACTTGACATAATGATATAAAAATAATAACTTATTATTTCAATTATCTCACTCCCACCATGCTAGAAGATACTACAAGGAACAATCAAACTCATAGAAGACACATGGGAGAAGGCTTACATCCATGCCAAACACAATGCATACACATCACACATGTAACACAAGATCAAACAACACCACATGATGGTTCAAGGCATAACCCATTTGTATTAACAAAATGGCATTACTAAGTATTCTTATTGGGCACAATCATAGATGGAGTATGAAAAGGAGTCCTCACTGACCTAATCACCAATGGTATTCAAATCACTCACATTAGGCACATCAACCAATCGAGGGAACCACCAAGAGCCAATACATCAAAAGTGGCACAAAAACCAATATAGAAATTTGACTCAATGAAAATTTAGATCATAAACTCAAATGATCCAAAATGGAAATTCACAAAGGAGACTTCAAATCCCCCATTCCAAATGATTCAATTTCACATTATAATTCAAATTTTCTAACTTATTCTTCAATGCTAAAATTAGAAATTTACTCATGACTCCATTAATGACACCTTAATTTTTCCATATTTCCAAACTCAAATTTTAAAAAAATATATATATATTTTTATTCAAATAGGAACAATAATTGATTCCTGCAATAAAATCCAAGTTTTGGGCATTTTGATTTTTTTTGGCATTATGAGGGTACACTTTGGGAATTTTCAAAAAGACTAAATATAATTAAATCATACGTTCAAATTTAAATTTAAAATTTCATCTAAAGCAAATTATTGTAGGTAAGAGGTCACGAGGTCTAGTCTCTCCCCAAACTCGTGGTACTGGAGGGCGATCTATGCTAGTGCCACCGGTCATGTGAAAAAAAGTTTACCAAGCGCATTGCAATTTATAGGGAGATGGATATCCAATTGATTCCTATAGTCTAAATAATAAATAAATAAAAAATAATAAAAATAAAAATTTCATTCAGTGTTTGATACTCCACTAAAATCCTACAAACCATTTGAATTAAAAAATGATGAATAATGGAGAAGGATTGAAGAACTTCCCTAACCTTTTGATCAAACAAACAAACACCCCAATATTTGTCCACACTCAAACAGAGAAGAAATCTAGTCCCATGCACAAGAACACACCCATTCCTATTTGAATGCTTCATATCTCATGTAAATCCATCCATAATTGCATTGTTAATTCCAAAACCAAGATTTGGTTGGAAGGGTTTTTTAGAGAAAAAACCAATATCTTTAAAGAACATAATTCATCACAAAAGAAACCTTTTTTCCCATTTTAACCCTTTTTTGAAACACAAAACAAAATAATAAAATATAGTTTCTTTTCTAAATACTAGCATTTAATTCTTGATTTCACCCAAGCCAAGATATGACATTTAAATACAATTCAATTTTCTATTACACACTCAATTTAGGTTTTAGGTCTATATAAAGCCTATTTTCATATTAATTACAAAAATTAAGATTCAAATCAATTAAAATTAATATAAATTATATTCCCATTCTTCAATTTGAAATTGCACAAATAACCCTCAATCCATATAATCAATTAAATTATTCCCTAATTATCATTCAACATATAGTTTCACTATTAAACCCATATAAGCATTTAGCTGAATTAAATTATAAAAAATAGGAAATTCAAAAAGACATCAACCACACATTCATGAGACATCCACAAGAAGGGTTACAATATTTGAAATAATACCAATGGTGATATTTGGGTCAAAACGAGTAAAATAACAAGGGTTTTACACTCAAATTGAGTACACCAGGTAAGATAATATAATAATGGTCAATGTGACATCTCCTTATAACCATCTTTTGAGGTATACTTAGACTTGTGGAGCTAGGTCGAGAAATACCTAGTACCTTAATCACTCAATGAACACATCAAGTGTACTTGCTCTATACATATAAATAGATGAATCATCACATAAATATTCCAAAGTGTAAAACATCATATCCATAATTCCATTACATTTAAATGAAAATTTGATGATATCATTCAATTATAACATATATATTAATGTGATTCATTAAAAAAAAAATCAACATGTCTGCATCCACTCCAATTCTCTCCGGTTCCCACCCAAGTGTGATTTTAAATGGCTTTGTGGTCATTTATGTTATTGTAATTAATTAATTATTACACTAGCATAAGTTAACTTAGGTCATATATCATTTGGTCCTAGGTTGCATTTTAATAAATCATTCAATAAATAGGGTAATATTCCCTTCCTTGTTTCTAGGGATAAGATTCCTTCTAGAAGATGAGTTGTCCTTCTAGAACTTATCTCTATCTTTTATCATTTCCTAGATAGGGTTCACATGTTGTTAGATCATGACACATGGAAACATCTCATACATCTTAGGTTTTCATTCCTGCCTATATATTCAAGGCATCTTGTACATTTGTTATCATCCAATCTTATAATGTAGATCAATATAAAATCTCCATTTTCCATGCCTAAGTTTGAACACTTTCTGTGTGGTCGATTATCTTTCCTGGAAAAGGTCCTCCATTGAAGACTGTAGATTCAGGGACCTTGTTCATCCATAATCTCAACATGGTATCAGAGCCAAGTCTAGTGAAACATCAACTCAGGATCAAGAAAGTTGTTGTGTGATATTCTTTGCAGGCTGAAGGTTTCCATTGAAGGCTACTTGATTCCACCTAGAGACCAAGATGATTTCTGAAATAGATAGAGTTAGATCCAAACTCACAATTGTCTTTAGAAGGCCTCGAAACCCTAGGATCACCTACCCAATCATCAAAATCAGATACATCATCCTGGGAACCATCAAAGGTATTTGGGTTTGCAAAATCAACTGGTACGATCCGTACAAATTTGCAGTAAAAAAAACCATCCCGTCAATTGTCCTCCAAGGTAAAAAAAAATTTAGTCATAGGCCATTTCTATTTCAGAAAAAAATTAGGCTTATATTTCCATTATTTTTGGCAAAAAAATATTTTTAGGGTTTCGATATAGTTGCAAAAAAATTATTTGATCGATTGATATTTTTAATTCATAGTCGACATAATCAATTTTTTTATTGGCTTATATGGGGTTTAATTTTTGATCATTGGTCAGCATATGTTGTTAAATCCACGGGTTTATATTTATATCGGCATTGAGGGTTTTTTTTTTTCCATCAGCATTTGATAAAATACTTTATCAGCTATATAATATTTTATTCGGTTAGCATTCTTATTCTGCAAATATATTTTTTTAACTTTCAACATCTATTTTTTGATTTTTGGATTTTTTAATATTGCATTTTGTAATTAAAAAATCTGGCATGAAATATTTGTCAACTCTTTCAGTCTGTAGAGAAGATCTTTTGGTTGGCTACCTTTTAATATTTGGTAGGGGAGGAGTGCCATGTTTGTCGGCTGCATCAAATCTTGACAAGAGGGTACTATGGTTTGTTGGCCACTTTCCAATCACTTCCACATCACGTTTTGTTGTCGGGCTTGCCTCATCATCGACTCTCTTCCATTGTTAGTTGTTTTATCTCCAACCGTCAGTGTATTCACTATCTGATTGTTTGTCACTGGAGCCATGAAATCTAATGCTCCCGCCAGTTGTTTCTCTTTCCTTCGCCAGAAGCTATGGAAATCACAACCCCCATCCACCATCTAGGCCCTGGTTTCTTTGGTGATCATGGGAATCACTAAACCTAGTGGTGCCCTCTCAAATCAGCCACTCTGCCAAAGTTGCTCAAACCTGCCACCACCATCAGGGTGGGGCTCTCTTTTTTGCCTTAAATACCGCCATGGTCACATCAGAGACCAGGAGCTAGCACCTAGAGGCTGAATTTTTGCCCCTCAATAACCTGTAGAGTGCCAAATATAAGCATTTTTTTGTTTTATCGTAAATTTTCACCAGGGTATCGAAAATCAGCAAACAAGAAACCCTCAAAAAGGTAATTTTGAGCACTTTCTAGTGGTGACATCCATTCTACAAAATTTTTCTTGTAGAAATTTCTACAGCCAACTGAAGAAAAAACCCTAATTTGGACTCAAAGGCTTGTAACCGTTCATCGGATTTTAGTGATTCTAGCAGCGTCAAGAAGGTGATTCAAAGATGTTTTCATCAATCCAAACTCCTTGATTAGTTTCAACTCTAGGTACTCTTGCATTGAATTTTTCAGTTTGGTGCATTTGTTCAATAACTTGGATATTCTGAAGCTTTTGAAAATATTATTTGATCCAGATAGCATCACTTCAATTGTACATCATATTTGGAAGTCTTTCTTTGTTTTTGAAGGTCATTTGTCTTTATGTTTTTGGAGAATTTTCCTTATGGGGCTTGCCAATACTCCTTCTCTAGTTATGTTGCATAAGGGAAACTATATGAAATGGTGAGATGGGATCTACCACCATCTCCAATCACTTGATTTATTGCCACATCTATTTGGTATATTTCCTCATCCAAGTGAAGGTATTCATGAATTTACTTGGACTTGTAGCAGATACATTGTTTTTGAGATCATTTCAATGCAAGTTGATTGTGATGTTCTGAGTACTATTGATCATTGTGATTGTCCTCACATTATTTGGACTAAGCTTTGGAGATCTATGGAGATTCAAATACTCCACCATTCCTCGATGGTCATGATTCAAAATGTCATTCTTCAGATCAAGTATGCCATGATGATATTGTTGTGTAAGTTGATTGCCTTGAATCTTTCGAAGAGGTTGACAAGGTTCCTTCTGGTGCTTCTTCTCCATCAGAGACACTTGGTATCCCTTCACATTCAGTGATTCCTTGTTCAGATTCATTGATTAAGGCTTCCATCATCTCTATCCATTAGTACACATTTAGTTTTCCAAACTTGACATCATAGGATGGCTTCATTTTAGGACTTGAGGTTTCTTTAGCATCTACCATTGGATTTGCTTCATAATTCTTTCAGTGGTTTTGAGGACACTTCATTTTTGGGGGGCTATCAATTATCCATCACATCCATCATATTCATCACACTGTCTTTGGATATTGTTCAACATCAATTTCTACATTGTCCTGGTTTGTCACCCTCTTCATTGTTCGGGACTATGTCATCTTCATCATCAGGCAAGGAGAAATTTGAGCAAAGTTCAGAGACATCATCGACATCCACCCTCATCCTTCCTTCCTTAAATTCCTATCTAGAATGGGAAGCATCTCTACACTTGCACTTGGTTTTGTTTCTTCTGAAAGGGAGACAAGTTCTTTGTCAACGTTGGATCATGTCCTATCTTCAGATACTTACCATTTCTATAGGTGATATAATCCTTTGGGGGGGCTATATAGTCTCTCTATCTCCCTCGTATGGGAGGGCTAATGCATTCTATCCATGTGATGAATGGTGTACTTGGGGGGTATTTGGGAGTCCTCCATCCTTCCCATCCTATCTCACATTTTTTCTTTTTCATCTCCTTTTTGGAGAGGGATTTTGTTCCCACTGGGTTTTCCCCTTTTCTCTAGTTGTGGGAGATTTTATGCATCTTCATGTGCATGGGTACCTAACATGGCCTCATAGCCAGGACCCATCTTTTCATCATCTTGTATAATCATTGCATTTTCCTTCCTAAGTTGAACTTATGGGGGGTGTTAGTGTAATTAATTAATTATTACACTAGCTTAAGTTAACTTAGGTCATATATCATTTAGTCTTATGTTGCATTTTCATAAATCATTTAATAAATAGGGTAATATTCCCTTCCTTGTTTCTAGGAATAAGATTCCTTCTAGAAGATGAGTTGTCCTTCTAGAACTTATCTCTATCTTTTATCATTTCCTAGATAGGGTGCACATGTTGTTAGATCATGACACATGGCAACATCTCATGCATCTTAGGTTTTCATTCTTTCTTATATATTCAAGCATCTTGTACATTTTTTATCATCTAATCTCATAATGTTGATCAATATAAAATCTCCATTGTGCATGCCTAAGTTCGAACACTATCTGTGTGGTTGATTATCTTTCCTGGCAAAGGTCCTCCATTGAAAACTATAGCTTCAACGACCCTGTTCATCCATAATCTCAACAATTTCCACTCCCACCCTCTCCATTTCCTAACCAAGCATGTCTCTTAATGGCTCTGTGGTTGTGCCTTCTCTTGGACTCTCTGTTCTTTGCTCCCGTCTTGGTGTTAACGAGCCCTTGTCTTTGCCTGGCTACAAGCTCATTGTGGATCTCTTTGCAGATGTTGTGAGGGATGCATTTCCTTCTCCTCTAGTGGTTGATACAGGGGTTGGCACTTCTGTGGGAGTTTCTGGGGTTCGTAATGATGTTGTGTTTTCTTCACCTCCTGGGGTTGAGGTGGCTGTTGGAGGTATTATTTTTGGGTTGTTCCCTTCCTCTCAGGAGGGGAAGTTTGCTTAGGCTGATGTTGTGAAGTCTAAGAGACCTCGGGAGGGTTTTTTACAGCCTAAGTTGCATTGTGTTGTGGTTGCTCCTATTGTTTCTCTTGGTAAGGAAGTTTCTGATAATATAAATTTCTATCTCAAAAATGCTCTATTTACATATTTTGTCACTTGTGGCCTTCTCTTCCTGACTTGCATCTTTGGATTATCAATCATTGGTCTCCTTTGGTGGATGGCACGATGGAGATTTACCCTTATACAAGGGGTTTTTTTGTGGTGATTTTTAATTCTCCTAAAGATAGACAAGCTATTTTAGCTCATGGTTTGTGGATGTGGGATTCTCATCCCCTTTCCTTGAGACCTTGGGTTTTTTCTTTTAACCCTTTGAAAGAACCTTTGGAGGTGATGCATGTTTGGGTAAGATTGCCCTATCTTCCCTTAAATTTGTGGTGTTCCTTTTCCTATGAGGGAATTGGTAATTCTATTGGTAGATTTTTGAAAGTGGATAGGGCTTATGATAGTTTCACTCATACTTCCTTTGCTAGGATTCTGGTGGAGGTTGATCTATTGAAGGCTTTACAAGTGGAGAGATTATGTTGCAAATTAATGGTTGGTCTTGGTCTTAGCTTGTAGATTATGAGGGTCTTCCTTTTCACTGCAAACACTATTTTACTATTGGCCACTTGGCTTGCGACTGCACTAAAATCTCCTTCCCTATTTATTCTTCTACATGGTGGAAGAATTCACTTCATGAACACTTAACAGTTCACCCTACGACTGAATTTGTTTCTTCTTTTGATGATGAATCTAGGCCTACTTCCCCTTCTGTGAGGCTTAATATGAGTGTTGTGATGGATATTGCTCCTCAAATGCCAGCTTCTGCTCCACCTAACTTAGTTGTGGTGGGTGTTGTTCCTTCTTTGGATATTGTTGTGCAGCCTTTGGATTTGGTTGTCTCTAATGTTGTTTGTATTGCCTCCTCTAGGGCCAATGTATTGGAAAATGTTGCAGTAAGTCCTAAAAATTTAGGCTTGGTTTTAGATGTTGTACCTGATGTTTCAGTTGTTCCTCTGGTTTGCTACTTTGGAGGTCAGTCTTCCCCTTATGATCAAAATTTCTTGATTTTAGTTTCTAATTCTCTTTGGACTACAGTTCATAGAAAGAAGAAACATCCTTCTAAGAAGGTCACAATCTTGTTTAACTTTCTCTCAGTGGCTTTATTTGGTTTAAGTGCTTCTCCTTGAACAGTTCTATGTTGTTTGTTCTAATTGGTTGTTTCTCTCTAGTTAGTCGTGTTTTGCCAGTATATTTTGCTGAGCTATTTGGCTCTATTTTGTTGAGCTATTAGGCTCTATTTTTCATTTTTTAATAGGTCAAGGCCCTTCCCCTACTTATCTAATCAAAAACATATATATTAATGCATATATTCATGAAGCATAACATGATAATAATATCTTAGGGAATCCCACATTAGGCACACAACATAAGAACAAATCCAAAATGAAATACATCTATCCTTTTATAAGGGACTTGGAAATATAAAACACACACACTTTTGTGCCATTTAAAGTAAGCATAATAATAAAATAACCACAAAGGAAGAATAAATCAGGATATAGAGCAACAATATTAACAAACGATCATCTAACATCTCAACATATATGAACTACAATAATCCCACTAGATCGCATGCTAGGAATAGGTAGGCACTACATTTATAATTTTATTTAAGAGGGTATTTTAAAAAAAATTAATAGTATTATATGATCCTCATATGTGTGAATCGTTTCTCCAAATATTTATTTCATTACTTCCTTTTTCTCTTTTTCTATTCTTATTTCTTCCTTTTCTTGTACAATTTTTTATCAATTCATGTTTAATATCATAAACTATAGGATTCAGTCTAGAATTATAAATTAATTAATCATTCAAATGAAACACTTGAACATTACATAATAGTTTTAAACTTAGCTATAAGAAAATTTATTGGTCATCAAACAAAAAAATCTAGCAACCTTACTATTATCAACCCTAAACTTCCTAAAAAAATAATGGCTTATGTACAAGGATCCTAAATTTTTAAGGATCTTATACTCCTTTCAAAAGAAATTTTTATGCTCATCTATATTAATGACAATTTTGAACTTATAATATTGTAGATGTATAAGCTCTTGATGGAAACCCTTCTATTATTCATTTTCAAAATATAATAAATTTCTCCCTAACCTAAATGAGTACGGTATTCATGGTGATATTTTTTATTCTCTTTGTAATTATAATATTGGTGTGAGATAGTATACTAAGTTTGGTAGTAGGAAAATTCAATATGTTGCAAAAAAAATCTCTTTTCATTTCTTATTCTTATGATACATACTCCCCAAGATGTGCTATGTAATAGGTTATCCTAGGCTTCTATAAAAAAGAACACAAAAAACATTGTAAAAGAAATATGCTCCATAAAAATATTATATGCATGAACAATGTAAAATAGTTGTTTGTCTCAAATGGGTTGATCAGTATGGTAATCATTTTTAAATGTTGCAATCGTGTAAATAAGCACCTCCATATATCCATTAATATTTGATTTAAAGATTGTCAATAAATAAAATTATATATTGAGCCTCTCCTACAAGGTGTACAAAAATGCACACTAGTAAACCTTGGGTCATTATTAGACACAATGAATAAAAGTATGCTAGAGTATACCAAAATATATAAATAGGATTAATGTTGATCTTGACTACTTAGAATACTAAAACACGGGGATAATATCTAATATATAAGGAACTAAGTAACTATCTTGAAACCTTAGATGAGTGCATTTAAAGTATCCAAAGGCATCGCATCAGAATGCACACCTTGTAGTCCTTCAACACCTTTGTGGCATGCCACCATCCACAAAATATTGCCTTCGATAGGTACAAATTTTATAAGATTAGGTGTATATTTGTGTTTGATAAAGTGTTATTGTAAATATCATCATTGAGAGCCTACTTTGTAGTGAGGGTAAGTAACTTTGATCGCACCATTTAGGCACCCAAGTCAATTTGATAATATTGAGAAAGAGAAATAAGAAAGAAATTGATTGTCAATTTGCTAATGCTTGATGCAAACTAAGAGTGATGCAAGGTGAGCCTAATACAAATTAAGATCAATTCAAATTGAGATTAATAATTGACTTCCTAGTGATCCTTTGACTATCAAGATCAATTGAGAAATTATTTGCTAAAATATATATGTATAAAATAAATAGACAGACACATGGAGAAAGTGTTGTGTTTAATTTTCAGTGAGATTGAACTATAAATAGCTAATGCTAAATGAGAATGATGTGCATGATATCTAGAATAGATTCATTTGAATGATGTGCTAAGAATGAAGATAGTTACGTTTTGACTTGTGTGGCTCAAATTTTGGAACGTGTAACTTGCAGAATCATGCTGGGAAGGTTACACTGAATGTGAACCGTTCGTACAAATTTATGACAGGAAATTTGAGCAATTATTTAATTGCGTATGATAAACGCAAGAGAAGATCAAGTCGTGTACGAAACTGTGACCCGGCATTTTTCACGTTTTAACACTATTCGATTAGAATAAATTAAAGTTTTGCATTTTTTCAACGACCTCGATTTATATTTTGTTTCTTTCCTCTCTTCAAATTCTATGTTTTCGAATTAGCCAAACAAGAAAAGTCGTGGAATATTTTGCAGGAGATTGTCAATTTTAGAAAGGACGTGTAAAAGGATAAAAAGATCGGATAAAAAATGATATTTCTCAAATATTAGCGGACTGAATCTGAAAAATTAAAATAGTACACAATAAAAAATTAAAAAAATGAAATAAAGAAAGTATAGGCTATGGGAGTTCAATATTGTCAAAAAAAAACGCTGAAGTTAAATTCATAGTAAATGTAAATAATCTAAAAACATTTACTTTAGAAGATGGAAAATACAATACTAGTTTTTATTTTTATTATATTATATTATTTTTTATTATTAATATATATTTAATTTATATTATTTTAGACATAGATTAATATTAATTTGATATTTATGATTTATTGGATTTATATAGTTTTTAATGGCCTGAATTTGATGTCTAAACTTGTTTTCATTATATTGTAATTATTTTTAATTAAATTAAGTTAAAAATAAGAATTAGAATATTTAAAAAAAAATATTTCAAGACAAATAAAAAAAAATCAACACTAGTTCAAGAAATAAAGTCAATAGCATCAAAATAATTTAACAAAGAAACAATAGCAAAAGAGAAACAAGGACCAAAACTCTTTGAAAACATTGTTGTAGACTAGTAGCCAACAAACAACACAACTATAAAATAGTAGAACTAGACCTAAATAGGAACGTACCCTTAATTTGAACATGCAAATGTGAAATATGCTTCAAAAGACCTTTCTTTTTGTAATGAACAATATCCCAAAACCCATTATCCTAACCACAAAAAAAGGGAGAGGTGGGAGAACATGTATCCATGACACTAGAAGAAGAGAAGCAATGAGAGAGGAGTAAAATCAAAGATGTAGATTGTTGAGGAGAAATAGAGCAAGCCATAGGAGGCTCACTCACAAGACCCTTAAGAACTAACAAGGTATTGGAAATACGATATGACAAAGGAAGATCAAGAGTCAACTCCTAAATGATAGCATGAGGGATGAAAGTCGTAGAATTAGTGCCAACCTTGAATTTTGCACCATCAAAAGTTCATGATTAGCATTCTTCCACTAAGAGGAAGAATGCCAAGCCTTCAAGTGAGGACAATCTAATGCCAAGTGACTAGTAGCAAAGCATAATTAATGCCAAAAATGGATGCCTTAGTAATTTAGAGATTGATTCCATGAATAATCCCCAACCTATAAAACAAACTCCTCTAAGAGAGGTGAAAACATGTCCAATTGCATAAGAATACAAGCATAGGCTATGTGAGAGAACATGGTAATAGCATTATCAACCATAACAAAATGTCCCAAAGAATTACCAATGCCCATATAACAAGAATTACACAAAAAAATGAACTTGAATACGAACAAACTGCTTATCTAAAGATTTAGTGAGAGGATTAAAAGAGGCCACCAAAGGATTGAGGAGGAGGGTATGCTATTCCCAAACCCAAGAGGGAGTATTATGACATCATGATATTATGACATCATGATCAAAGCGTGAATCAAAAGCAACCACAAAAAGACCCTTTGCATAAGGGTAATTGTTACTCAAATTGTTATATATACTTTTATTTAGGATTTTATTATAATTATTATATATGCTTCTCTTCAAGATTTTAATGTAATTTTTATATATATTTTTTATTCAACATTTTTATTTAACAATTTGAATATCTTTTTTAAAAAATAATAGACTTTTAAAAATTTATAATAATTATTTGTTAGATTGTCTAATATTTAAAATTTAATATCTAAATTTGTGTATTTTTAAAAAAAAAATCATAAATAAGATTAACCAAGATTTGAAAATAATATTACCTAAAATGTATACAAAATAACACTTTCGTTTATTCTTTAAACATTTACAAATACGATACTCCTTCCAAATACTTTTTTTTTTCCCTTTATTATTCTCGTCTCAATTATTAACTGATAAAATATTAAAATAAATTATTAAAGGTAACGAATATTAATATGTGCGATAAAGTAATATATAGTTCCGGGCGGGGGGAAAGATAAAGTAATATATAGTAAAACCCTCAATTCTTTACATATTTTAGATTAGCTGGGCCTTGTCATATGGCCCTCTCACAATCGTGTGCGAATTGTCTGACAGTAACATGGCGTCTTCGGACTTTGAATGGATTCCTTCGTGGAAAGCATTTACCATGTGAAGCTGCATGTATGTAAATTTCTACCAAACTAAAGTTTCTTTGTTCTTTGACGCCGAGGCCGAAGCTACATATACACCGTCTGCCCAGTTGTTCCCATATTTCAGCCTTAAATTATCAATCTTCCATCCCCTCTGTGTCTAGTTGCTTTTTGGGATCTTTCACCCGTTTTCCTTTTTGAACTATGGAAATAATGAACGCAGATGAACTAAAGATCGATGAAGATCGATGGGTTATTCAAATCAAAGAAACAATGCAAACACATAGCGACGAAGAAGAAGAAAATGAGATTTCTGTATCCATTTTTTGTGTGCCCAAGGAGTTGCTGGCAGTGAAACCAGAAGCATATATTCCGCAGTGCGTCTCCATCGGACCATATCACCACTGGAGATCAAAACTATACGGAACAGAGAGATATAAAGTTGCCGCTGCGAGAAGATTTCAGAAGACAACCAGTGACTGCAAGTTCCAATCTGTAGTGGAAGAGGTGAAGAAGAGTGACTGGCAGATCAGGAACTGCTACCACAAATATCTCGAATGCAAGGAGGATACCTTGGCATGGCTTCTGGCCTTGGACGCCTCCTTCGTGCTCGAGTGCTTGCAGTTCTACGCCAAACAGGCGGACCAGGCCTCTTCACAAGTATTGTCCAAAGTGAAGAGTTTTGGTGGACTTGTAGATCCATCTGGCCGGAGCGCAACGCACAATGCAATAATGAGAGATCTGATGATGCTTGAAAATCAGTTGCCCTTATTCCTCTTGCAGAAGCTGCTGGAGATACAATTGGGTTCTCAAGACATGGCGGAAGAAAGGCTCTGCAATCTGGTAAGCCTTGCTTGTGAAGAATGGTCTCCATTTATGTTCAAGATACCGGAAACTTCAAGGCTGCGTATAAAAGGGAGGGGTCACATACTGGAGGTTCTCTATTACTCCATCGTCCCTGCAGCGGCTATGGAAGATACCATTTCAAACAAGAATGAGAACGATAAGATGCAGTTGCCGGATTTCACCTGCGTAACACGTCTTCTGAAAGCGTTACGCAAGGCTCTTTCCTCGTTAAACATTGGCCTTCGTAAATTTCTGTCGGCACTCCCTCAGCGTCTCTTAAAAGCAAGGCCTGTCCAGTCCGCAACGCAGCTGCCCACAGGACTTGTTTCGACTTTTCAAAATCTGTCCCTTCAGCCCAAAGATGAAGGAAAAAAAGAGGAAAAAGGATTCTCCTCTGTGCAAACTCCTCCTACGCGCGACGAACTGGCGATTCCCTCTGTCTCCGATTTGTACTCAGCAGGAGTTAAATTCCTTCCAACCGATGGAGACCTCACAACAATTCGCTTCGACCCCAACACTGCCACTCTTCATCTTCCAAAATTGAGGTTGGATTCCAACACCGAAGTTGTTCTCAGAAATCTGGTGGCTTTCGAAGCTTCGGCAGCCCCTGGAGCGATGATCTTTACTCGCTACACTGATTTCATGAACGGCATCATCGACACAGACGAAGATGTTCGGCTGCTGACAAAGAGCGGGATTGTTTGCAATCACCTGGAAAACGACGGGCAAGTGGCAAGCCTCTGGAATGGCATGGGTAAAGGTGTGAAATTGACGGAAGTTAAATATCTGGACCAAGTTATTGCAGACGTCAATAAGCTCTATAAAATGAGATGGAGCGTTGCTGCCAAGAAGTACATAAAGAAGTACATATTTGGTTCTTGGCAGTTCATCACTCTTCTGGCTGGAGGCATATTTCTTCTTATCACTTGCTTACAAGGTTTTTGTTCTGTGTACGACTGTAAACATTTGCGGAACAGCACTAGTGTTTTGTAGGACTAAGGAAAACGGAAGAGCTTCAACTGATAAGGATATAACGCTCGCTCTTTTCGCCTGGCTGAATTCCTGATACATTGTAACCTATTAAAATTCACATATAACCCAGTAAGGTATTCTATGATCTTAAATTACGGTGCCCTTAGAGACGTGATTTGTTGTTTTTCTTGCTATATAGTCCAATACTTGGGCACTGCAATTATTCCTTAAGAACAGGTACAAGTTTTCCTTATTCCCAGAAGAGACATGTACTTCACCTTCTTTACAAAATTCATTACTTCCAGATTCTAATCATGGAATGGAAAGGATAGTAGCTTTTGTTTTAGAAATGTTGAGAGGAAACTCTGCATAGAAAGATAGAGATTTAAAGAGAACTTTTACACATTTGTAAGAGAAAATAACATTTTTTAAAATTTTAAGTGTATGTTCATTAAATTAGATTTATAAGTGTTTAGTGCAATTCGAGGTAATAAAAATTATGATATAAATTATATGTAATGAGATCATGGTCCATGTTTTTATGTTTGAAGAAGAATAACAATTATTTTGATACATTTATTTTTTTATGTTTTTGTTCCATTAAATGTTATAAAATTATTATCAAGTATTTCCCATGCCTTTCATAATTTTTAAAATCCATCAAACACCATCTATATAACTAGGATGAATTTATCTAGTCTATCTGTATTGGTGTGAGTAGGATGTGTTACCTAACTAGTTCGTCGCATAGGTCCTATTCACACTAGTTTACATAAATTTACATAGGACATCTTTAGTTTATTTACCTTTTGTGTCTCAAGTCATATGATTAAGATACTTAACATAATTCGATGGTATCCTATATCATGACCTTGCTTATATAAGAAAGGCCCCTTATGTATTTTATATATCCTTGAGAGTTATATTATTAATCTGTTTGATCATAATATCATTTTGCATCCATTATTAATCAACTCATCATCTTTCCTCTATAGTGTACAAGGTTAATATTTGGTTTTGCATGTGATCCTAGGAGCATAAGTCCATCACTGACTCTAACATGAAATTTCATAGTGAGGTTGGGCTAGAAGCTCCAAGCACCTACAATATGGGTTATAAAGAGGTGCTGGAAATAAGCCACAATCAAAACAATGTTGGATTAGCCACAAAGGGAAATATAGCTTAGTGGTAGAACACACTAATAAAAAAAAGAAAATCCTAGGTTAGAGTCCTAATTGATCCATGAGTAGCAATTCAACATGGATTTATTCTAGTGTTGATAATGATATTATGTGTTTTTTATAAAACACTGATTTTCCCTAGACACTTTGCAATAAATTTTGAGAGATATTTGAAGACCCTCATATCTCTACATTCCCATATGGTCCTACTATATATTGTCTCATTCCCATGTATGGCATAGATAATATACCCTTTGATGATGATACCTTAGAGGAGCTTGAATATATCATAGGTTTTGAATGGCTAGATGAAACAAGGAATCCTCTTGCTTCTTTAACTACACTTACCAATATCACATCTCCATCTATTTTTTCTCTTTAAAGATTGGTTTCACTATGTCTATGGCACTTATTGACTTAGTGCAACATTAAATTAACTTATTCTAGATACAACTACATAGGATTCCTATCTATTAGGAATTTCATTCCTATTTTTTGAGTCTTCACATTTTTCTTTGGAAGATTCATTTCAGGTAATCCATGTCATTTATTATCACATCATCCATGTCTTTGGAACTTTTTCTTCATTACTCTCTGGAGGATTCTAAATTAATATCACTAGATTTTAGTATGTGGACATTTGAAAAATTCTTAGAGGCACCTTTTTTTAGATTTTTTCCCTCATCACTCTTCTTGGAAACATAGTTTCTTTTACATATACTATTGGATTTCTTTCTTCCCGTGGGGATAAATTTTTCTTTCTGGTAGTGTATTTTTTTATGTCTTTGAACATTAATTATTAGAATATGAGCATTGTCTCACTCTTTCTCTCCTATGGGGAAATGATTGATATATAAATTTGTGTTGGATGTAGTCCTTGAGGGTCATTTTGAGTCCTCTTTCCATAACTTATTTATCAATGATCTCTTTTGGGGAGAGGTTTATTTCTAGGAATTTTTATCCTCTACTTTTTTTGTTAGAGATCATTTTTACATGCGTATTTAACATGCCCTTATATTTGGGACCCATCTTTCATTCATTCAACATTATTTAATCTACTTTTCCCTCGCTAAGTTGCACTTAAAGGGGAATTGGTGTCTGTAAAATGTTTTATCTAATTTTTTTGTCACCCATCTCCTATTCATATTAGTTTACTTAATTTTACATAGGGTATCTTTATATTAATTACTCCTTTTGTCTCAATTCATATGATAGACACTTTTAATAATGATATGTTGTTAAATCTTGTTATCTTTCCTATAAAACCAAGATGTTAGTGTGAATAATTAATCTATTCACTATGCTTAAGTGTACTTAGGTTGATGAGGTTGGATAACTTCTTTTCTAACCCCCTTATCCAGAGAATGACCTCCTTTGCCAAGTTATGAGCATTTTTTAAAGTCTGTGAACATTAATTATTAAAATATGAGCATTGTCTCACTCTTTCTCTCTAGTGGGGGGAATTATTGATTATATAAATTTGTGTTGGATGTAGTCCTTGGGGGTCATTTTGAGTCCTCTTTCCATAACTTATTTATCAATGATCTCTTGGGAGAGGTTTATTCCTAGGAACTTTTATCCTCTAATTCTTTTATTAGAGATCATTTTTACATGTGTATTTAACATGGCCTTATATTTGGGACCCATCTTTCATCCATTCAACATTATTTAATGTATTTTTCCCTCCCTAAGTTGCACTTAAAGGGGAATTGGTGTCAATAAAATGTTTTATCTAATTTTTTTCCACCCATCTCCTATTCACATTAGTTTACTTAATTTTACATAGGGTATCTTTATGTTAATTACTCATTTTGTCTCAGTTCATATGATAAACACTTTTGATAATGATATGTTGTTAAATCTTGTTATCTTTCCTCTAAAACCAAGATGTTAGTGTGAATAATTAATCTATTCACTATCCTTAAGTGTACTTAGGTTGATGAGGTTGGATAACTTCTTTTCTAACCCCCTTATTCAAGCATAAAATAAAACCCCCTTATCTAAAGAATGACCTCCTTTGCCAAGTTTATTACAAAAGAGAAAAAAATGACTCCTTTTTTAGAAATTTTTAACTATGCAAAAAAATTCACCTCCTCCCATATGCTTTCCTTTTGCCAAATTCAATGTAAAAGAAAAAACCTTTTCTTTTACAAAATTTTAACTAAGGGAAAACAAATGCTCCCTTTCACCAATTATGACAAAACAAAAAGCAATCCCTCGGAAAATTTTGATGTGAATTTGACAATTTAAGAAGGTGTTAGTTTCAAAATTATTATAAATATACATTACAGCACTTGCATGGAAGAACTTTAATGAATTCATGCACCTCCATAGTTTCAATCTAACCCTTCTCCCTCTCCAACTAGGTTTCTAAGGTGACTCCCTAAATATGGTTTTCTAAGTGGTAATTGGTAACTGGTTTGGGGATTTCTATAATAAAATCTTGTATCACACCCTATGCTTGATCTGCTAGTTTTTTATGTTCATGATCTAGATCCATATTTGTTGAGCACAAGATCTAGACAACGCAAAATTCAAAATAAGGTGATCTATCATTTTGAAAGCTAGAGCTAGTTCATGTTACATGTTATGATATCATCTTAGACCTAGTACATATGATAGTTGGGGTTTTCTTATTATGCATGTGTGACAAGTGAAGTAATAAATTAGATGATCTAATAAAGGTACTCATGCCAATTTATCTTAAAGACATGCTTCTTTTAGTGGTTGCCAGGGTTGCATTGAAGAACATTGTAATGGGGTGATTGTAAGGATATAGGACTGTGAAAGTTAAATGAATGATGCTAAGTGCAAGTTAGTGAATGAAATGGGTATCATATCAAGCATATGCACAATGAAAGTGCAATCTTGAATAGGTTTTGTTAATAAAGTTCTTATATCAAAGCTAGCCTTGAGAGGAGCATGTAGCATTATAAAACTACCACACAAATGATACTAAAGGGGTAGGGTTTTGGTAGGAATCAGTTAGCTCCCTATGAAAGTAAGCAACTAAGGGTTTTGTTGTGAGCTTCATGAGAGATTGAAAGACACAAAATTAGACCATCTTAGTTCATTGTCAATATGAGGTTGTAATGTTAGGACAGTCGGTATTAGTTGATAGTTTCATGAAGCCAATATCATATTTTGTGATTAAACAGGGGTTCTTTTATGAGCATGCATTGCACAAAAAATTACTGGAGATAAATACAGTTTCAGTTTCCACCATTTAAATCCTTTTTCTTTGAAAAGATCATCATCTGAAAAATGACAATGAGAATAGACTTATACAAAGGATATTATGACTATGCAAGGGTTCAAAGTGCAAAGTGGCAGTCCTCATAATACAAATCTAGAAGTGCTTCAAAGATAGGTTGTTCTTGTGAAATGACAAGGAGGTGACTTTGCACGTTGATGCCAAATGCAAGCATAAGAAATTTTTTTCTACAACATTGATTAAATTAATAGGAAAATACATGGGTTGATTTATTTTATGTGACCAAAAAATGACACAAAATCAACAAGTCTTCTCCATCTAAATTCATGTCCAAGATTGTTGCAAGAGAAATTGTTCTGAGAGATGTGAACCATTTCCATCATTTTAAATAGGGACAATGTTCTTGTGGAGAATATTGGTGATGCTAAATGACACAATCTAAAAAATAGGATTGCACTATAATAATGTGCACTACATCAGATATCTGGTAATAACAAAGGGACATCCATCAAAGGATAACAACAAGGATTTTTTTCTCATATGTTGTAGTTACAAGTGCCCTACTAGACATATATGAAAATTTGGAAGGATAGAAAAGGAAAGTGAACTATTTCAAAAAATGCCTCAAAGAAATATGATATCATGGAAGGAACCCACTCTTCCACAAACTATTCAAGTCATGCCAGTGGTGATATAGGAAAGCCTGAAGTTAGGTTTTCTCGCATTACCACTAAACCCTTTGTGATGCTCTTTTTTGACGCATATCCAAGTTGAGCTCCTTCACAAGATCAAAATCCCTAAAGTAGCAAAATGCACAAATACATTTTGGGATTCATTGCCTCTTTCCGCATGGAACTATTAGAGTCTAAAATGCACAATCTTCAACTACATTGACTCTCCTTTGAGGAAACTATGGAATTAGTTAGGGCTCAACCCTTTATCCTTCTTACTCCATAGAAAGGGTAAGGCATACGATGCAATTTCTTATCAATGACATGGGATACCCTACAAATTCTATCATAAAGTAGCCTAGGCTATTAGGATCAAATTCAGAAAAGGTTATAAAGCCTAGGTTTTTGGTTCTGCAAAAATCTAATCATGAAATGGGCTTGGGTATTTTAATGCCAAATAGTTTAATTCAATTTTTAAGTATGCTTGAGGCAAAGCTTCTTAGCAAGATTATGGAAGGACATCCTCAATCCATGACACTGTATGAAGTTTATGAAAATGCCATATATAATGTCTCAGGTGGCACACAAATTTTAAGGAAAAATTTGTTATTGAGCCTTTAATCTTGTGATTTTGACCTAATGATACTCAAGGAATAGAAACCATCACACACATGTTAGTTTTTGATATTCAAAAGAAGGCTTGGAATGACACAAAATAAATAGGAATCATTTGATAAATTATAGTGAATCACCTAGAAGTGATATGGGAAACCCTAAAGTCAGGCTTTCTCGCATCACTGCTAGCATGAATTGAAGAGTTTTTGGGAGAGTGGGCACCCCCGATCTACGCAAACTCTTCAAGTCATGCCAACATTGATGCATGAAATCTCGACTTTCAATTTGAGTATAACATGATCTGGATATGATCTATATTAAATGATATAAAAAATAGGCTTACAAAATGCTTGCAAATAAAATTATTTTTTAACTGTGTACCTTGCTCATCTTTCAATTCCTAAAGCTTATGCAATTCACTCTGAAGTTTCCAAGTGACTTACCTACATAAGAGGACAAGCAAAATAGTATGAAACAACAAGCATGGAATGCCAAGGGATAATTCAACAAAAAAAACTAGAAACCACGCTCACAAATATAAATAGACCTGGTAAGGTAGAGTTAGGTGTTCAACTGGAGAGCTCACAATTTCCCTTGATTTGGAACATAGCCTAACAACATAGAACACCAAATAAATGAATATATCATAGTAATTTTGAGCACCTATCTCAACTTTAGGTCTTATACATCCTAGATGTTGGTGCATATAAAGATATCAAAATGTATTTTCAAAAAACAAGGCTCTTTAACATCAATAAGCCCAAATAGTAAATCTATACCATCTAAGCTAAAACCCTTCAAATTGAAAAATGGTTAGCCATATGAAAGAAATAAATGTGCATGCAAACAATGCATATGAACAACTAAATCCCATAATATGGTTTAAATTAGAACCTATTGAGTAAACTTAAGAGAGAAAAAATCAACTCACAAACATGGATTTTGATAATAAAGATATTTTATCCAATTCTTTGCAAATTCAAATTTTCTGGAAATAAAAATCAATACCTATGGTCTATATCTATTAGTTACATATTGATTTTTCTCTAGAATTCAACTCTAATCTTCCAATAATTTATTAACACTAGTAAAACCACTTACTTTTTTTACTAGAGTAATTTATCATGTGGTGAACTGATGCATAGGAAGGGTGAACAACTTAGAATCAGATCCAAGAGGTAGGTTATTCAAAACTCAACTCCATTTTCTTGCTTCTAGGTGTACATTCATGACCTTAAATAATGGATTCATTAAGAGACTTAAGTTCAACAAACTTAAGACAACATACTTGCATGGTAGACTTATCCAAAGATCTAAGACTATGAATCACCTTAATATGATGAAAAAATACAACAATCACCCAATATTCTTACAACAACTACTCATAGATTATTCAACACTGGTTTCTCACACTGACCCAAACTTTCTTGTACAACATCAACTCCTTATGACTATGTAACTATACCTTAGAAATGGACTCTCATAGAGACTTGACCCAACACCCCTTTGAGGTAGTGTAGAAGCATGAAAATCCTATCTAGTGATCCAAAAGAATCACAAACATCTTCACATGTTTCACAATACATCAAGACATGTGTTCAATCCTTGTGCTCAAAATCGCAATGCGATCCTCTTGGGACAGTCACAACCACTCAATGCCCAAACTCTTTGACAATATTCAATCACTTGAATGAGCCCTGCATAGACCTTTAGACATCAAAAAAAATCTATCTAAACCAACCTTAATGGAATGTATTCAAATATTTTAGCTACAATCACAAAGTAGATGATTTTTCACTATTTTTTGTGCTTTATTCAAGCAAACTAGTGAAGATTTCTCCCAAACATAAGCATATTGGAACTTCTAACCTTGAAAATAAGAATTTTGGATGATTTTATAGCATTTTTGAGTAGTGGAAACAAAATTTATCACATTTTGAATGCCCTTGGTTTACCCTGGCTAGGGTTTGGGAACATTTTAGAAATATTGCTATAACTTTCTTGAAACTCAATAAAATTGAATGAAAAAAAAAAAAATGGATTATATTCATGTGTCTAACAAATAAAATATATTTTAGATTGATTCATGGACTGTGTAGTCTGTACAAGAAGCTAGAAGTTACTACAACCCAGAAAAATCACAAAAAACTTGCTTCAATTCACTCCAAGTTTGAAAAAGAAACTACAAACGTGCTTCCATTCAACAATTCCATCCTATTCATTCTTTCTCCAGATATTTACAATTGATTCCCATGTAAAAAACACTTTCATGTAACTGAAATCACCATTTTTGACAACTTGCCCATAAAGGTTACATGACAAAATTAGCAACTTTGAATTTTTTTTGCATTTTTGAAACCCACAACCCCAATCACCAAAAAAATAAATTAAATACATGGTAAATGGTCATAAATGACCTTATTAGACCTTAGAACCACTAAAATCCATTAACAACTAAAAAAACCCAAAATTACAAAAATGAGCAAAAATACAGCAACTAGTGCACCTACACCATAAACTACTTAGAATCAGATCCAAGAGGCAAGGTATTCAAAACTCAACTCAACTTTTCTGCTTCTAGGTGTACCTTAATGACCTTGAACAATGGATTCATTAAGATACTTAAGCTCAACAATCATAAAACAACATACTTTCATTGTAGAATTATCCAAAGATCTAAAACTTTGAATCGACCTTAATGTGATGAAAACATGCAACAATCACCCAAGAGACTTACAACAAACACTCATAGATTATTAAACACTGGTTTCTCAAACTGACCCAAACTTTCTTGTACAACGCTAACTCCTTATTACTATGTAACTAGACCTTAGCAATGGACTCTCATAGAGACATGGCCCAACACCCCTTTGAGGTAATGTAGAAGCATGACAAGCCTATCTAGGGATCCAAAAGAATCACAAAAATATTCACCCAATTTTTTTAAAAAAATGCTATAAACTCATCCAAAATTCTATATTTACATGTTCTTCAAGAGTTTCAAGGTTAGAAGTCCCAATATGCTCACATTTGGGAGAAATTTTCACCTGTTTGCTTCAAGAAAGCAAAACAAATAGTGAAAAATCATCTTCTTTGTGCTTGTAGCTAAAATCCTTGTATTCATTCCATTCAGGTTGATTTGGATAGATGTTTATTGATTTCTAAAGGTCTGTGCAAGCCTCATTCAAGTGATTGAACATTTTCAAAGAGTTTTGGAACTGAGTGGTTGTGACTATCCTAAGAGGACAAGTTGCAATTTTGAGCACAAGGATTTAACACGTGTCTTGATGTATTGTGAAATAGCATGTGAAGATTTTTGTGACTCTTTTGGATCCCTAGATAGGATTGTCATGCTTGTATAATTCCTCAAAGGGGTGTTGGGTCAATTCAATTTGAGATTCCATTGCTAAGGTCTAGTCACATAGTCATAAAGAGTTGATGTTGTACAAGCAAGTTTGGGTTAGTGTGAGAAACCAATGTTCAATTCTCTATGAGTGGTTGTTGTAAGTCTCTTGGGCGATTGTTGTGTGTTTTCATCACATTAAGGTTGATTCATAGTCTTATATCTTTGGATAAGTCTACCATGAAAACTTATGTTGTCTTAAGGTTGTTGAACTTAAGTCTCTTAATGAATCCATTGTTTAAGGTCATGAAGGTACACCTAGAAGCAACAAAATGGAGTTGAGTTTTGAATACCTTACCTCTTGGATCTGATTCTAAGTTGTTTATCCTTCCTCTACATCAAATTGGTATCATGAGAAGCAATCAAGAAAACATAAGGGGTAGCAAGATGTAGCAAAAGATGAAATTCAAGATGACAAAAATTAGATGAAGATTTTGAAAGAAAATTGGTAGAGTTTGATGAAAAAATGCAATAGTCTCTTGTGAAAGTAGTATACTAGTATCTTGAGGAAGAATAATGAATTTTTTTTTGTATTTGGCCAATGACAAAGAAGGTAAAGTGGCCCATACTAAGGATTGTTGACAAAAGGAGAAAGCAAAGGATGGTTACTTTGAAAAGAGAAGATGAAACAAAAAATACATTCATTGACATGGACATGAAGGATGACCAAGAGTGTTTTCAAGCAAACGTAGAAGTCATGGAAGAACAATGTTCTCAAGTAGACACAAATGAAAAGGTCCATTAGCAAGAGTTAAATTGAAGAAACTAATAGGTTGATGATGATCATACAATTGATAAGAAGATGGGTATAGATGAGATCAAGGAAGAAGAAAGATAGCTAGCACAAGGAGTTAGTGAAGAGGTAAATTGTCCCCATGGTTTTTATCTAATGCATGTAAAAGTGAAGGGAAAAAAGAAAATGAAGAGGAGGAAAAAATGGACAGAAGAAATTAGGTATATGACAAAGAAATATAATCTTGGAGTCTTCAAGTAGAGAAGTTGATAAGCAAGAGAATATGCATGAAGAAAGAGAGAATGAAAAGAGTGCAAACCAAGAAACATAGAGCAGATCAAGCCAAGCATGGAGAAGATTATGAGGTGGTTAGAGGAAAGCTAAGGATACAACAAAATTGGAAGAATATAATGAAAATCATACCATCATTTGAGATGGAACTCAAATTTTTCTTCCCCTTGGGAGTATGGTGCAGGGGCACTAGGTGCTTCATTTTTCCTTTTTTTTTGTAATTTTGGTATTTTTTAGTTGTTAATGGGTTTTAGTGGGTTATAAGGACTAATGAGGTCATTTATGACCATTTACCATGTATTTATTTCATTTTTGTGGTGCTTGGGGTTGTGGGTTTCAAAAATGTAAAAAAATGTCAATGTTGCTAATTTTGTCATGCAACCTTTTTGGGCAAGTTGTCAAAAATGGGGATTTCAGTTACATGCAATTTTTTTGAACATGGGAATAAATTTTAAATGGCTATAAAAATAATTAATAGGATGGAATGGTTGAATGGAAGAATGGTTGTAGATTTTTTTCAAACTTGGAGTGAATTGAAGCATGTTTTTTGTAATTTTTATTGGTTGTAGTAAATTATGGCTTATTGTACAGACTATAAAGTCCATAGATTGATCTGAAATCAATTATATTTGTTAGGAACATGAATCAACTCCATTTTTATTTTTGTTTCATTTGATTTCATTGAGTTCCAAGAAAGTTATAGCAATTTTTCCAAAATGTGCCCAAACCCTATCCAAGGTAAACTAGGAGCCTTCAAAATGTGATAAATTTTGTTTCCACCACTTAAAAACACTATAAACTCATCCAAAAATTTGTATTTGCATGTTCTTCAATATTTTTAATGTTATAAGTCTCCATATGCTTGCATGTGGGAGAAATATTCACCAGTCTGCTTCAAGAAAGCACTAAAAATAGTGAAAAATCATCTACTTTGTGTTTGTAACTAAAATATTTGCATGCATTCCATTAAGGTTGTTTTGGATAGATGTTTGTTGATGTCTAAAGGTCTGTGCAATCCCCATTCAAGTTATTTAACATTGTGAAATATTTTGGGAATTGAGTGGTTGTGACTGTCCCAAGAGGACAGAGTTGCAATTTTGAGCACAAGGTTTGAATCTGTGTCTTCATATATTGCTAAACAACATGTGAAATTTTTTGTGATTCTTTTGGATCCCTAGATAGTATTTCCATACTTCTACCTTTCCTTAAAGGGGTGTTGCATCAATTCTCTATGAGAGTCCATTGTTAAGGTCTAGTTACATAGTCATAAGGAGTTGATCTTGTACAAGCAAGTTTGGGTTAGTGTGAGAAACCAGTGTTGAATACTCTATGAGTTGTTGTTGTAAGTCTCTTGGGTGATTGTTTCATGTTTTCATAATATTAAGGTTGATTCATAGTCTTATATATTTGGATAAGTCTACCATGCAAGTATGTTGTCTTAAGGTTGTTGAACTTAAGTCTCTTAATGAATTCATTTTTTAAGGTCACGAAGGTACACCTAGAAGCCACAAAATGGTGTTGAGTTTTGAATACCCTGCCTCTTAGATCTGATTCTAAGTTGTTCATCATTCCTCTACATCATGAATATTCATATTCCATTAGAGATAACTACTGATAGTAATAAGTTATCAATGACTGGTTTGTATACATAAAAATTCTAGTAGATTTTAGAATATAAGCTTGGGATGCACAAACATATTCAACGGGATACAAACTAATGTAAGACCAAAACTTGACCTATGTATTTTTAACTACATTTTAATTTTTGGAACTTGACTTGTGTAGTTTTAATTATATTTTTATTCTTGAAATTTGTCTTGTGTAGTTTTAGTTAGATTTTTAATCTTTGCAGGATTCAACCCATGTAGTTTTAAGTCATCTCAATATGACCTCAATGAGTAGTGATTATACTAATGACATTTTACTTCATTTATTTTGTGTATAATCACGAAGCCATAGAACCCACTCAACAAAGAACACACCTTTAAGTGTGAGAAATGGAAAATCCATTCCACAATTTCACATGGCAAAGAGAACATAGCTTACCCCTATACAACTATTTAACTTCATAATGCTAATTTCCCTAAGACCAACATACAATATGAAACAAATTAAAACATATATACAGAAACTTAACTTAATCCAAATTATTACTTACCTATAAATGAATATATCTTTCCTAAATTTTGAAAATATCTTCTATTTATACCAAGAGGCTCTTGGATTAAAAATACAAAAAAGGGAAATTAGATTCACCTTTTTAAACAAAGACAATATAGGTAATAATATAATATACCAATGTACCCTCCTAATACAAAAAGGAGAAGATCCCATCTATCATCAATCAATGGTAGTAATTGGCTAAGATCCCATTTCATGTCCTTTAGAGCATTGACACTAAGGCAAGGTTCCCTATATAATAGAACTTCAACACTCTCTGTATTAGCAGAGATAAATCCCAACAAGAAAATATTTCAGCAACCACAATTATAGCACTCCAGAATAGTGTCCCCTAAGGGACTTTCTTTATGAAGACAAATGTCCTTGTGTTTTGCTCAAACCTACCAAGAACATTCAACAAATTTATAGTGTCAACAACCACATCCATCCAAAAAGAGAAGATGTATCCAGATGGATGACCATTCCAAATGATCACACATTTGGAACAATAGGTTATATAGTTCTAATTTTTTAATATTCAAAATTACCTTTCCAAACCTTTCTACTTAAACTTTCTGACTTCCCGAAGAAAAACATCATAAATGAATATTTAAAATTAACATATTAAAATAGCTTATTAAAAATATGTGCAAATATTTAGATTTACATTCTCTTACTCCTTGGAGACAATAGGTGGTAAAAATGAGCAGCATCCTAATGAAGGAAATGAAAAACAATGCTGACATTAAATGTTTTTGGAAAATCAGCTTAGACCTGGTTCACATCATGTTGGATAGATTGTTGAGGCTTCATCCACCCTTTTTTCTTTCCTCTTTCCTTTTTCTTTTTGTCTTTAACAGTATATATTTATATCTTGTTGTTGCTCCATACATCATTCAGATGTTTGTTCCTTTGTTCCTATGTTGGTCTATGATAGAATCTTGATTCTAGGGTCTTGCACAACCCTCTTGATCATTGTCATCCTATCTCAATAGCATTGGTACACTTGGATCCCTCTTGATGAGAATTTGTCTACTTCAATATGAGTTTGACGCAAGGTAATCCTCTCACTAAAGTGCGCGATAAATGTAGTGTAGAAAAAATTATCCCTTAATATTTTCACACTTGTTTGGGTCCTATTAAAATTTGGCTTATTTATGCCTTAATTGGTCCTATTTTACATCCACAAGGCTAGTTAAATGCATTTTTTCTAAGGATAATCCTGACATGTAATAAATGGCTGACATGTAATAAATGGAGAATCATAATATAATGGTTTTTGCTATGAGTTCTACATTTAGGGATCTGGGACCCATATGACCATTTGGGCATATGTTTCCTCCCTAGGTCTCGGGCTGTGATTTCAAATCTCACATTGAACATAACACTTCATGAATTATCTTTCTTGGGTTTAAGCCTCTGGAACTCATACGCCCAACTGGGTGTATTAGTCCCACTTTAACCTAGGTTGGTTGTTGAAAATAAGATTCTAATCAAAGAGAGGCTTTGAAAATTTAGTATAAATATTGACTTGTTATGTCTTTTGCATAATGTTGTCCTGAAAAACTCTTGATAATCTCTTTCTTCATTGTCAATTTTCTGCTCATGTTTGGTGTTGGATTTGGAAAAAATGAATTAGGCATGTGCCTTCCCATTCTCTGTACAATCTCTCTTTGAATCTTGGGCTACCTTACACTCATAATATTTTTTTGGATATATTTGGCATGTCATCCCATCTTTGGTTCTTTGGCATATTTGGAGAGAACAAAATGCTCGAGTCTTTAAACATAAATCTAGCTCTTTGGATTCTATGATTCTTAAACTTGAATTAGCCATTTTAGAAACATTAATGTCTGAGGTTATCAATTTGTCCCAAAATAATAAGAGTTTATCTTCTTGGGATTCCCAAACCATTGACCTTTGCTAAGACCTCCACTGGTTCATGGATCTATTTGTTTGTAGATGAGCTTTATATTAGAAAGAATGTTTCATGGATTCCTCCACTTCCTCTATTAGTTAAGCTCAATTTTGATGGTACATTCAGGGGTTGGTTTGTGTGGGTTTGGTTGTGTAATTCGAGATTCAAAGGGCTCCATCATTGTGGCTACTTCAAAAAAACTCCAGGAGGGTACTAACAATGTAGCTGAAATTCAGGCTATTTGTTCAGCCTTTAGTTGGCAATTAATTGGGGATTTTGCAATATTATCATTGAGGGAGACTCAATGGTTCTTATCAATGCCATTAAAAATGGAAGTTCCTTAACTTCATGGAAGCTATTGTATTTAATGCAGATTGTGTGGGATCTTTTGGAAAATTTTGTTTATTTTGAATGTACTCATTGCTTTAGAGGCAAACTTTCCTAAGGATGGTTTGGCAAACTAGGCCATTGACAATCCTTCCCCCATTTTGGTTGGCTTTTCTCTTTCTGATTGGAATAATGGAGTATTACTTGGCTTTGCAAGTAAGGATCGACGTAATCAGGCTTACTCCTTGTTGGTGGGGCAACTCATTCTTTGAGTTAGTTTTTATCATGTGCTTTTGTTCTATTCCATTTTCGGAGTACAATGGTGTCATTATTTGTCAGTGGTAGCTACTTTCCTGCCTGTGAAAGTATTTTTTCATATGGTCTCCATTGCATTTCTAACTCGCCTGGAATGGTTCTCATAATTCCTTTGGTGGCAGTGAAACATTGCTATAATCTATTGCGAATTATCCTTGATCCCAGTTTCTTTTTTATTAACCTGTTCTTGTTCTTTATGTGCAGGTCGTGGTACTTCTGCTTAAACTTGGTGCTTCCCGTACTCCTCTATTCTTGTCATCTGCCCTTTCAAATGTGGGAATGCTTTATTATGCCTTCTCGAAACTTCCATTTATTTGTCATTTTGGGATCTACATTTGTGGCTAGCGGACATCATTTCCTCTTTCTCCACCTTCTATTTATGTATTTCTGATATCTTGTTTCCTCATTGGTCTTTGTCTCCGCTTTACCATGGAGAGTCTGTGGCGTATCAACCTTCCTCGATGGTTCTGGGAGCGTCGTGACCTGACGGAATTGATAGGGAAAATCTTGGTAAGATGTTCCTTCTGCCATGTGTTCATGCTGAACTGGCAATTCACTCCATCATTGGGCAGGAGTGGCTTTTGAATAATCCAAATGCTCTGTTCACCGAGGTGGCGTCCCAGTTTCTTTCAAACTGTATGGATCCTCTGCTCAAACCTGGGATGGTTCACGTCATTGATAACGCTTAGCTGCAACCATTTATCTTCTCTCTGCCTGCTCTGGAATTGGCATTGGACTCCTGTTTGGAGGCGGGCTCTTTTCCAATTGGAGGTTCCTTGAGTGAATTGGATATGGTGTCTAATGCTAGTTGTGCCGCTGTATTATTTGTGATCCGCATTGGAATTATCTATGATGATTTCGAAGACACTATTATCCAAATTGATCGCCTTCGCCCGAGGCTTTAGGAAAATGTTCTTCTCGATGCTGTAGATGAGTATTCTACTCTGCACCTCCTGTAAACTCTTTGCGTCACCCGGTTGTTGCTAGCTTGAGTGGTAGGTACTGATTGTCTTTTTGTATCTCTGAGTTGGATTTTTTTGTAATGTTGTTCACATTTACATGCTCTTGTTCGTTTTGGGATAATTTATGTATGGAAAATCTACTTCCTTTAATATGATTTTGGACTCTGCCCCTGATGTAACTCCAGAATTCTTTTCTGAATATATTAACATACTCACTATGCCACTTTTTGTCGAGAAAAATAAAATAAAAATTGATATCCAATATATATATAGCTAGATAAATGACTTGAAACTTTAGGTCAAAGGATACTAAGATTTTTAGGGTGTGCTAGTAAATCATGAGAAAAATAAAAATAAAAAAAATTCTTCAGCACCTTTACATTGCAATCATCCACAATAAAATATAGCCTTCAATACCTACAAAATACTTTAGCTTGGATGTATATCTATGTTTGATAATGTGTGGTGCTAGAAAGTATCATTAAGAGATTATTATGTTTTCACTTATCTTTTACATTTTATATGTAGGAACAATAAAAATATAGTTATAATAGCTTAGTCTATAATGATTTCCCCTATTTATAAGGAATTTAATTTAAGAAATAAAATATAATCATATTTTTAGAGGAGAATTCATCATATGTTTTTTGGAATATTTAATAAAAAATACCTTTTTAGAGAGTAAATTGTATTTATTTGAGTTTCATAGATGAGTAGAGAGACTTGCTATGCTTGTAGAACTAGATATCAATATAAATATCACTCATTCCATTTGTAAGGGATTAGATATGCATATAATAAATAGAAGATACACACTATAATATGAAGATTGAAATGTAGATTAGAAGTAGATTGGTTGAAGAAGGTTTTCTAGAACAACCTATGAGAGATTATTTGGAATCAAATTTACACGTTTCTGATATGCTCTCTAAAAATATTTCACATAAACATTCATTATAAAATATGGATATTAGTAATGAGTTTCTTCTCTAAATCGTTCTTTTACTGCACTTTGAATGGTTATATATTTAATTTATGTGCGCATTCATGGTCATTTGAATAATTAGACTTTTATTTACTCTTACTTTGCTTTGAAGATAAATATGTCATATTATAGATTTTTTAACACTAATTTATTTTATAGTTTAATTTAAGAGGGAATTTGTTTTTTTTTTCTAATAGTATTGTATGCTCTTCATATGTGTGACTCACTTTTCTAAGTATTTATTTCATTACTTCCTTTTTCTCTCTTTTTCTTTTTATTTCTTCCTCTTCTCGTTAAAGCTTTTTTATCAACTCATTAACTATCATTCTATAAAATTCAATATAGATTTATAAATTAATCAATCATTCAAATGAAACACTTAGCTTGAAAATTGCATAATATTTTTGAACTTATCTATAAAAAAATTATTGGTTATCAAAAGGAAAATTCTCACAACCTTATGATTATTGGCCCTAAAATTCTTTAAAAAAAATAGTTCCTAAATTTCTTAGGATCATATACTTTTTCAAAAGATATTTTTGTACTCATTTACATTAATGAGAATTTTGAAATTCTATTATTGTAGACATGTGAGCTCTTGATGCAAATCCTTGAACTATTCATTTTCAAAATGTAATAATATTTTTTTTCTAACCTTGAATGGTTGGCGTACGCATGGTGATATTTTTGAATGAGTGAGGTATGCAGGATGATATTTTTTATTCTCTTTGTAATTATATTATTGGTGTGAGGTATCCATGGTGCTATCCCTTTGTAATTCTACTATTGGTGTGAGATAGTCTACTAATTTTGGTAGTAAAAAAATTAAATGTGTTGCAAAAAATATCTATTTGTTTCTTATTCTTATGCCACATAATCCCCAAGATGTGGTGTGTAATAGGTTATCCTATGCTTCTGTGAAAAGGAACACAAAAAATTTTGTAAAAAAATCTACCTGATAAAAATATTATATGCACAAATGATGTAAAATAGATGTTTGTCTCAAATGAGTTGATGAGTATGGTCATGATTTATAAAAGATTCAATCATGTCTATATACACCTCCATCTATCCATTAATATTTCAAATAAAGCTTGTCGATAAATTAAACTATATATTGAGTCTCTCCTACAAGGTCTACCAAAATGCAAACTAATAAACCTTGGTTCATTATTACTCACAATGGATAAAAGTAGGCTAAAATGTACCCAAATCTATAAATAGGATTAATGTTGATCTTGACTACTTGTAATACTAAAACATAAGGATAATATCTAATATATAAGGAACTAAGAAACTATCTTGAAACCTTTGATAAGTAGCATTACAGAATCTAAAGGCATGACATCAAATGATGCACACCTTATAGTCCTTCAACACCTTTGTGTCATTTAACCATCCACAAAATATGGCCTTTAATATGTACAAATTTTATAAGATTAGGTGTATATCTATGTTTGATAAAGTGTTATTGTAAATATCATCATTGAAAGCCTATTTTCTAGTGAGGGCATGTAACTTTGAGGGAAACATTTAGGTACCCAAGTCAATTTTTTAATGTTGAGAAAGAGAAATAAGAAAAAATCAATACCAATTTGTTAAGTTTGATGCAAACAAAGAGTGATGGAAGGTGAGCCTGATACAAATTAAGATCAATTAAAATTGACACTAATAATTAACTTTCTAGTGGTCCTTTAAATAAGAAGATAAATGAAGAAATTATTTACATATGAAGATATATATATATATATATATATATATATATATATATATGGATGGATGGAGTCAATTTTATATTTAATTTTTAGTGAGATTGAACTATAAATAATGTTAATAGGAATATGTGCATGATATCTAAAGTAAATTCATTTTATATTATATGATTAAAAAGAAATCATTTTGTATCATATGCAATTTGAAACTTTTGGTATGCATCTCAATAAATATGAATAATATTTTAGATTTTTCAATTATAAAAATGATTTTTTAAATTTTTTTAAATTAATCACTAATTTAAAAATATAATCTTATCTAGAAAATACATAGACATATTCCAAAATAAAAAATAATTTATATGTACTAATATAAAATTTTAAATTAAAACTTGTTAATAAGAAACTAAATTAAATAATACAATCACTCATTAATAACATAGTAACATTTCGGTGCTCTACAATAGTAAACCTTTAAATAATACAGAATCAACATATTGTTTTATAAACTAATGAGCTCTTTTGACTTGTGTGGCTCAAATTTTGGAACGTGTAACTTGCAGAATCATGCTGGGAAAGTTACACTGAATGTGAACCTTTTGTACAAATTTTGACAGGAAATTTGAGCAATTATTTAACTGCGTATGAAGAACGCAAGAGAAACTGTGACCCGGCATCTTTCCAAGTCATCTTGTCTTTCACATTTAAACACTATACGATTAGAATAAATTAAAGTTTACATTTTTTCAACGACCTCGATTTAAATTTCTTTTCATTTCTCTTTTCAAATCCTATGTTTCCGAATTAGCCAATCAAGAAAAGCCGTGGAATGTTTTACAGTAGACTGTCAATTTCTACGGATCTGGAAAATTAAAATAGTACACAATAAAATATAAAACGTTTGAAATAAGGAAAGTATAGGTTATCGGAATTCAATATTGTCAAAACATGCTTGAATAATCTCTTTAAAAAAGATAATGCTGAAGTTAAATTCATTGTTTATATATATATAGATGCTTTTAGAGAATGGGAAACACTATACTAGTTTTTAATTTTTATTATAAATTTATATTTAATTTGAATTATTTTATATATAGATTAATATAATTTTCATATTTATGATTTATTTGATTTAAGTAGTTTTTAATTGTCTGAATTTGTTGTCATTATGTTGTAATTGTTTTTATAAAATTAAGTAGAAAACAAGGGTTCTAATCTTTTAAAAATTGTTCCAAAGTAAAAAAGAAGATTAACGCTAGCCCAAAAATTAAAGTCAATAGTATAGAATGAACTTACCAAAATAACACTAGCAAAAGGAAAACAAGGACCAAAACCCTTTGACAAAGTTGTTGGAGACTCCCAACCAACAAAAACCACAACTAAACAATAGAAAAACTAGACCTAAATAGAGGCATACCCCTAATTTGAGCATGCAAATGTGAAACATTCTTCAAAAGGCCTTTCTTCTTATAATGAACAATAATCCAAAACACATTATCCTCACCACCCAAGAAGGGATAGGTGGGATGAGAACATGTATTCATGACACTAGAAGGAGACAAGCACTAAGAGGGAAACTGAATCAAAGTTGCAAACCATTGAGGATAAATTGAGCAAGTCATAGGAGGCTCACTCATAGTGCCCCTAGGAACTAACAAGGGACTAGAAAGAAGGTATGGGAAAGGAGGATCAAGCACCAACTCCTAAGTGACAATAAGAGGAACAAAAGTCACAGAATCATTGTCAACCTTGAACTTTGCACAATCAAATTTTCATGATTAGCATTCTTCATTAAGAGGAATAATCCAAGACTTTCAAGTGAGGACAATCTGATGTCAACTCACTAGTAGCAAAACATCATTGATGTTGAAAAATGATGCCTTTGTAATCTAGAGATTGACTCCATGAGAAATTCCCAACCTATAAAACAACCTCCTATAAGAGAGGTGAAGACAAGTCCAATTCCATAAGAATACAAGCATAGGATGTGTGAGAGAACATGATAATAACATTTATCTACCATAATAAAATGTCCCAAAGAATTACCAATGCCCATATAACAAGAATTACACAAAACTAAAGTGAAAGGTTTGGGAGTTGAAGCCAAAGTGATTGCTTGTTTAAATATTCGGGGATAGGATTAAAAGAGGCCAAGGATTGAGGAGAGGGTATGGTAACCCCAAACCCAAGGGAAAGTATTAAGTATTGCATTAAGATCAAAGTTTGAATCAAAAGCAACTACAAAAAAGGCCTTTTGCATAAGGATAATTGTTATTCAAGATTTTATTGTAATTGTTACATATACTTTTATTTAATATTTTATTGTAATTGTTATATATACTTTTCTTCAAGATTTTATTATAATTTTTATATATACTTTTATTAAAGATTTTATTTTAAAAATTTTATTTATTTTTTTAATTTTTAATCGACTTTTAAAAATTTATGATTATTATTCATTAGATTAGATGTCTAATATTTTGAATTTAATATCTAAAATTATATATTTAAAAAAATCATGTATAAGTTTAACCAAAAACATCTTGCATAGGTAGCAGGGTTGATTTGGGTAGTGGTTTACTCGTCATTGTTCTCGGGTTTGACTCCTCTCGAGATTAAGGAAAAAAATTAAAATGTATAAAAAATAATATGATGCTCCTTTCAAATACTTTTGTATTTTATCTTTATTATTCTCCTCCCAATTAATTTCATCTTTTTTATTATTTTTGTTTACTTACAAGGCGTGTTTTATATGAATTATTAAATGTAACGAATAATATGTGTCAAAATATTATATAGTTAAATCCTTAATTCTGTACATTTTTTAGGTTTGGTGGGCCTTATCATACGGTCCTCCCACCACCGTTCGCGAATTGTCTGCGAGTAACATGGCGTCTTCGGACTTTGAATGGAATCCTTTGTGGAAAGCATTTACCATGTGAAGCTGCATGTATGGAAATTTTTGCCAAACTAAAGTTTCTTTGTTCTTCGACGCTGAGGGCGATATACGACCGTTTGCCCAGTCGTTTCCAATATTTGAGCCTTCAATTATCAAATTGTCATCCCCTCTGAGTCTAATTGCTTTCCGGGATCTTTCACCCGTTTTCCTTTTTGAACTATGGAAATAATGAACGCAGGTGAAGTGAAGATCGATGAAGATCAATGGGTTATTCAAATCAAGGGGAGCATGCAAATACATGGCGACCAAGAAGAAGAAAATGATATTTCTGTATCCATTTTTTGTGTGCCCAAGGAGTTGCTGGCAGCTAAACCAGAAGCATATATTCCGCAGTGCGTTTCCATCGGACCATATCACCATTGGAGATCAAAACTGTACGGAACGGAGAGATATAAAGTTGCTGCTGCGAAAAGATTTCAGAAGACAACCGCTAACCGTATGTTCGAATCTGTAGTGGAAGACGTGAAGAAGAATGGCTGGCAGATCAGGAACTGCTACCACAAATATCTCGAATGCAAGGAGGATACTGAAGATATGAACGACTCAATAGTTTTTTGTTTTAAAACAGTTTTTAAAACGTCCTTTTTAGCTTTAGTTTTTAGCTTTTAAAGCATAATAAAACTGCATGTTTGTGTGCAGTTAGTCTTAGGCGTATGCTTTGTTTTTTCTTAGCTTTTTTTGCTTTATTTCTCCTACAGCTGATCGCTGTATTTTAAAACTTCATTATTTAAGAATTCTCTGTAACCGGTTTAAAGTGAGTTTTGGAAAAACAGTTTTGTTTTGTTTTCAGCTCTGCTGTTCGCTCAATCTGTGAGCAGATATATTGATAATTGTTTTTAAATTTTCTGAGCAGAAGATATTAAATGTTTTTATAATTAAGTATAAGAACTGTTTTCAGATTCTCAATCTTTCATTTGGTATCAGAGCAGGTTGCAGAATTTTTTGATTGTGCAGGTAGCAAGGTTAGAGAAGCAGTTATCTCAAAATGGCCAATAGCAACAGTTTATCATTTTAGCTTCCATTGTTTTCTGGAGATAACTATGATTATTGGAGTATCAAAATGAAGACCCTACTATTATCCCAAGAACTCTGGGAATTAGTGGAAGGAGGATACCCAGAACCTGCAGATCAGACTGCACTAAATGCCTTGACACAACAACAACGAAATCAGCTGAAAGAAGACAAAAAGAAGGATAATAAAGCTCTTTTCACCATTCAATCTGCATTGGATGTTTCAATTTTTCCCCGAATTGTTGGTATGACAAAATCAAAGGATGCATGGGAGGCTTTACAAATTGCATATCAAGGTACAGATAAAATCAGATTGGTAAGACTTCAAACTTTTCGAAGAGAATTTGCAAATTTAATGATGAAGGAAACTGAGTCTATTCATGAATTTATTACTAGAGCTCAAGGTGTTGTGAATCAGCTTAGGATTCAAGGGGAAACAATAACTGAACAAACAATTGTAGAAAAAATTCTAAGATCCCTTCCTCCTAAATTTGATCCAGTGGTGATAGCCATTGAAGAAAGTAAAGATTTAACTACTTTCAAAGTTGCAGAGTTGACAGGTTCTTTGCAATCTCATGAAGAGCGTATGCAACGTTCTACAGAAAGTTTGGTGCAAGCTTTCCAGTCTTCTGTAAAACTTGAAGAAAAGTCTCCTCACACCACTAAATATCAAGGTGAATCTTCTTCTAATAATAGAGGACGAGGTAGAGGAAGAGGAAGAGGAAATAACAGAGGACGGGGACGAAGTTCTGTAGATAGGAGGAGTATCCAGTGCCGATATTGTGAAAGGTATGGTCATTATGAATCTGAGTGCAGAAAGAAGAAATCTGACTTGAATAAGTCAAGAGCCAATTATATAGAAGATTCTTCTGCAGATACAAAACATTCCACCTTCTTCACATGCAATATGGCAAAAGAACACCAAGAGGATGTCTGGTTCTTGGACAGCGGCTGCTCCAATCACATGACAGGTAAATCTGATCTTTTTGTCAAGTTAGATGATTCAGTACGAAGTCAAGTTAAATTTGGAGATGATAAGGAGGTTGATGTAATGGGAAAAGGTACCCTTGCAGTCAAGACTAAGCAAGGAGAAACTACTCATATTCATGATACTTTGTTTGTACCACAGTTACAACATAATCTTTTGAGTATTGGGCAGCTTGTAGGCAAAAATTATAAAGTAGTGTTTGAAGATAACTGTTGCAAGATATTTGATAAATCTAACAATCATCATCTTGTAGCAAAGACTTGTATGACAGAGAATAGACTGTTTCCTCTCACATTGGTTTCTAGTCAGTTGCATGCATTCAAATCAACTACAGATGATTCGTGGTTATGGCATCAAAGATATGGTCATCTAAATTTTCAAGGGTTATCTTTGCTCAATAAAAAGAATATGGTAAGAGGGCTTCCTCCAATCAAGGCAAAAGAAGAAGTTTGTTCAGGGTGTGCATTTGGCAAGCATCATGAGATAGTTTTCCGGTGAATAAATCTTGGAGAGAAAAATCTCCTCTAGAGCTTGTGCATGCTGACATTTGTGGTGACATGCAAGAGGAATCATTGGGTAAGAACCTTTATTTTTTGACTTTCATTGATGATTACTCACGCCACACTTGGGTCTATTTTCTTAAGCAGAAATCTGAAGCCTTTACATGTTTCAAGAATTTTAAAGCTATGGCTGAAAAACAGAGTGGGTATCATGTCAAGATACTCAGAACAGATAGAGGGGGAGAGTTTACCTCTAATGAGTTTGCTGATTTTTGTATCAAGAATGGGATACAAAGACAACTTACTGCTGCGTATACACCTCAGCAGAATGGTATTGCTGAAAGAAAGAACCGTACCATCATGGAAATGGCACGAAGCATGTTGCAAACAAAAAATCTTCCAAATACTTTTTGGGGAGAAGCAGTTGCCACTACGGTATATATTTTGAATAGAAGTCCCACGAAAGCTGTTCAAAACATCACTCCAAAGGAAGCCTGGAGTGGTTACAAGCCTTCAGTGGCTCATCTTCGAGTATTTGGATGTTTGGCATATGTGCATGTTCCAGTTCAAAAGCGGAAGAAGTTGGATGCCAAATCCCAACTTTGTATCTTTGTGGGATATTCTACTGCAACTAAGGGATACAGATTCTATAATCCTGACACAAAGCAATGAATTGTTAGTCGGGATGTGATTTTTGATGAAGGGGAGTATGGCAGTGGAAAGATGTTGTGCAGCAAAATCCATCATTAATCATAAACATGGAAGATAATACTATTCCTCCTCTCCCAACAAGCTCAAGTGGAAGTTCAAGCTCAAGTTCCAATCCTCCAAGTTCACCCAGTTCTTCTAGTAGCACAAATTCAGATAGTGATTCACCTCCACCATCACCTCCACCATCAGTTCCAAGAAAGGTACGAAGTTTGGTTGATATTTATCAGAGGAGTGCAAATATAGTTCCAGTTGTTAATTTTGCTTTATTTAGTACAATTCAAGTTGAACCCTCTGTGTATGAAGAAGCAGTGAAAGAACCAGTATGGGTTAATGCTATGAATGATGAGATGAATTCCATTCATAAGAATAATACTTGGGAATTAGTGCAACTTCTCAAAGATAAACAGGTGATTGGTGTGAAATGGATCTACAAAGTCAAATATCATGCTGATGGTTTAGTGGAACGACATAAGGCAAGATTAGTTGACAAAGGATTTGCACAAACTCCTGGAGTGGATTATGTAGAAACTTTTGCTCCTGTGGCTAGACTTGATACAGTAAAGATTATATTGTCTGTAGCTGCATAGTACAAGTGGCCAATATTTCAAATGGATGTGAAATCAGCATTCCTTAATGGTTATATAGATGAGGAAGTTTATGTGGAACAACCTATGGGTTATGAAGTTCAAGGAAAAGAACACTTAGTCTACAAGTTGAAGAAAGCTCTTTATGGGTTGAAGCAAGCTCCTCGTGCCTGGTATGCTAGAATTGACAGTTATTTCATGAAGAAGGGATTCAACAGAAGCCACTCAGAGCCCACCTTGTATGTCCAACATATCGGTAATGATATTCTCATAGTTTGCCTTTATGTTGATGATCTTATTTATACAGGTAACAACAAAGCTCTCATAGAGAAGTTTCAAGTAGAAATGAAACAAGAATTTGAAATGTCAGATCTGGGACTCATGCACTATTTTCTTGGTGTGGAAGTACTACAAACATCAAAAGGTATATATATTTCTCAAACCAAGTATGTTGCTGATTTATTGAAGAAGTTTATAATGATGGCATGCAAAACATTTGCAACCCCCATAGCAATTGGTGAGAAATTAACTAAGGAGGATATTAGTCCCAAGGTTGATTGTACTTTATATAGAAGTTTGGTTGGTAGTCTCATGTACCTCACAACCACTAGACCTGATATTATGTGTGCTGTGAGCCTCATCTCTCGGTTCATGCAGGATCCACATGAGTCTCATTGGCGAGTTGCTAAAAGAATTTTGAGGTATGTGAGTGGTACACACAATTTTGGAATTCATTATTCTCCCACTAAACAGTTTGAGTTAGTTGGTTACACAGATTCTGATTGGGCTAGTTCAGTGGATGATAGAAAGTGTACATCTGGATATGTTTTTTCACTTGGTTCTGGAGTTGTTTCTTGGAGTAGTAAAAAACAGGCAACGGTGGCTCTTTCTTCAGCAGAAGCGGAATACATGGCAGCATCATTAGCAAGTTCTCAAGCGGTATGGATGAGAAGGATATTGGCAGATCTACATTTGGTTCAGGAGCATCCAACCACCATTTATTGTGATAATAATAGCACTATTGCCATGACAAAGAATCCTGTGTTTCATGCCAGAACGAAACACATAGAGATTCAACATCATTACATCCGTGACTTGGTTCAAGATGGACAAGTGGAGTTGCAGTTCTGTCCTACATCTGAGCAAATTGCTGACATCTTTACCAAGGCTCTTTCTACAGCAAGTTTTGTGGCCTTGAGAAATCAGTTGAGACTCACCCCTATTGATCATTCAGGGGGAGATTGAAGATATGAACGACTCAATAGTTTTTTGTTTTAAAACAGTTTTTAAAACGTCCTTTTTAGCTTTAGTTTTTAGATTTTAAAACATAATAAAACTGCATGTTTGTGTGCAGTTAGTCTTAGGCGTATGCTTTGTTTTTTCTTAGCTTTTTTTGCTTTATTTCTCCTACAGCTGATCGCTGTCTTTTAAAACTTCATTATTTAAGAATTCTCTGTAACCGGTTTAAAGTGAGTTTTGGAAAAACAGTTTTGTTTTGTTTTCAGCTCTGCTGTTCGCTCAATCTGTGAGCAGATATATTGATAATTGTTTTTAAATTTTCTGAGCAGAAGATATTAAATGTTTTTATAATTAAGTATAAGAACTGTTTTCAGATTCTCAATCTTTCAGATACCTTGGCATGGCTTCTGGCCTTGGACGCCTCCTTCGTGCTCGAGTGCTTGCAGTTCTACGCCAAACAGGCGGACGAGGCCTCTTCACAAGTATTGTCAGAAGTGAAGAGTTTCGGCGGACTTCTAGATCCATCTGGCAGGAGCGCAACGCACAATGCAATAATGAGAGATCTGATGATGCTTGAGAATCAGCTACCTTTATTCCTCTTGAAAAAGCTGCTGGAGATACAACTGGGTTCTCAAGACATGGTGGAAGAAAGGCTCTGCAATCTGGTAAGCCTTGCTTGTGAAGAATGGTCTCCATTTATGTTCAAGATACCAGAAAGTTCAAAGTTGCGTATAAAAGAGAGCGGTCACATACTGGAGGTTCTGTATTACTCCATTGTCCCTTCAGCGGCCATGGACGATACCGTTTCTAACAAGAATAAGAGCGAGAAGATGCAGTTGCCGGATTTAACATACATAACACGTGTTCTGAAAGCGTTACGCAAGGCTCTCTCCTCGTTAAACATTGGCCTTCCTAAATTTCTCTCGGCACTCCCTCAGGGACTCTTGAAAGGAAGGGCTGTCCAGTCCGCAACACAGTTACCCACGGGCCTTGTTTCGACTTTTCAAAATCTCTCATTTCAGCCGAAAGATGAAGGAGAAAAAGAGGAAAAAGGATCCTCCTTTGTCCAGACTCCCCCTACGCGCGACGAACTGGCGATTCCCTCGGTCTCCGATTTGTACTCAGCAGGAGTGAAATTCCTTCCAACCGACGGAGACCTCATCACGATTTGCTTCGACCCCAACACTGCCACTCTTCATCTTCCCAAAGTGAGGTTGGATTCCAACACCGAAGTTGTTATCAGAAATCTCGTGGCGTTCGAGGTTTCGGCGGCGCCTGGAGCGTTGATCTTCACTCGCTACACTGACTTCATGAACGGCATCATCGACACAGACGAAGATGTCCGATTGCTGACAAAGAGCGGGATTGTTTGTAATCAGTTGTCAGACGACGGGAAAGTGGCAAGCCTGTGGAACGGTATGGGTAAATGTGTTAAATTGACGGAAGTTAAATATCTGGACCAAGTTATAGCAGACGTCAATAAGCACTATAACATGACATGGAACGTTGCTGCAAGGAAGTACATAACAAAGTACATATTCGGTTCATGGCGGTTCATCACTCTTCTCGCAGGAGGCATATTTCTGCTTCTCACTTGCTTACAAGGTTTTTGTTCTGTGTATGACTGTAAACATTGGCGGAACAACACCAGTGTTTTGTAGGACCAAGTGAAAGGGAAGAGCTTGAACTGATAAGTACGCAATGCTCGATCTTTTCACCTGGCTAAATTTCTGATACATTGTAAACTATTAAAATTCTCATATAAACCAGTAAAGAATGCTATGATCCTAAATTACGGTACCATTTGTAGAGACGTGAGTCGTTTTTTTTCTTCCGATATGGTCCAATACTTGGGAACTGAAATTATTCCTTACAAACACGTACAATTTTTCCTTATCCCCGGAAAAGACATGTACTTCACCTTCTTTATAAACTTCATTACTTCCGGATTCTAATCATGGAATGGAAACAAATAGTAGCTTTGTATTAGAAATTTCGAGAGGAAACTCTGCATAGAAAGAGATTTAAAAGTATCATTAAGTTGTATTATTGAAATTAGTTTAGTGCTTGTGGAATATATTTTATTTTTGTTCATTTGTAAGAGAACTCAAGCACTAAATTTTGTTTTTACGCATTTGTAAGAGAAAATAACCTTTTTAAAAAAATTTAGTGTATGTCGACTAAATTAAATGAATAAACAAGAAACTATTAAATTAGATTTATAAGAGTTTAGTGTAATTTAAAGTAATAAAAGTTGATGATATAACTTATATGTAGTGAAATAATGGTACCTTTTTTTTTCATATTTGAAGAAGAATAACAATTATTTTAATACATTTAATTTTTTATGTTTTTGTTCCACCAAATGTTTCAAAATTATTATGAAGTATTTCTCATGCTTTTGATAATTTTAAAAATATATCAAACTATTATTTATATAACCAAGATGAATTTATCAAATCTATCTCTATTGGTGTGAGTAGGGTGTTTCACCTAACTGGTTAACCACATAGGTCCTACTCACACTAGTTTACTTAAAACTTACATAGGACATCTTTAGGTTATTTACCTTTTGTATCTCAAGACATATGATTAAGCTCTATTGGACAAACATAGGTTCTTTTTTGTTGTAGGTCATGAGGCTGGTATTGCATTTTGGGCAGTAAAATTGCTATCTCAGTTGGCAGACAGGTTGGTATCTTGTACTGTAAATCAGATTGAAGCTCTTCCTTCAACATAGTGACTTTTTTTGGCAACCAAATGGACCCTTTGCTATACCAGTCTAACAGGGTCTCTTGTACATTTTTTTTAAAAAAACTAGATATGTAAAGATTATGTAAATAGCCATAGGTTGTTTTTGTAATGGGAGGGGGTTGATCCTGCTATTATCTGTGGGGGGTGGAGCTTTCTTCTCCTTGATCTCATTGGATAACTTGTTGTTCAAACAATTATCAATACAAAATGTCATATGATTAAGATACTTAACATAATTTGAAGTTGTCCTATATTGTCACCCTAATTATATAAGCAACGCCCCTCATGTATTTTATGTATCCTTGATAGTTATATTATTGATCTATTTGATCATAATATCATTTTGCATCCATTATCATCAATTCATCATCTTTCCTTTATTGTATACAAGGTTAACAATTGTTTTTACAAGTGATCTTGGGAGCATGAATCTATCACCGACTCAAACATGACCTTCATAGTGAGGCTTGGCTAGAAGCTTCAAGTGCCTACAATATGGATTATAAAGAGGTGTTGGAAATAAGCCACAATTAGAGTAATGTTGGATTAGCCACAAAGGGACCAATACCCTAGAGGTAGAACACTCCACTATAAAAATGAAAGTCCTAGGTTTGAGCCCTTATTGATCCATGAGTAGAAACCTAACAAGGATTTTATTTTAGTGTTCATGATATTATGTGTGTTGTATGAAACATTGATTTTCCCCAAACACCTTTCAATGAATTTTGAGAGATATTTGGAGACCCTCATATCTCTACATTCACAAAGGATGCTACTATAGATTGTATCATTCCACTTGATGGTGTAGATAATATAAACTTTGATGATGATACCTTAGAGGAGCTTGAATATATCATAGGTTTTGAATGTCTAGATGACACAAAGAATCCTCTTGCTTCTTTTACTAATCTTATCAATATCGCATATCTATCTATTTTTTCTCTTTAGCAATTTGTTTCACTACATCCATGGCCTCTACTGATTTAGTGCAATATTAAATTCACTTATTCCAAATAGCTATATAGGATTCCTATATATTAGGAATTTCATCTATATTTTTGGAGTCTCACACATTTCTTTGGAAGATTCATTTGGGGTAATCCATATACTCTCTAATGATAGTTATATCACATTTATTATCACATCATCCTTGTCTTTGGAAATTTTTCTTCATTTGTGTCTATAGGATTCTAAATTAATATCACTAGATTTTGGTATATGGATATTTGAGAAACTTTTAGAGGCACCTATCTTTAGATTTTCCCTCATCACTCTTCTTAGAGATAGAGTTTTTTCTACATATAATATCGTATTTGTTTCTTCCTATGGGGAGAAATTTTTCTTGTTGGTAGTGGACCGCTTTATGACTCTAAACATTAATTATTAGAATAGGAGCATTGGCACACTCTTTCTCTCCTATGGGGGAATTATTGATTATATTTTATGTTGATTGTAGTCTTTGGGGGTCATTTTGAGTCCTCTTTCCATAACCTCTTTATGGATTATCTCTTTTGGAGAGAGGTTTATTCCCAAGAATTTTTATCCTCTATAATGTTTGTAAGAGATAATTTGTACATGGGTATTTAACATTGCCTTATATTTGGGACCCATCTTTCATCCATTTAGCATAACTAAATGTTATTTTTTCTCCCTAAGTTGCACTTAAAGGGGGTATTGTTGTGAATATAATGTTTTACATAATATTTTTTCCACCTATCTCCTATTCACATTAGTTTACTTAATTTTAGATAGGACATCTTAATGTTATTTACTTATTTTGTCTCAAGTCATATGACTTAGACACATTTAATAATCCTATGTTGTTAAATCTTACCATATTTCCTATATAACCAAGACACCTTAGATAATGTATGTGTCCTTGATTATTCTATCATTGATCTATTTGATCATAAAATTATTTTTATCCCTTGTCAAGAAATTCATTCTCTTTCCAAGGTTAATTGATGGCTTTGTAGGTGATGCTAGGAGGATTATAACTATAAGGGGGAATATAAGCATAAGGAAATAGCAATGAAATCAAACAAAAGAGATCAAAGCAAAGAGAAATTCCAACCTACTCATGAAATGAAATTATAAAGCAACGAATCAAGCAATACAAGCATGAAAGCAGACATAAATTGAATTCACAAATTACAACATTACCATCCCATGTCGAAGTATATTCCCATCAATTCTTGATCGCTTGGATCAATATGAAGCCTCCATTTTTGTTGCAAAAGCTTTGAAAGGTATGTTAATGATGATCACAAATGTATGAATTTTCTCTCAAGAATTTGATGGTCAACTCAACATGACCTCTTTATAGAAATTCTCTAGATTTTCTAATCCATTTTGAGAAGGAAGAAGGTTATTATATATATTTTGAGTTTTCAGATGGATGATCAAGATTCAGTAACTTAAAAGATCATGTTCAATGACTGAGAACTATTGAGAAGAAATATATTGGTTAGTTAACTCCTTTGATTAATCCAATTAATGATTTTAATTGGATAATCAGTGGGATTAGATACGAATGATTGGTGGGATTGAGAAAATCAAGTTTACTATTTTGTGGGATTGAGAATGTCAAGTTGAGTTAGTTAACCAATTAGAATCGGAAATCCGTGGTCATGATTTACTCAATCAAAAAGGGATGAGGAGAATTAATTAATATTGGAGATGAAATTGCAAGTTACTTTTGACTTTAACAAATATAGATATATTTATTTGTTGATCATGTTGAGTGATTTTCAATAATTGATTTAATTATTCAAATTTTGAGAAGGGAAAGTGGTTTAATTAAATTATTAATGATGACAATTTAATTGATTTAGATGACTAAGGTATATTAGTGACATAATTAAATAATCTATGTTTATTTAATTAATCGAGAGAAATAAAGTTATATTGATGATAAATAGTTAATTAATTAAATAATTAAAGATTATTCAACTAATAGAGGAAAATAGGGTTAATGATGTAAATGAGATGAAATGCAAGAGTGATAATGAAAGTAATGCCAATAATGGAAAAATGTAGTTTAGAATATGTGATATGTGTTAGGTCATTTTTACATGTCTACATTTTGCCCCTCTTTGAGATAAAGTACTAGTTACAATGTTTCAAATGCTTTGATGTTCAGATCAAGATTTGAAAAATTTAACATGCCCCATTGTGCCCCGCTAATCAACAGAAAGATAATATGATGTTGGGCTACCCCATTGAGAGGTTTTCCAAAAAAATTGCTTTTTTGGTCAAGCTCAAGAAAATATTCCGTTGGAGTTTAGATACATAGAGGATGAAAAATTAGGCTATAGGGCCCATGTTTATGGTTTCAAATGTTCTAAGGTGCTCAAAATTTAAATCTAGGAGTGTTTCCAAGGTAAAAATTAGGGTTTCATTTTTCCTCATTTGTACTCTAAGTCTTAGGAAATTCTTACCTCTAGAGATCTTGCTACTATGATTATCAATTTGTGTTGATGAGGATCTCGGGTGCCTTAGACCAAGCAAATGTAGTTCATTTGTTTGGGAGGACAGTTAGCACAGGCTTTATAGTGTGTAGCCCTTCCTTTCTTTTTTTCATGATTTCTCATTTGTGTAATTAATGGTCAATTTTTTTTTAGGACGATAGTAGTAATTTCTTAGTTTTCACACTATTGTTTTGATTTCATGGCTAGTGTACTAGGTTAGTTTACCACTATCATAGAAATCCCATTCTATAGTTTAATTGTACCGCTAGTGTAAAACCCATTCGCTATTGTGGGCCACTAGTGTAAAACCCAATCATTATTGTTGATCACTTTTGTTGAAAGTACTTGCTAATGTAAAAACTGTATGTTGTCATTCTAGGTGATCGATATCATATAAACTAGTTGCAAGTGTAAAAAGTAACTGCTAGCATAGAAACTAACCACTATAATAGTAAATAGGGTTGCTTTTGTAAAAACATGTTTCTATCATCTAAAAAAGGCTCGCTATTGTCAAAATTGACTGATTTATCTAGTTTTTTTGTAGTGTTAAGTTTGTGATTTGACTTTCTAGATTTTTTTTGATGTTGTGGGTTTAATATTTGTAGGCAATTCTCAAACTGTTGGATCCCAGGGAGTGAAAGCCATGTCAAATGTTTGAATTAATTTTTTATTTTCAAGAGGTTGAGAGAGGATTCCTTGATGTTTTGGGTATGTGACACATCTACTATATGCCCGAGATCCGATGACATATGACAATGATGACCACACTAGTCCAAAGGTGGTACTCGAAGACTTTGTCCTTCCATCTTCCTATTGGTGAGGTGACGGTTACCCTCAAGGATGTGTAGAGGATTCAGAGCATCTCCATCCATGGTGAGCTAGTTATAGATGACATTAGGTAGGGTACCCTTTCCATGTAGTGTGTACTTGGTGTACGATATCTATAAGTAGTGGATTCCAAGATTGACTTGTCTCCTTTCATTGACAGTGTTGATCCTCTATCAATGGTACTAGTTGGTTTGATTATCGTGCCTCTAACACTGGATCATAGAGGCAAGCTATTTCTTATTGGTAAGGGCATCTGCATAGGAAAAATGATGGAGTATGAGATAAAATATGCATGATGTCGTTTGTTTTGGAGCATTTGTATCAAGATATGCATGAGGTTGTATATCAAGGCGGTAGTTCCATCTCAACATGGATAACTCTTTTGCATGTGTTGACATAGGAGAGAATCCCAATGAGTAGACTAGATGGTATCCTTGATTAGGATGTTGATGATCCATTTTCTTATAATTATTCTATTTTTTTGCATTACACCTGACCAGGTAGGTACCCTATTGGATAGGTATTTTTGATGATATGACTAAGTTTATTTGGAGGCCTTGGCTAGCCTATGAGGCCCCGATCAATGATATGGTGTAGCTACCATTTTGTAGATAGACATAGTGGCTCATAGGCCTCATGGACACTATTCTGGAGAGATATTTACTTGATAGGGTTTTGTCAATGATTACCATGCACGCTTTAGGTGAATGTCCTAAGAGGTCAAGGTTTGGTAGATGACAACCTCCTCTAGTGTAGTAGTGGCCAAATTTATAGCACTTTCCCCATTTGGATGGGGATGGGCAGTTGGTCTTATAGATCTCGATATGACACAATTTTTTTTATCAATGGTGGGCTCGTAGATAGTTGTTACGATTTACAAATCTTGCTAGCATTGGGCTAGTGATGGGGTAGGTTTAGACAGTGGTCGATGTTATTAGTAGGAGGGGTGACTGATAAAGGTTATGGATTGTAGTTGAGCACCTCGATAGGGCCGAGGGTGAGCAGGATGATGGGAAAGATGGTCAACAACATCAAGACCAATAACATCAGGAAAAATAGCATCAAGACCGATAGGCACCATAGGGTTCTCCCGGATAGGGGGATGTAATAGCTTAGATAGCACAAATTATAGCTGATAGAGATGCCTGCGTGATAGAGAGGGCTGCTGAGATTACTCAATGGCGGGTGATAGAGGGAAATGTTACTATCATTACTACAAAGAAGGATGGTATTTGTTAGTAGAGAGATTCTTTGAGGCATGAGCTAGCCACCGAGATGTAGCAAAGGCTAGCAACATAAATTTCATTACCCTCCTTCATTCCCCTAGCTTAGTATCAGGTTGAATGAGATTGGATTATGCAGGAAAGTGTACCTATTACTAGACCCTATAGGAGGATTTTGTACCCAGAGCACAAAGACATCCTCATTTTATCAATTTGAGTAGTGCAATAGGTGTTTAGTCAAGTGGACAGTTAGTTAGATAGACACATCTATCTCTATAGATCATACATCCTCAACCTTCTCCTGCCCATAGTCAATAGTGACATAGGTCCCCACCTCAAGACGACCAGTAGGGATGATTTTTTTTAATCATTATTTATTTTATCAAAGACTTTGTGTAGACATGTTATTTTGTATATGCATTTAGGGTATGTGCATGATCATGATGGGCCAAAAAGTGGCAATATGATGGGTATGTGGCTGATGACTTTATTTAACCCAAATTTGATAAAATGAAAGGGGTTTTTAAAGGAGATTCTCAAATTTCCACCAATGTAAATTATGCTTTACTTTGAATTTAATAAGTAATTATTATTCATTTTCTATTCAAATTACGACTAAAGTCCTGATTGACAGGTTGATTGAAAAACATCAATAGCTTTCAAACGGTATCACATTTTTTGAATACAAAACATGCATCACATTCTATGCTTCACAAACTATAGGATTAAAAAAAATATATTTTAATTTCATGAAGTTTTGACTAAGTTAAGGTGGTCAAACATATGCGTTTTTATATTTTTTAAAAGTTGCAATAAAAATATTGTAATTAATTATTTACTTAGAAAAAAATTACAAATAAATATGCATCACATCGGGACATGATTTCTCTACTTATATCTAAAATATTATAAAAAAATATCATCATTTTATTGTGGTTAGGGTGGTTAGACATACACCTACTTATTTTTTCCCTAAAATTTAAGTACTATTGCATTGAAATTTTAAATTTTCACAATATATATATATATATTTAAACAAACCTAGTTTTTTAGAAACTACGTTTAATTTTCTACAGATTCTATTCTTACATATTTTTGAAATAATAGAGATAACTTATTCAAATTTTTACATCAAGTTGCTTAACTCTGATTTTTCTGAATTTTTTGCCACTTAAGGGCCTATTTTTTCCATGATGATCCCGCACATACCCTTCATTGGCACAACTGAGGACTCAAATATATATTTAGTATATTTTGGTATCATACCTAACATTTTACTATGTTCCATTTTGATGATAAATATATATGAGATATACCATTTTTGATGTAGCTTATTATGTGCAATGAGATGCTAATGGAGGATTATGGGTGCTTATATGTGGATGATTTATATATATGCTCATATTTTTGCATGTTTCTAATGCATTATAAGATATGGATGGATTTATTATTTATGATGCATGCAATGGATGATCATATATGATGTATGCAGTGAATGATTATATATGATGTATGCAATGGATGATGATATACATTGTATGATGTTTTTTATCACATAGTTTTCATGATATGTATTGATGAATTTGTGGATGCATGATGCATGGGTACTAATGATATTGTGATGCAGGATGGAGTTGTTAGTTAGTGTAATAACCCATTCTAATTATTACTTAAATATATTATTGAAAATGACATTATGAATATTTAATTTTAAAATGACATAAGTAGTTATTTTCAATCATAGCAACACATGTCTAATTAAAATGAGACATATATATTCAACTTCAATGTCAATTACAATATCCAAGTTGACTTGGCTCATAGGGCCACAAAGTAAATATAATATACAAAATTTACATCAAGGATTACACCATAGACCAAGATAGTCTTGAAAACATCCAAGGTTTCCTCTTAACGATTGCCTCTAGTGGTGGATGAGAACATGGTTGAAGCGCTTTACTGCCCAACCATGAAGATTACGCTTCCCCTAAATTCTTCCAACTTGAAGAATACCCAAACTTGCACAAAAAGTATATCAAGAGAACAATTTGCAAGGTGGAATCTGGTGCATTCCCAAACATCAACAAACATCTCTATCTATGAGTTAGAAAACTACAAGATATATGCTAGGAATGGTAGAAAGTGTTATTACAAAGTCCATACATACTATAATGTAGGAAATTGCATACCTTTGCATTTTCACACTTGTTTGGTCTCTCCTTTCTTTCTTTATCCTTATTTATGTCTTAATTGGTCCTATTTTTCATCCACAAGCCTAATAAACGATATTTTTTTATGGCTAATCCTGAAAAGCATCAAAGGATAAATGATAACTTAATGATTTTGGTTGTGTCCTTGATTTTTGGGTCTAGACTAAGATGCCACCTAGGGCATCTTTGTCCCCCAAAGGTCTTGGGACCCTAATTTCAAAGGCAACTTAAATGGCCCCTTTTTGGAGTTTGTGCCTTGAGTTTCATGCCTTGGGACTATCACGCTACCTAGGGCATCTTATTTCCCCTTAGGTTATTTTGGGGATTTAATTTCAAATCTTGCTGAGATTTAGCCTAATTTAATTAATGAGTATGTGCAGGATCATGATGGGTATGCATAGGGTATGTGGTTGATGACTTTTTTTTTACCCTAAATTGATGACACAAAAAGGGTTTTTAAAAGAGATTCTCAGCTTTCCACTAATATAAATTATGCTTTACTTTGAATTTAATAAATAATTATTATTCATTTTCTATTTGAATTACAACTAAAGTCCTCATTGATAGGCTAATTGAAAACATCTATAGCTTTCAAACGATATCACATTTTTTGAATCTAAAACATGCGTCACATTCAATGCTTCACATACTATAAGATTAAAAAAAAAATTGAATTTCATGAAATTTTGACCAAGTTAAGGTGGTCCAATGTATAAGTTTTTATATTTTTTAAAAATTGTAATAACAAAATCATAATTAATTATTTACTTGGAAAAAAATTACAAAAAAATATGCATCACATCGGGACATGAGTCCTCTACTTATATCTAAAATATTATAAAATAATATTATCATTTTATTGTGGTTAGGGTGGTTAGATAGACACCTACTTCTTATTTTTTCCCTGAAATTGAAGTACTACTGCATTGAAATTTCAAATTTTCACCAAATAGATTTAAAGAATAAAAAATAAACCTAGTAGTTTAGAACTACATTAAATTTTCTACAGATTCTATTCTTAGATATTTTCAAAATAATATAGATAACTTATTCAAATTTTTACATCAAGTTGCCTAACTCTAATTTTTTTGAATTTTTCGCTACATAAGGGCCTATTTTTTTCATGATGATCCTGTACATACCCTAATGAATTCATGTGTTGGCTTATTGCGGTGTAATTTCAAGATATTAAGCATATATAAGTATAAATACAAGGTTCTTTGACTCATTTATCATCCAAGCAATACTAATAGAAATTCAAGTATTCATTCCTAAGGAAAGTTTATGAGATAAAGAGCATTCAAGAGAAATTCATCAAGCATTTGGAGCCATCATCAATATTCAAGCATCATATCAAGGATATTATTGCATCATGTGTGTTTTTGAGCTAACATTTATGATGTAGGGTTTTGATTCAAGCAAGCAATTCAAGTCAATATCTATCAATCATTCTTTTGATTCAAGATCTACATTCATGCTAGCCACTTCACAGAAGTTTTTTGATTTCATAACAAAGGTTTGGTGAAATGCAACATAATATTTTGTTCATTCATCATTTCCCTCCTTTATTTCATTTCATTTCAAGGTTTAATTACCAACAAGGGGTTTGACAAAGGAAAACCCCCATTTACTAACAATGAACAAGTTTTTCCCCTCTTGTGTGTTTGTGATTGTAGATTTAGGTTGAAGACTTAAAGATCATTTAAAATGAAAAGTTGCATTGCAAAGTTGTCATCTTCATGGAAACCCACCTACAAGCTGGATCCAAAAGTTTGAGGACTTGAATTTTGAGAAGGAAGTGCAAAAATTGAGCCCCATGATCATATTCAAAGATTTCAAAAATTAAAAATTGGAATAAATCATTAGCAAGGGTGTCTTAGTCCTCCCAAGGGAATTTTGTAGAGATTCTTTTAGATCTTGTTTTGGCATCCAAAGATTATGCATCTACCCCAAAAAATAATAGTGGGACTAAGACAACAATAGGGGCGTCTTAGTCCTCCCTAGCACATTTTGACAACATTTTTGCATTTTTTGAATCCTCATCACATTTCCAAACTTCCCAAGTGGATACATCATAAATTTCTATTGCTTAAATTCCTCATTGCATCCATCATTTAGCTTGCATTACTAGGTTTTGTGAGTTGAATGTTAAGTTGTCTTTTCCAAGCTTTTGCTTGGTGGTGAACCCCTCAAAGCTTAAAGAACATCCTTCTAGGTCTTCCTTGTTGAGAATTGACTTACCTTTCAAGGTTGATAGTCAATCCAATTTGGGATCCTAGGACATTATTGAATGACCGAAGGAGAATAGTGGGTATTCCCCCACCTATTTTCTTTAGGGTTAATTTTTGTGAACCTGACATTTTTTAGCATTCATTTTTTTATTTGGAGTCCATTAAAGTCATAGATCTATGTTGCATTCATTCTTGCATTGCATCTTGCATTAGTGAAAGTGCATCTAGGGTTTCTCATACTTGCATTAGTGAAAGTGAATCTAGGGTTTCTCACATTTGCATTAGTGAAAGTGCATATAGGTTACAATTTTTCTTTCTTGCATCATTTTATATAATTGAAAAATTATAAGTGCATTGTTAATCATCCTAATTTATTTTAAGAACATTGTTATTGCATTCAAAATTAAAAAAATTGCATTCAACTTTGTATTCAATTGCTTGTCATTAGTTACTTTTTCTTGCATTAATTTGTACTCTTTTTTGTTTCTAAACATTAGGTCCCTAGGTAGGGAACCTGGGAACATTGTTAACAACTCAAAATTTGTTGTTTTTCTGACAAAAACCTCTCCTAGGACAAAAATGCTCTTCCTGGCATCTAAGTCTCTCTGTGGGTTTTTGGTTGAGAATCCTATTTCTATTGTTTTCTTTATGTTCCAGTTCCTAGAACCTCAAAATCTCACTAGTAGGACCAAGATGCCCTTACTGGTGTCTTATCCCTTGTTTACTTTTACTTTCCATATTTTAGGGTTTGAAATTGCTTCTTTGTACTTCTATTTGCTACTTTTAGTTTTTTGTTACAGTTTGTAGAATTTTTTTTATTTTAATTTCTTTCATTTCATGTGTGATTGTAAGTAGAAGATATTGTGTTCATTGCACTTTCTTTGATTTATCCCTTGCATGAGTTTTACTACTTGGTTTCCTACTATCATTACTATGGTGAGATCAAGTGTGAGACTCATGGAATCACATGATAAAACACTCGTTGTGGATCTTGGGTTATCTAGCTCTCTTACTTCTAGTATTGGTACTAGTTCACTAGGTATGGACTATATCTTTGATACCTCTTTTGCTATGCCTACCTTACCTACAAGTGCTATGCTAAGTGCTCAAACAATGGTTAATTATATCCCTCAAGAAAACATAATGAAAATGCATGAATACCTAGCCCATTTATAAGATAGTGTGAGTACTGAAAACATTTCCAACACTATTATACTTGCCATAGATAGTATTCACCACATGATGGAAAGTGATGAAGGACTAGAATTTGTGTGTAACATAGCTCAAATTTTTGAAAAACATCTTCCTTCCACCACCAATGGTCCTCAAGCTTTAAACAATGTGAAAAGCCAAGGAGGAAATAAAACTCCTCCCCCTTCAACTATAACCTCCCTTCCCACCTATACCAATCCTCAAGTGACCACAATGATGCAACCAACTACTAATGTCTTCCCTACCTCAAACATTTCCACTAGTGCTCCTTATACCTATGTGGCATCTAACCTTACATCTCCTCCTGTAAGCTATCAATTTACTTGTCCTACCAACACATAAACACCACCACCATATTCACCTCCATCTCAAAAGACACAAAATGACCCTATTATTAATTAGTTTACAAATCCTCTCATCCATTCAACGTCAAGTTTCCACCATAAATAAAAATAAAAATGCTCCACCTTCATACTATGTCAAAAGAAACCCACTATTTTTGTAGATATTAAGAACTCTTGTGCTACAAGGTATAGAGATCCCTAGACTTGAGAAATATGGAGGAAAGGGAGATCCTAAAAATCATGTTAATGCCTTTACTTATTTGTATAGTGACTTTATCCTTGAGGACAAACTTTTGGCTATAATTTTTCCTAGATCCTTGAAAGACATTTCCTTGGACTAATTTTCCACATTACCGAATAAATCGATTCATTCATTTAATGATCTTGTTGAAGCCTTTATTAACCATTTACATGTGCATATGGTTCCTGAAATGACATTAGTTGATTTGATGAGATGTAAGAAAAATGAGGGTGAAAAAGTCACTGACTTTATTTCACATTACCAATCACCTTATTCCCAAATTAGTGTGAAGATTCTTGATTCTCACCTTCAAAATATGTTTATAGAAAATTTACGAAGCAAGATACGAGACAAGCTTACCATGATGAAATTCCCTTCCTTCATACAATAGTGCACTGGCCTTTGAGATTATTGAAATTCCATAGGTAGTGGTGAACCAATAACCACCTATACCCATCCTAAAAAGTCCAAATCCTCAAACCAAAATAGTTATCAGCCTTTCAGAAGACAAAATAAAAGTTTCCTTCAACTAAATCCTAACTCCCAACCTACCCAACAAGTTGATACCCAAGTAACCGATATAAAGAAGAGTAATCCTTATATCTTTGAGGATCTGCAAAGACAATTTACTCCCTTTCCTAAAACACTTCAAAACATCATGAATCATTTATTAAACAAAAACATGCCTACCTTAACTCCTGTTCAACCTCTTGACCCTAGCAAGTCATTACCTCTAAGCTTTAGACACAATGCCTATTGTGCTTATCACCAACAAAAAGGACATGATACAAAACATTGCAAGCGTCTTAAACATCTTGTGCAAGACCTCATTGATTCTAATCATATTCAAATTAGAGTGAATGAAAAATGTAATAAATATATAGATCCTCCTAACCAAAACTTGCTAATCTTTACCAATCCCATGCCTAACCATAATACTTCATTTGTTAAGGCTAGTGAAACTAAGCCCGATGTGATAAACATTGACACAGATGATTAAAACATGAAAAATAATGAACAAAATCCTATGGATACTAATTACCAAAGTCCTATTAGTACAATGATAGGAGTGATTGAAATCGAGCCTCATAAACAACAAACCATAATGCCCATTGAAATTACTTTTTCTTCAGAAGAAACAATAAAAAAGGCACCTAATGGTCCTCTTTACATAGCCAGTAGAATCAATGATAGGCCCACTCCTGGGATTTTAATTGATCCCGTTTGTGGAGAGAATGTGATAAAAAAGAAATCTTATATGTGCATGAACTTAATCAAGATAGATATGATAAACTGAAAGCATGGATTAAAACACATGATGGTTTTGCTCATGTTATTATGGGCTTGATCACACTCCCTTTACAAGTAGGACTAGAGAAATTAAATGTATCATTCTTAATCAGCTCTAATTTGGACCAATTTCATGTGAAGTTAGGCTACAAATGGATTCACTCCATGAATGCGGTCCCACATGTTGTCCACAAGTGCTTAAAGTTTCTAGTCAGAAATGAAATATTCACTGTGAACCATAGTGGCTTTAGACCTCTGTCTTCCCATGGAAATTTATCCTTAGACTATTTCTAGCCTAAGCCCATGGAGCCTATAATACCCTATGAGGACTTCCTTTTCCTACCCTACCAAAATTTCAAAGCAAAATGGATATCCAAGTTATCCTCACCTATGATTGAACTTGGATGCCCCTTGAAGAAAACAATATTGAACTTAAATCCCTTCCATCTAAGAAAGATCCATCCATAAAAAATCCCTTGCTTGTTTCCTACAAAAGGCCAAGAGAAAATCAAACAAGTGCTAATCTTCCTCCTATGCAAATTTATAAAGCCAAAGAGAAAGTGGTTGACCAACCTTGGTTTCTTTTGTTCTTCCCTCATAAGAAGAAAAGCAACTTGTGGTTGACAAACCCGCTCCTACATAAACACAACTTGAAACTCATAATAAAAGAAACATAAATGCTAGAGAGCATAGGTGTATACATCGTGCTATTTCTTGAAAGATGAACAAAGAGATTAACATTGAAAATAAAAATGCAAACTTGACAAAAAAAATAAATGATGACCCTCCTCTCTTACCAGAAAAAATAGATCCCATGTCTCTAACACAAGAAGGACCAACACCTTCTATGTATATTATCATTCATCCTCCTACTATGGTTAACTTGGATGACGATGAAGAAACTGCTAAAATTGATGATCAAGTGCATAATGAGTTGAATTTGTTATTTTCCTCTTTTATGAGCTTAGATGATAACAATTGTGATGATCCTCCTAAACTGAGGGATGCATCATGCGTTGAACCTGGTGATTCTCCTAGTACAACATTTTATGTTGTCCCTCTCGCTAGTGATCTATATTTTTCATATACTAAACAAGACTGCGATGCAGATGACCTATACGATGGTTGAATCACATGTGCTTTACTAATTCTTTTTGCTTTCCTTTTTTCTTTCTTTTTGTGTGGTTGCATGTGTCTATGATGTGATCCCTTGTATTGTTTGATGTTTCCTCTCTATGTGTATTCCTCTATTTGAACCTATATTCTTCTATATGTTGTAATATTTTTTCCTTTTCATTGGTCTTTACCTTTCTTTTCATTTTTTTTTTCTTGTGTTTTCCTTTTGGGGATGACACAAGGAATCAAGACACACTATGTCTCTTCCATGTTGACCCAAAAGCTTTTTCCTCATCTTTTCTTTTCCTTTCATTTGCATGTTTGTCTTGTGTTTTCCTTTTTAGGATGACGCAAGGCATTGAGACACCCTATGCCTCTTACATGTTGAATCAAAAGGATTTTCTTTGTTTTTTCACTCTCTTTGTGTCATTCTTCCAGTTCTATGTGTATTTGGGGAATGATGACAATTTCAAGCTCTCTAATAGCATTGTAGCAAAGACAAATAATGACCCCGAATCCATAGATAGCTTATGTGTTTCTACGGGGAAACCCTCTTTTCCTTTTCATTTTTTGCTACTTTAAAGTAATTTCACATAGCATGGTGTTAGCAATTTATTTTAATTGGGGGCATACATTGGCATTATCTTGGCATTTTTTTTGGCTTGATTTCATTTGCATTTTCCTTTTTTTCATGTTGTTTGATGTGATTTTCTTGCTTCATGCAATGCATTTTTCTCTTTGTGGTGACATTGGGAGTAATGTCCTTCAAGAGCTTGATCTATCTTATCATATTACATTCCTCTTAGTGGTGATGCGACATACTACATTCCCTAACTTGCAAATCTTTTATCCTTTGATTGGTCCTCTCTTGGAGACATTAGGAACAATGTCCCCTCAGATTAAAAACTCACATGAACTAAGAAAAATCCCTTTGAACATCCCTCTTTCTTGTTACGTTGAATTTTTTGTACCTTATTAAAGTCATGGAGGTATGGCTTTGATAATGTTTCCTGGGGCTCACTTAGTGAACAACTAACTTCACTAGCCCTTGTGAGCATGCATTTTTTTACCTTATTAAAGTCATCGAGGTATGGATTTGATATGGTTTCCTAGGGCTCACCTAGTGAAAAACTAGCTTCACTAGCCCTTATGAGCATGCATTTTATTTTTGTCCTTATCATAGTCATGGGGGTATGACTTTGATATGGACCTCTCGGGGCTCACCTAGTGAACAACAAGCTTCACTAGCCCTTGTGGGCACACATTTTGTTTGCATAGTGGACAATGCTTTCCACTTGTAAACCTCTTTTGGACAAACAACGTAGACCTGGTCCACAACATGTTGGATGGCCAATCGAAGCTTGATCCATTTCTTTTTTTATTTTTCATTTTTTTCTTTTTCTATCTTTTATGGTGTATGTTTGTGATCTAGTTATGGCTTCATATATCATCTGCAAGTTTTTTCCTTTGTGCCTATGTTGGTTTTCCATAGGATCTTGATCCTAGGGGCTTGGCCACCCTCTTGGTTATTGTCATCCTATCTTACTAACATTTGTACATATTTGAAACCCTCTTTATTGAGTGGTTGGCTACTTTAGTGTGAGTTTGAAGCAAGTTCATCCTCTCACTAAAGTGAGGGCTAAATGTAGTGTAGGAAAAAGCATACCTTTGCATTTTCACACTTGTTTGGGCCTAGATTTCTTTATTTATCCTTATTTTTGTCTTAATTGGTTCTCTTTTGCATCCAAAAGCCTTATAAACTATATATTTTTATGGCTAATCCTAACAAACATCAAAGGATAAATGATAATTTAATGATTTTGGTTGTGTCCCTGATTTTTGGGTCAAGACTAAGATGCCACATAGGGTGTCTTTATCCCCCAAAGGTCGTGGGACCCTGATTTAAAAGACACCTTAAATGGGCCCCTTTTTGGATTTTGTGCCCTGAGTTTCATGCCTCAAGACTAATATGCCACCTAGGGCATCTTAGTCCCCCTTAGGTTATTTTTGGGATTTAATTTCAAATCTTGTCGAGATTTAGCCTCCTTTAATTAATGAATTCAAGTGCCATCTTGTTGTGGTGTAATTTCAGGATACTACACATAGATAAGTACAAATACATGGTTCTTTCACTCATTTTATCATCCAAGAAATACTAACAAGCATTCAAGCATTGATTCCTAAGGAAAGTTTATGAGATTAAGAGCATTCAAGAGCAATTTATCAAGCATTTGGAGCCATCATCAAGATTCAAGCATCATATCAAGGATATTCTTACATCATGTGTGTTTTTGAGATAACATTTGTGATGTAAGTTTTTGATTCAAACAAGAAATTCAAGTTAGTATCTATCAAGAATGCCTTTGATTCAAGGTTTACATTCAAGCTAACCACTTCACACAAGTTTGTAGATTTCATAACAAGGGTTTGGTGAGTTGCAACATATCATTTTGTTCATTCATCATTTCCCTAGACTTTATTTAATTTAATTTCAAGTTTTAATTACCAACAAAGGGTTTGACCAAGGCAAACCCCCATTAACTAATAATCAACAAGTTTTTCCCATCTTGTATGTTTATGGTGTAGGAGCACCTTATTCTTTTTATGTCTCCAATAAGCAATTTGTAAGAATTTGAATTTTCAATTATGAAATGCATGTACAAGGTAATTAAGTGGTCATACTTAATGTATTTAAGTTCTTAAAGAGGTATTTAGGAGGTTTATTAGGCAGGTTGGAAAAAATATTTCTAAAAATGTAAAAGTTGTAAAACTTGCAAAAATACAAAAAAGGTACAAAAAATTAGAAGATGAAGGGTCACCTTGATTTAGAAGGTTGTTGGTCTATAAAATAAGTTGATAGGGAAGTTATTAATTGTTTGGAAAAATCTTTAAAATCTTGTAGAAGGTGAGAAAATGGTCATTCTTTATATTTTTGAAGATATTCTATCAATAAAAGTACCCTGTCTAGTAATTTTTGAGTTTCTTTCTGTTGTTCATCAATTTGCATGGTCTGTACAGAAGTTTTATGATCTAAATATTATTTTTCTTGGTATATCTATGAGTTATAATTATTTTAAATCCATATAGGAGGAATTTTATTGAGTAAAATGTTTGTTTTAGTGCATTCGTTGTAGTTCGGTCAGAAACCCTTAAAACAAGGGTTTTGAGAGTCAAATAAGAAAATGATGACTACTCCATCAAATTAGGCCCTATATATTGGTGGAGTAGACTAGGATAGGATGTTTTAAGAATTTTTTTTATGATATGTATAGGGGAAAGAAGAATGCAAGGGTTGAGTTGCTACTATAGGGGAATTTGAAGGGTTTCCATACATTTGTTGATGCTTCAATCAAGGTTTGGAGAAATAATAGTTTTTGTGGCTTGGACATGGTTTGAATAGTTTATGCAAACATTTATAAACATGTTTCAAGTAGTGGCAGAGCATGAGAAGGTTCAGAGCATACTATTCTAATAAACCCTCACTTATTAAGCTTGTTTTGTGAATAAAGCAAGGGCTTGATTGATCAACACATTATTTTTCCTTCATAGTTCTAAAAGTTGGTGTTTTGAAGGTTTTGGGACCTGTTTTAATGCTTCCTAGGGTTATTTGGTGATTTCAAGTTGATTCATTGGTGGCCACTTTGCAAATTTAGCCTAATTTAAGGCACTTTCTAGTGGACAGTTTATTAATCTGGTAAAATTTGCAAAGAAACCTATTCAAATCTCTAGAAATGTTTAAGTAGACCAAAAAGGGTTCCTAAATGTGTATTTTGTTTGTAAAGATACATTGTGATTGAAGAGTAATCACTCGTTTTAAGGGTTTGGTGACCTACTAGTGACATGGAGGTTGGATTGCTAGAAAAGGTGAATCTGATAAATCAATGAAAAGAATGGTTGTTAATGATTGGAAACTGTCTTATTGATGTTATTAGAGAGGTATCTATGTTTGGATAAGGTTTAGGAGGCAAACTTGTTGGTTTTGATGATATAATCCAAAATGAACCTTATATGTAAAATGGTGTTTTCATTGCAAGAATGAAAGGGTATGATGGATCAAAGTTGGTAAGTATAAGAATTGGTTTATTTCAATCAAAAACCTAATGAATACAATGTATTGGAGGTCTAATAAAATATTTTTAACATGAATGTATAGTTTTTTGTCATTGTGCCTTGTGAAGTAAGTTGTATTGAAGGGTGAATTGATGAATAAGGAAAGAGATGAATGGTTCAGTTTCTCTAATCAAGTTATTGTTCTGATATAGTCAGTTTGATGTTGGTTAAGTTGTATTTTAATCTAATAAAGGTGTGAAATATTGACTTGATGAAATTGATGATTGGTAGCCTTGTAATTTCAAAAGATTTTGATGGATTTTGTTGGAAAATAGAGTGAATTTGGTAATGAACTTTTGGATCTTCTCATGATTTGTGAATAGGGTCATAATTACCCTTGGTGATTTGTTGTTTTGGGTAGATACTCTGCATCAATTAGTATCAGAGCTAGTTGATTCTTAGGATGTGTTGAATTGGTAGTTTGCTAAAGTTGGTCTGTTGAGTTGTTGGCTAGTTGCAGGTGCTTGATCCATCTAAGCTGCAGAGAGAAAGTATTAGTGTTTGTCCAGGTTAAGAGAGAACCTGACTGCTAGTTTCCAAGAGACTAGGTAGAGAAAAGAGGAGACACCTAGGTGAGGCAAGGAAGTTTGTTGAGTTTGTGTGGTGAGGCAGTGAGTAAGATGGATACCTGAGTAAAGAAGCACTTGAGTTTGTAGCCTAAAGAGTACTCCACTGATGGGAGTAGATGAAAAGATGATTGTTCAGAGAAGGTCAAGGATGAATTGTGAAAAAAAGAGGAAAGATTGTTGAGAGAAGTAATGTAAAAGGACAATCATGTGTCCTTTGGTTGAGGAAGAGCTAGTGGAAAGTTGAGAGTGGTGAAAGGGTAGTCTCGTTTCCTTTTGAAAGAGAAGATGATTGTGAACCTGATAGGAAGAGAAGAAATATGGCAAAGACAAGTGAAGACAAGAAAAGTCAGAAATGAAGATAGGGTTGAAGGAAAAGACAGAGGCATGTACAAGATTCAGAGGGAAAGAGAGAAGAAGCAGTACAAGACAAATTTGAAGCTGATATGTAGGTGAAAGAACAAGCAAGTTTGATATAAAATGTTTCCAAGGGACTTGGAAAGCTTTTTTTAGGCTGGTTGTATGACGCAGGAGCAGCTCATGCTTTTTATGTCTCTAATAAGCAATTTATAAGAATTTGAATTTTCAACTATGAAATGTATGTAAAAGTTCATGAAGTGGTCATACTTAATGTATTTAAGTCCTTAAATAGGTCTTTAGGAGGTCTATTAGGCAAGTTGGAAAAAATATTGCTAAAAATGTAAAAGTTGTAAAACTTGCAAAATTGCAAAATAAGTGCAAAAAATCACAAGATGAAGGGTCGCCTTGATTTAGATGGTTGTTGGTTGGTAAAATAAGTTGAGAGGGCAGTTAGTAACTATTGGTAAACATCTTTGAAATCTTGTAGAAGGCAAGAAAATGGTCATTCTTTGTATTCTTAAAGATATTCTATCAATAAAAGTATCTTGTCCAGTAATTTCTAAGTTTCTTTTTGTTGTTCATCAATTTTCATGGTCTGTACAAAATTTTTAGGATCTAAATCTTATTGTTCTTGGTAGATCTATGAGTTAGCATTCTTTTAAATCCATATAGGAGGGATTTGATAGAGTAACATGTTTGTTTGAGTGCATTCTCTATAGTTCAGTTAGAAATCCTTAAAATAAGGGTTTTGAGAGTCAAATAATCAAGTGATGACTACTCCAATGAATTAGGATTTGTAAATTGGTGGAGTAGACTAGGATAGGATTTTGTAAGCTTTTCTTTATGGTAGGTACATGGGAAATAAGAATGCAAGGGTTGAGTTGTTGCTACAGGGTAATTTGAAGGGTTTCCATACATTTGTTGATGCTTCAATCAACGCTTTGGATAAATAATAGTTACAGTGGCTTGGAGGTGGTTTGAATAGTTTATGCAAACATTTTTAATCATGTTTCAAGTAGTGGCAGAGCATGAGAAGGTTTGGAGCATACTATTCTAATAAACCCTCACTTATTAAGCTTGTTTTGTGCATAAAGCAAAGGTTTGATTGATCAATGCATTATTATGCATTTCTACTTCTAAAATTTTGTGTTTTGAAGGTTCAGAGACCCTTTTTAATGCTTCCCGAGGTTATTTGGCGATTTCAAGTTGATTCATTGGTGGTCACTTTGTAAATTTGGCCTAATTTGAGGCACTTTCCAGTGGACAATCTATTAATCTAGTAAACTTTGCAAAGCAACCTATTCAAATCTCTAGATATGTTTAAGTAGACCAAAAATGGTTCCTAAATGTGTATTGGGTTTGTAAAGATACATTGTTATTGAAGAGTAATCACCCATTTTAAGGGTTTGATGACTTACTAGTGACATGGAGGATGTATTGCTAGAAAAGGTGAATCTGATAAATCAGTGAAAAAAATGGTTGTTAATGATTGGAAACTATCTTATTGATGTTATTATAGAGGTCTAGATATGTTTGAATAATGTTTAGGAGACAAACTTGTTGATTTTGATGATATAAGCCAAAATGAACCTTATATGTAAAATGGTGTTTTCATTGCAAGAATGAAAGGGTCTGATGGATCAAAGTTGGTAAGTGTAAGAATTTGTTTATTTCAATCAAAAACTTGATGAATAAAATGTCTTGGAAGTTGAATAAAATATTTGTAAGATGAATGTATAATTTTTTGTCATTGTGCCTTGTGAAGTAAGTTGTATTGAAGGGTGAATTGATGAATAAGGAAAGAGATGAATGGTTCAATTTCTCTAATCAGGTTATTGTTTTGATATAGTTAGTTTGATGTTGGTTAAGTTGTATTTGAATCTAATAAAGGTGTGAAATACTAACTTGATGAAATTGATTATTGGTAGCCTTGTAATTTCAAAATATTTTGATGGATTTTGTTGGAAAATAGAGTTTATTTGGTAAAGAGTTTGTGGATATTGTCATGATTTGTGAATAGGGTCAAAAGTAACCTTGGTGATTTGTGGTTTTGGGTAGATGCTCTGCATCGGTTTGTGATTGCAAATTTGGGTTGAAGGCATGAATATCATTTGAAGTGAAAAGTTGCAAAGTTGTAAAGTTGTCATCTTCACAAAAACCCACCTACAAGCTAGATCTAGTAGTTTCAAGACCTGAGATCTGAGAAGGAAGTGTAGAAATTTAGCCCTAGGATCACATTTAGAGATTTCAAAAATTCAAAATGGAACTAAGTTGGCAACAAGGGCACCTTAGTCCTCTCAAGGGATTTTTTCAAAGATTCTTCTCGATCTTATTTCGGTATTCAAAGATTTTGTATCTTCCTTGAAAAATAGCAACAAGACTAAGACAATAGTAGGGGAATATTAGTCCTCCCTAGCACATTTTGATAGAATTTTTGCATTTTTGGTATCCTCATCACATTTCAAGACTTCCTAGGTACATACATCATAACTTTATGTTGTTTAATTTCATCATTTGCATCCATCATTTAACTTGCATTACTAAGTTTTGTGAGTTGAATGTTAAGTTGTCTCTTCCAATATTTTTCTTGCTGGTGAACCCCTCAAAGCTTAAAGAACTCCCTCCTAGGTCTTCCTTGTTGAGAAGTGACTCACCTTTTGAGGTTGATAGTCAGTCAAATTTGGTATCCTAAGACATTCTTGAATGACCGAAGGAGAATAGTGGGTATTCCCCCACCTATTTTATTTTTGATTCACATATATAATGGGATAATTGATTGGCCAAGCATAAAAATTAAGTTGCAACAACAAACAATAGGTTTTGGATAAATAAAAACCAATACTCTTTGAAATCCATTTCAGCATCCATCTGGGAAGGTAACTTTCAACAAGAAGTTATCTCATAGAAACTATCTACCCTCTAGAAGCATCTACCTTGAGGTGTGTTGGAACCTGAAATTTCCTACCCTTTTTTTGCAAAATTTTAGGTTCAAAATTTTATGAAGAAAATGGACTACTCCACTTAGAAACACAGTTGTGAAATCTACTCCAGGAGCTTACTTTGAAAAATCACAAAATCAAGCCAATGCAATTTCATGCAAAACCACCTTGTGAGCATGTTTTCCTGCCATATGTGAGTTTTTCTACCTAATTTGACTTCTTAGGATATGATCTGATGAAGTTTTGAGGTATCAAGTTGAAAGGTTCTTGGAAAGGTTTGTTGTCCACACAATGAAATTTGTGAAAGAGACCAACTTTGGAGGCCAACATTTATCAACTCAAAGATTGTCATGAAAAAATGGTTGGAATTATAGATTCTTCCCATATTAATGTCTTCCCATGTCATTTTTCAAGGTATCAACACCTCATTTGTTATTTTTTCAAAACCAAAACCAAATGGATTTTACCCAGTTTGATGACTACATTTCTAGAAAAGTTGCAGAAGGGTCAAGTTTTGCTTTTGATATCTTGTGAACGAAGAAGGTTGATGAATAACCCTTTTGCACACATTTTATTTACCTAAATGAACTAATACTCCAAGTTATAGCTTCCCAAATCAGATGTGATATTTTTCCAAAGAAGCAAGTTGGTGGATTCTAGATGACTTCTAACAAGTATAGTTTGCAAAAACAATCGAGTAAGCTATTTTGAGTGTTAGTAGTTTACAATCCTGATCACTTCGTGCAAAGATATTTTGCAAACACACTCTTGTATCATAACTCAACATGTTGGTGCATTTTTATGGCTCAAGGAGAAGTTTTGACTAGTTTTCCACATTGATTCTAGGGGCTACTTGGTTTATTTTGATCACGATGTAGAATATTAGAAAATAAGTTTTGATGAATACCCACTCAATTCTTGGATGTATTTCATATTTTGATGAAACAACTGAAAAAGAATGTGTTATCTAGCAATGCAAAGGCATAATAGAGCATATGGCTAAGAGTATTAACAAGGGATAAGGTAAAGACATGGTACGAAAGAAGAGTATAGCCTAATGATTTAAAAGGCCTTTGGAGCCCACACCAATAGAACTTTTAATATTTACTCCTAATGTTATGAAATGGACCATTGGTTGCATATGTTATCAATCGTTGATGCATCTTTGCAAGATTTAATCCATCACCACAGAAGATCACAAACAAAAAGGGTCAACAAAGTGAACCCTTAAGATGCATTGAATGACTTTAATATGCGAATGAAGACTTTGATGATTACTAAAAGGAAAAATTATTCCAAGATACTAAAAAATACTGAGCCATCAAGAATGAATCAAAAAGTATGAAAGGAATTCCCATTAATCTTCCATTATGCTTTCTTCATACAAGGTGCTACAATAGCTTGATCCATCACTTGAAACATTATCACTTTTTGATGAAAAAAGTGATCTAAAAAATTATCTGAAGGCTTTGGGACATTATTCCCTCTAGTCACACTATAAACTCATAGCCACTATTGTTTGGAATGGACGTGAAGGTAGATGTCACTTGATGAGGCATGAGAACAATATCAAGAGATCTTCAGAAAGCTACAATGAATGTACCTTTTAGTTGCACATTTGTACACAGTAGTGAGACTCTTGTAGTAATCATAAGTACATCTAGTATTCAGGAAAAGAAAATGTGATGACTATTGGATATAAGTCTCATACGTAATCTTGTAGGAGACTTGATCCATCATACTCATTTTCCTCACACCCATTTGAGTTACTCAAGCTGAGAATAATAGACTAAGACTATGGCTTGATAATCTTCAAATACTACAACACCTCATTTATGTACAAAGTATATCACAGGCTAAAATGGATGTGTTTTGGCATTGAATCAATGTATGATGGAGTGTAGATGAGAAATCAACTAGATGAAAAATGCATCTATGTACTCATTGACTTTGAAAGACTAGAGAGAATTGAGAGGAGGCCAAGAAGGAAGTAAGTCATCGACCCTGCTCTCAGCAAGAGTGATATCTTATCTAAAAATAAATCAAAGGCTCACACCAAATATGGTAGGGAATTCTCCTCATGGAACCATCTTAGAAGTATTTCGCACTCATCACTAGGAAAGCACCCAACAATGAAACCCTAAATGCCATCGGAAAGACATGGGTAGATTAGTGGGAGTTATTGTGCGGTCTATCTAATATGGCAAAATGTAAAAGGGCATGTGATTGAAGATTCTATTGGAGGGAGAGACGAATATCGGCAAGACAAAGGGCCTAGTCCCTCCAATACTCCGATAATACTTAGGCACATAATTCATTGGCCAGAGAAATGTTTATAGGTGGAACAAAGTACGGTCTAGTCCAACTGATAGCTTGATGAAGCATATCAGGGACAAAATTGATTATCGGTGGGAGTGAAGCATTACTTCCACCTATTTTCCAATGACACAAAACCTAAATGAATTTCACTTACATGTGGCGAATACTTTATGAAGATTTATTAATCCCCTATGTCAAATTTTTTTCTTTAAGTAAAATATTATTTGATGGGTGAAAATACATAATGTATATTTATTTATAATAATCATAGTGGGATGATTTTTGATAAAATAAAGGTGCAACTATAATATTTCACTAAAAGGTTATCTAAAGTGCAAATATTTTCACTAGGAAGTAGAACATTGCTGCAGGGAGTTAAAATGATTTAAAGAATTAAGGAGTGGGTAATTAGTTTTACTCGAGGAATATGGTGAGAATGCATATGAGTGAAATGCAAAGTGAAATATTTTACACCAAAAGTAAATATAAATGGGAAATTGTTGGAAGAAGAATTGAGACTAATGTATTGTGAAATACTTTATTTTTCATGGAGATACAAAGATGAAGATTAAAATAAAGTATTTTAATTTTCCAAAGAAAAATTAATTAAATAAAGAGTTACATTGGATGCAAAGGGTCATAACCCTAAAAATGCAATGTATATGTAGACATGAAAAATTAGCATATTGCATTCAATCAAGTCCATTCATTAAATAAATCAAGCTTATTTGATTTATCTCTAAGGCCATCCATTTAAATTAAATAAATAAACTTTATTAATTTGATCCTAACATCACCCTCTTTGATTAAATAAATCAAATCTTTATTTAATTAAATATAAAATTATCTTCCATCCCCTTTTGATCCTTAAATCTAAGTCAAATGAGTCAAATCACCTAATCCCTCATTAAATTAATTAAACCTTGATTAATTTAATCCTAATCTCCAAAATTCTCTAGATTTTGCCACTTGCACATGAAAATGCATTTAAATGATTTATTAAAATCTTTATTTATTTTCAACTTGGCATCTTTGGGGAATATTCCTCTAAGTTTGAAAATCCCTCCAAAATGGATTTGTCCTTCGAACAAGGAATTTAAGAGCTCTTATAGGTCTCTTACATGTCTCTTGCACAAGTCAAACTTAGCATTTAACTCATCTTGTCATCAAATTCAAATTTCTAATCTCCCCCTCTTTGTCACATTGACCAAAATGTGCTCATTCCTCAACCTCTCACATGTTGACAAGTGGAATCTTGTCATTGGTGGATCTTTAGTCACACATACTCCATGTTTGACATTCTTTTATCCTTCTTGGCTATAAATAGAGAATTTCTCTATTGTATTAATCCTCCACAACTCATCCAAGTTAGCATTTCATCTTGATCATCATTTCCACAATCTTCATGACATTTTCTTATCATTTTCATCATTTAGCTTAGCAAGGATTAGGAAAGGGCTTCTTTCCACATCAAAGAAGCACCAATCTACTATGAGATAGGATTTACTTCATGTTTTATATGCTTTAGTTATCTTTTCATTTGTTTGCATTTTGAAGCATGATGTATTATTTCATAGGGATGTTGAGGGTTTGCTTTGTTTTCAATACTAACCATATTGATGATGGTATGCTAGAGTTCTTTTGAGACCAATGCAGATTTTCACATCTAGATAATGGCACTAGAAGGAGGGGAGATAGGGATTTCATTCACACAAAGAACTTGCAACATTGGGAGATAAGATTCGATCTTGGAAGAATCTTGGAGTTAAAGAGAATTTAGTATTAAATTTGAAATTCATAAAGCATTTTTAAATGCTTAGAGCTTCCATTTTATGCTTTAATTTTTTGTTTTAGATCAACTCACATATTTTTGGGCTCTAAAAAGAACATTTCAATTTTTGCTACAAAGGGCTTAAAATAAACTTTAGGAAAAACTCACTAGATTTCGTTTGAGGTTAACAATTGAACAAGGAAAATTTTCACGTTTCCTTTGGTGCTTAAAAATAAGTCATCATTTCTTTGTGAGTTTAAAAAAGAACATGTGCTACTTTGTATTTGTAATTGTTTACTCAAACTAATACCATTGAAAAGATGTATGCGCTTCTCTCGCACCTCACAGTGATCTTGAGAATCAAAAGGCTTTTTGGTGGTCTTAGGTTGGGATAAAGTAATTTCCTCCACACTTCTTTTTCGATCTAAAATTGAACAAAACATCTTGCGAGTGTGAGTGGAACATGTTACATGTGTTCTCCTTTTGTTTCTAAATGAAGGTTGATCAAACTATGAATATTTTTGCTCCTTTTGTTTATCTTAGAGGGCCTTCCTTGGGGAAAAAGTAATCACCCAAGGGAATGACTCCATGGGTAATACTCTAAAGCCAAGAGTATTTCCAGTAGGGATATAAAAGTGGGTACTGGAACAAAGGCCAGTATCACACAATTGGCTCCGATGAGAAGGGTAGTAATGGTCTCTCACCTTGATGGGTGAAATCCTACAAATGGAAAGTCTAAATTAAAACCCTTGTTGTAGAAAGGCTAAAATCCATATCTATTTGTTGGTGCAGGAATGGTTGTTTTGAAGCTGCCCCACACTTTTATAGTTTTTAGTAAAAATGGAAAGTATGCCATGGGAGTTTCATGGGTACTGATGCTTGGCTACCTCGAGAAGTGAGTGCCATGGAGGGGAGCTAGTGGGGTCAAGCATCTAAAAATTCACTAGAAATAAGCATAGTTGGACTTGTCCAAGTAGGGACTCAACAAATATAGTCTTTCATATCCATAGGGTTGTGCTTGTTCACGATTATCAAAACATAGTGCTTGGATCCAAAATATCGAAACCAACGTTCAACGAATCATCATAATTTCAAACCCTTTGGGAGGAACAAATACCCTTGAAAATTCCACGTGTTAATACTTGTTCCTAGGGGTTCTTATCCCTAGAAGGCTTCTAAACACTAAGACCTATATATCTTGATTTGTTATTTCCAAATTCAACAATAGGAAACTATGCTCTTGAAACCTTGATTTTCACATAATGGACCTTGTGGAATGAGAAGGAATTGAGACATAGACATTTAGTTTGAAAATTAAGCCAAAAAGTGTGGATATGGTAAAATCACTCCATTAACAAAGATTAAATCAATTGAACCCCACACATGTACTTGTTTATCTTTTTATTGTCTTTCGAGAAAACATTGGTCTTTTGGTTTGAACTACTCTTAGAGAAAAGCATGTTCTTCAATATCTTGGTCTAGAAAAAAAGTCTCTATAAGTCTCTTAGGATCAAAATCAAAACTTTCATTCATCCCCCAAACATCAAATCAAAATCACCTCATAAACAATTCTTAGAAATATTGAAAAAATTCCCCATGCTAAACTTTGGGAAAATCATTTGAACCAAATCAAAATCATATCAATTGATTAGATGTGTGTAGATGAATCCTTCTCCACATATTTAGTCAAATTATTGATCTTTGTGAACAAGTCTATCCCTTAATAACATCCAACATCTTGTGGTTTATGAGTTCACTATCTAAAATCCAAAATCAAATCAAATCAAAAACATCTTGTTTGGTTAGGTGTGTCTAGATGAATCCTTCTTTACATATTTAGTCAAATTAGCATCTTGTGGAAAAATTTACTCCAGGACAACATCCAACCTCTTAGAGTGTATGAATTCACTATCCAAGTCAAATCAAACCAATCCCAAATCAAATCAAAACATTAATGCAAATCCTAAAGTTTAGTATCCTCTTAAAAGTTTCCTAAGAATTCCAATCATTGACCAATCATCCATCTTTCATATCTCATCACCATCCTTTTGATCCTTAAAAACTTAGACTTTATTTTTTGTAGCTAGAGTTTAGATCAATCCAAAGGATTAAAGGTTCACCTCCCACATTCTTGAAAATTGATCCTTATTTTATGGTCCAAACTAGACCTCAACACAAGAAGAACATGGAATATAAACTTGATCCATACATCACGAGCAGTCTAAACCAACCAAACTATCAAAGCCTTACAATGCCAATTGATTATCAACACTCACATTTATACAATTTGTACATGGGATCATTATCTTCTACAAACATCAATGGTACAAAAAATGTGAGTATGCCTAGTCAAAAGTGTGGAAAGCGTTTCCCAATGGTAGATTTAAATCCAAGTCCAAAAATACAAATCTATCAACCGAACAATCAAGGAATGATTCTTCAAACGAACAACATTATCCCACCAAATCCATACATGTCAAATGTGAACATGCCAAGTACAAATTTTCGTAACATGAACATTTCAAATCCACAATTGGTAAACTTTGGGATAGATATGTTTGTGAATCACACAAATGTTGTTCAAAGTCCAAACACGATGATAATGACTCCATGCATTGATCCAAGTCAAGGTAACACCATGCAAAATCAAAGCTACCCAAATCAAGGCAATGTGATTCCCAACCATAACAATGTTCAATTCCAACCTATCATGCCAAATCTAAACGGGTGGTCCCATAATAGTGGTTTACAATTTTTGGCCAAACTGGACACTGAAATTATTATTTCTAACTAAATCTTCACATTTGGGAACCTATAGAGGCTAAACTGTGAGGAATTTGAAGATGGTGCAAACTAGAGTCTCATCAAATTTTGTCTGTAGATTCTAAAAATATTTTTTTCAAAATTTTTGGAATCAAATTGCACTTATTTTTCCATCTCCCACGAAAATTGAATTTTTTCAGAAAACAACATTTTTAAAAAGTGACGCACACCGTATAACGCATAACCTTTTTCCATGAAGGATAAAATTCTAATTATTTCAAATTTAGATTTTTAACTCTGATATCTAGTGCTTCCACTTGGTTAGATAGAGTTTTATTGAATATTTTTTCCTTAATCAAGTTTCAAAGTCAAATGAATTACAATTCAAACACGGGGCAACTATATAATGTGTAACTTTTTTTGTATATGTCAAAATTTTATTTTATTTTTTTTGTTGGATCAAGGACTTCAATATTTGGTGCACTCATATTTTTCAATTTTTTTTTGATAATCTTCTATTTTTCCACATGTGAAGAACAAATAAATTCATTTTCAATGAAAAACCTATGTTTAATAAAACTTAAAAAATAAATACATAACAAAACCAGAACATATTAAAATTATATTCATTGGATAGCTTGTTTTGAGGAATACCATAATCATTTGAAATAAATTTTAAATGAATTCATTTGATCCCTAAAAGCTAAATCAAAAGTGATTTTTTATCAGCATTTTGATAGGTGTAAAGGAGACACATTTATAGGTATGGTTTAAAACTAGCGAGGTTCTATCCAATGGGGTTTGATCTAAGGTGATTTGATCAAACCCTCTTCAATTGGAATCCTTAAAATGGAAATTTTTTAGGCTTAAATCATTATATTTTTTATAAATATGTGATTTCAGCTAAAATTTGTTCCTCTCAAGAATTGTAAACCACTATTATGACAGCACCCAAACATCACCCCAAATCAGAACATTGTCCAAAATCAACTTGTCCATGATCCCATACAAACACCACAAGTACACATTCCAAATCCGCTTAAACAAAAGCCAAATCAACTATATCGAGGGAGTCAAAATCAAAATCAGGATCAAACTTTGCAAGATCAACTTGCTTCACTTTCCAAACTAAATGACTTATTGAGCCAAGAGACCTCTTCACTCCAAAATCAATACACTCTTCCATCGGTTGAACCATGTCATCAAAGCATTGAGTTATGCCCACAACCACATCAAGAACAATATCTCTAATGTCAAGAAGTTAGATATCAAGATCAACAATATCATCAACAAATCCAACCCCCACATCTCAAAGATCAAAAGCCACATCTCCAAGATCAATCACTACATGGTCAATTTAAAGTGAAAATCTCACAAGGGAACAAACAAAAATACGCACCACTTGGGAAACCAATCGAATTGGTCTTACAACAATTGGTACAAGAAAATATCATCAAGCTCTCCATCTACGGGAACTATCAATAACCCCTAGTTAAACCACTAGGGTATAATGAGGAGCACCATTGTGATTTTCACAAAACAAAGGGACACACAACACCAAATTGTATTCGATTCAATAATATCATCCAAGACCTTATTGATCAAAATATAATAACTATTAGGGACAATTTTCAAGATCTATCTATCAATAAGCACCTTGAAGATATTTCCACCTCATCCAATGAACAAATCAACATACAACAAGGGTCACTTTTCAATCATGATCAAAACCCACCAACAATACCCAACAATGATCCAATTCAAAAAATGTCAACATCATTTGACCCTATGGATGAAGACATTGATAATCTCTCCACCACAATTGTTGAAAATGATGTTCAAGATATCTCCATTAATGAACACATTGAAGATGTTTCTACCCCATTCGATGATCAACTCACCATACATCAAGAGCCAATTTTTAGTGATCTATTTCAAGGAGTGTTAGAATTATTTGATACGATTGACATAATCTATGATCCATTGGCCAATAATCATATTGAAAATGTGTATACATCACCTTATGAGTTAGAGGACATATCTCAAGAATTTATTCTAAAGCATGATCAACATCTCTCACCAAAGTCTAGCAATGATCCTTCCCAAGACATATTGACATCCTTCGACCTCATGGTTACAGATACTGAAGGAACCCTCAACTCATCACTTGATCCAAGTCCACTCAAAGATAAAGAGGATATTGAGTCACTTTCCATGTCTAATGATGACATCCAAGAAACCTTTATAAGCAATCCATCCTTTGAAGCTAACCCATGTCAAGAACTTGATCCAAAGCATGTCAAAAGCAAATCTGAAATCATTTAAGATCAAGAATTTGTATCCCCAAGCTACTACAATAATCTAATAGACACTCTCCTATCTATACAAGGTGATCATATCCACATAGCACATACTCCTCCATCTACCCATGAGATGCTTTCTATGGATGGATACGTAGATGATCTCCATTTAGAATAGGATTCCTCTACTCTTGACATTACTACACAAAAAGAGCAGGTTATTGATTCCTATAATCAAACAAAGTTGTCAACATCAAGATAAAATATATCCCAAATTCAAAATGAGGACATCATGTATGAAGATATCCAACATTATCCACTCAAGGAAATAGGTCAGAAAGAATAGGATATTTTGTAGTTAGCAGAGAAATAAATTGAAATAACATAATTTGCAATGGTTATTTATTAGAGAATGCTTACTAAACAAGACATCTCAAAACATGCAAAATCAAAGAACAAAAGGTGCTACTTCCACAATATTGGGGGCAACTTCATCTCAAGCAAACATCAACATAGGAAGCATGAAGAATCCTTATGATGAAACCGATGCCAATACTACAACTAGCCACATCATGAATCTTCATCCACCCATCACCCCATCCACGAATTGGGACCAATATCAAAAGAAATATTTGAATCAAAGCACAAAGAGTGTTATCGAAGCAAAAGAAGAAAGCATAAAGGAAAAATCAAATATAAGTGGATACCAAAGAATACCAAGAAATATTATCCCTATCAAACTCCATTAGTCAAAGAAATTATGGGGAAAAATAAAAATGGGAAAAGTATCCATCAAAGATGTCCACAAAAGAAAAAGTAGACTTTTCAAGTGATGTACAAAGTGTATCAAGCAGTTGGTCCTAATTTCATGCATAGTTTCGTATCCACCCATCATTGCTCGTCTTCCCAAATTTGGAGAGTCAAAGGTTCCAAACTGTCAACCAATCCATCTCTTATCCCTAAACACTCTCCATCCACGCCTCCACACATAATATACAATTCTCACATTGAAGATGCATTGGTAGCCACCCTTCATCATAAGGATTCAGAAGGCACTCTATCGTGATGTGCGAACAAAGACAAAGTCAACTTCGGTATCAATGAAGGAGATTAGGGATCTCAAAAGTTGTATTCAAGTGCACATATTTTGGAAAACAACTTCTTTAGGTAAGATATCGATGGCACATTATGAAAGAAGCATCTACATCAACACCACCAGGTGGTTCAGCATGAGCTTAAAATCTTTCAGAAAAACTGGAAAAAGGTCAAAAAGTATGAAAATCCAAAAAAATTAGAAAAATGATTGAAAACAGTAAAGAAAAAAACCGTCCTCTAGTGAAAACCACTATGGTGGCACTTTGGGTAGGTACTATGATGAAAACCTAGAAAACATGCATCATGTGTAGAATCAAGCATCTACGTAAGCCAATTCAGGTGAAAGAATTTCATCCCATACATAATAAATCCAACATTCTATCCATCTCAACCATAATAAATCCATTCATCCATGAACCATTTATCCAATCCATTTTCATCTATCTACATCCATAGTCCAAACTATCTAGATCTTGATGAAATTCTGGTGCACACTTTACACTTGCTTACGATAAAAATATTGGCATGGGTCCTTTTCAATGATCCTATCCTACCCAACATTATCTGAGCCATGAAACATTATCCAATGAGAATTCTTTATTCAAAAATATTATCGCAAGATAATCCATATCCATCCATCCATACACCTATCCAAGCATCCATCCATGACATTCCCTACATTGCTAGACACTGGAGGTGGATATGTACATCTTGCTTCAGGAATAAAACTTGATCTATATCTTCCAACTTATGTAGTGATCTAAACATTGGAAAACATAAAATGAAAGTGGTCAAGCATTTGTAATCCAAAATCCAAATCACTAGCCCATGGAATATTTGATGAGAAGATGTTCCTTATCAAGCTTCATCTTTCATTGAACATCAATCCAAACAATCACTATCAGTTGCATCTAATTTACACTTCAAACATCACATCCAATCATTCAAAACATCTTTTGTTCCAAACCAAGCTTCAAAATCTCAATCAATCAAATCTAATTAGTCCATCATCATCTCGGGATATCTTTCCCAATCCTTGTGTTGCTTAACACTATCCTTGCATTATTGTATATCCTCAACAATGTTATCATCATCAATCCATTGATTCGATCAATCAACGTTAGATTTGTTTTCAACAAAATCCCAAACAGATCACTGATATCATAAAAAATATCCATATCCAAATCATCGAAATCATGCGAAAATCCAAAAACACTCATAAAAGTAAAAAAAACATGAACATGTTATTTGAGCTACATCGTCTCTAAGCTTAAATGTAGGAAAGGCTAATCTTTGATGATCCCCCAAGACACAAAATCCAAAAACATTTGAAAAATTGGAAAATCAAAACATTTATAAAATCTTGAAAAATCCAAAAATAGCCTCATAACATTTCAAAAACATCCAAATATTGGAAAAAATCCATCCGTCTCATTTTTCTTTCACTTGCAATAATCAATCATCCATAATAAACTTATCATCACCTTCATCATTTGGCAATACAAATAGACACAACCACAACAATCAGTAAAAGCGAGATTCAAAAATAAAATCAAAATCGAAGCAACAAGCCTTGAAATGCAAAAAAAAACTCTTGATCATTCACAAACATGTCAATTGACCTTATATCAATAGCCTTTTGAACAATCTATCAACTTTCCACCATCCACTAACATGTCCTAGGATGCATCCTTCCTACAATGGGCATTATCTTTTGGAAAAATACTTTGGATAAACAAAATGATGTGTTGCCATCCACTAACATGTCATAGGATGTATCCTTCCTACAATCGGCATTATCTTTTGGCAATCATTTTGGTTCTTATCTTAAACAAAACAAATCCCTTTGGCTAGAGGTATGAAGAACATTGACTTGCTTTTGTACTTGATCTTTTCTTTTGATTTATCTTATTGTGTTCATTCCAAGGACCTCTCGATTATGTGGAAATGAAGGATTCAAAGAGAAAGGAATGGGGCATCAATATTATACTTTTTTGTACTGTGTTTGTTGTACGTTCTTGTAATATAACTTGGCAAATACTTGCTTTGTTAGGTATGTCCTAACAAGGTTTCTGTATGTCAAGTGTGAACAAGAATACCCCTATCTATTTGTTGAGTCAAAGTCTATCGCACTAGGTACAATTCCATCCTAGTTCTTTATACCTTGATGCATCATATCTATGTGTATTATCAAACATAAGGTAAGTAGCCCTTTTAAAGTCCCAATTCTTGATAAGCAAATCACCATCTATCATTATCATCATCCCTAACAAAGTATTGTCAGGTCATGGACTTGTTGGATCCTCTTGTCATCATCTCATTTCTTTTTTCTACTTTTCCTCACTAACATCACATCATGATCAGTTAATCATCACCACCAATGCATCCATCTTGCATCCACAAACCATCAACATAATTCATATCACATCGTATCATATAAGAAACACTGATCATCTCACATGCATGTTCATCATCATAATATAGATCTATTAGTCTAAGCATCTGCATAAAAAATCCATTGCATAATCATATAGACATTACTGCATCATCCATTCCACATGCATGGTATCATCATTTAAGTTGTTTAGGATAGTATATATTAGTTATTCTAAGCATCTTAAAACCATCTCATTTGAATCATCATCATAACCATCCATACATCCATCTTGAGCCTATTTATCATGAGATATACCCTAAAATCGAATCTTTTCGCTCGATCTCTCAAGGGGGCAATGCATCAATGTACTTCTTTCCACTGGGGCATCTAAAAAAAGTCAGAATTTTTTTGAATTTTTGATCATGGTAAGTTTATTCTTTGAACCAATGCAACAAGTACATTACTTCAAAGAGGGGAAAAATGTAAACCTAAAAAATTAGCATATTGCATTTAATCAAGTTCATTCATTAAATAAATCAAGCTTATTTGATTTATCTCTAAGGTCATCCATTTAAATTAAATAAATCAACTTTATTTAATTTTATCCTAACATCACCCTCTTTGATTAAATAAATCAAATCTTTATTTAATTAAATCTAAAATCATCTTCCATCTCCTTTTGATCCTTAAATCTAAGTCAAATAGGTCAAATCACCTAATCCCTCATTAAATTAATTAAACCTTGATTAATTTAATCCTAATCTCCAAAATTCTCTAGATTTCACCACTTGCACATCAAAATGCATTTAAATGATTTATTAAAATCTTTATTTATTTTCGACTTGGCATCTCTAGGGAATATTCCTCCAAGTTTGAAAATACCTCCAAAAGGGATTTTTCCTTCCAACAAGGCATTTCAGAGCTCTTACATGTCTCTTACATGTCTCTTGCACAAGTCAAACTTAGCATTTAACTCATCTTGTCATCAAATTCAAAATTCAAATCTCCCCCTCTTTGGCACATTGACCAAAATGTGCTCATTCCTCAACCTCTCACATTTTGACCAGTGGCATCTTGTCATTTGTGGATCTTTAGTCACACATCCTCCATGTTTGGAATTCTTTTATCCTTCTTGGCTATAAATAGAGAGTTTATCTATTGTATTAATCCTCCACAACTCATCCAAGTTAGCATTTCATCTTGATCATCATTTCCACAATCTTCATAACATTTTCATATCATTTTCATCATTTAGCTTAGCAAGGATTGGGAAAGGGCATCTTTCCACATCAAAGAAGCACCAATTCACTATGAGATAGGATTTACTTCATGTTTTATATGCTTTATTTATCTTGTCATTTGTTTTCATTTTGAAGCATGATGTATTATTTCATAGGTATGTTGAGGGTTTGCTTTGTTTTAAATACTAACCATACTAATGATGCTATGTTGGAGTTCTTTTGAGACCAATGCAGATTTTCACATCCATAGTATATATGTGAGATGAAATCATATCAGGAATAATTAGAGAGTATGTTAGAATCATCATCATTAGTAATAGATAGGTACAATTACAAGCATAGCATATTCCACCCATCCACTTCCATATTTCAGAAACTTTTGCTATTAATGTATATCTTTTGAAGCAATATAATGGAGAAGACTATTAATAATCGGTGATTTATTTCTAGTGTTCAAATGTTGTGTTAATATTCATTCTTATTTGTTGTTGTGTTGTATCTAAAGTGGTTCTCTTAAGTTATTCATATTTATACAAATTTTTAGAACACATTTGTTGTTGATGTGTGATTGTCTTGACTGGGTTCTGGTCAGAGCGAATTGAATTCCTTTTAGATATTTTATTTTGATTGATTCCTTCTAGGGATTAAAATCCTTTTAAATTAGTTATTTTTATTGGTTTTCGTCAATCTAACAATTAAAAATCCTTTCATGATATCACAGTAATTTGGGAAAATAACACTGGGATTCATAAAGAAGAGTTGTAACTAGAAAACCTGCATGTTTGTACAAGGTGCAAACATCCAAAGTTCCCAAAAAGTTAGAGTTAGCTGAGAAGTAGATTCACCTATCCTACATATCTATCTCCATTAAATTATCATCCACCCTTCAACTCCATTCACCCAATAGGATTAGGCACTAGTCAAATTTAGAACATTTTACATGAATTCTACTCATATACTTTATTCTCAAAGACATTTACAATAGGAACTAGTCATTAGCCTTGCATCTACTTCACACCCACATGCCAATGTGAGTAGATTTCCCAAATTATATATCATATTTAAGTCTTCAAATCTGCCTTATCATTTAGGTACACCTACTTAGGTTTAGCAGAGCCTAAAGAGTAGGGGTTTATCAATCATATTCACTGCATTTGTTAGTAAAAAAATGTACTAAGATATTGTCACCCTCTTAAGGTTCAAAACCTGTGTTTTTGAGACCTATAAGATTGGTAACTTCGTTGTGGAAAAACTTGAAAAAATCTAGTAGCAAACTATCTTTCCTAATAGAGTCATTAAATTTTTTAAATCATATTTTCAACTAGAGATTCACATTTGTGCAATCACACCTCCATATAGTTGAGTAAGGAGTTTCCACTGGGGATAAACCAATTTAGACCTTAGCATCAAAATCTATTTCATTTTTCTACTTTTGAAAAAGTAGGAAGCGACTCTGTGCAAAACAAATTTGATGAAGAATGCAAAAAGAAATTTCAAATTACAACTTTCCCAGTCAGAGACAAAGGTTGAAACATGTATAGCAACTATTATTCACCCTATACACATTATGGTATAGTTGGGAATCTTGGCAACAAAAGTGGTGCATATCATAAAGATCAAAAAAATTATGCACGACAAGCTTCAAAATAAATAAATTCTTATCATGTCCCTCTTGGTCAAAGACTAGTAAGCTACCAAGATCATCAATATAATCTATATCCTAATCATTATCCATATTAATACCAAACTCCATATCAAAGTGTGCAACACAATTTCATCCCTCTAGGAAGTGTCAATCAAAACCTACAGCAAGATGTATATTATAATAAGTAGTTTGAGGAGGAAGATGACGAGCATTCATATGCTCAAGAAACAAGTCAGGACTCTAGCATGAAATTAGAATATTGCATATCTTCCTTGGATGCATTTTTTAACCTAAGAAGACACAAAGGAGAATTTGGATGCTCTCTACTCACATGATTGGAGGTTATCCGTATGCAAATACCTCTCAATTACATGATTGATTGGTCCATGTTCATTGAGTAGTTTATGAGAGCATATGAGCCTGATTCAACTTATTGACCTGAATCATTGAAGCTAGTTACTCTAGAGCAGGTAGGAAAATCGATTGGTATCATAGATAAGAAAAGGTATTAGGATGGGGATATCGCTGATGAGTATGGAGACACTAATCAAGAAATACAACTAGAAGAGGAGACAAGTGCAAATGACTTTTTTTTAAGATTTGAATGAAGATAAAGTTATTGAAGAACAATTTTCCACCTTGGAGGATGACTGTAGTATTGAAGATATTGTTGGAAACATACTACCAAAAGAATATATCAACCATGATTTAGATGGTATGGGGGTGCATCCATGATGCATTGTCATGGCATTGATAATAATGCATTAGAAGTTGAAACAAAAGGGGGCATTCTGCCCTACAACAATGAAGCAGGCAATGACTATGATCATTCCATAAATGATGGGTATGTAGGAGAAAATAATTTCTATGACAACTTGCATGATGAAGATAAAGAAATAGAAGTTCGCTCTTGCATATCAGATTGTGACAATGGGAACAATGCATGTTATGAAGAATTCATTGAAAATTAAGATTTTGATGCCAATCATGTGGATTTGAAATTAAGTGGTTCTTTCAATTCTAATGAAGATCAAGAGGAAGAAGCAATGGAAAATATGATAGAAGAAGCACGTCCACTTGAAAGTGAACAAATAATACCTCCAGTTGCAATTGAGTATAATGATAACACAATTGAAAAAGAAGTTTGTACACCTAAAAATGGTTTTCAAAATTTTTCAAACCCATTGTATGATGAAAAGATAGAAGAAAATCAGATGACATTTTTCTAAGGTGTGGAAAAACACAAATTTTGTGTGCATTCAAATCCACTTTATGATGAGGATGAAGCATTTTCTGATAATCAAGATGGTGCATCAATTTTTGAAGCAAATGAATATGAAATCAATGCATCTGAATTTCCATTTTTTGATGATGAAAAAAGTGAAGATGTAATGCCCTAAATTTCACACTAAAATATAATTAAGGACGAAACACAAATTACAAATTTTGACCACAAACACTAACATAATTCTCAAAGACTGTTTCCAACACATGTACTTGATGAAATCCTAGCAAACATTAGACCAATAATTTATAAGGACCTCGGCCATCAACACCATTGAGTTGACAAACATGGTCGAGTTTCAAATGGAGATATGGAATCCACATTACCAAGGTAGGTTGGATTAGATCTCCTAACTCATCAATAAATACATACTTAATTCAAGTCACAAGTTATGCAAATAAAATATATATCAATAGTACCTTTAAATATTTAATAAGAGGACAAGCCTAGGGGCAGACCTAATTCCTCGGGGGCTCATCTTTGATGGCCTTGCCTACATATATAATTCACAGAGGAATCGTAGTTCAACAACTGGGCTTCAACCATCTCACAAATGGTTGGATAGCAAGGGATAACTCTTAGGTTCAAGGATGACTCTACCACAGTCACACTCATAACCCAATGACATACACATACTCTAAACTCAATTCCCTACTCAACTTCATATTATGTCTCTAATCCATTAATTATAAACAACAAGTACACAACCCTTTCTAGGGTCCTTTTCCCCAGACAGTTTCACAGTCGGTTGCCACCCACTTAGTTGAAGCCGGAGATCGGAAATCCAGTTAAGGATTCATTAAGCAACACATTCCAAGGTGATTTTCTTAAATGATAAGCTTGCGAGAGAAAATATGATCACGTGTTTATTTATGTCCTAGGTTTAACCTTCTTGGTTTGATATTTTTTGTTTGACCAATATGTCCTCAATGTCCTAATGAAATACCCTTGGATTAATGTAATCAAGGTACAACTATAATTAAGATGGCTCACAATACTCTTATCAATAGTACACTACTTCAATTGCTTTATCGCTAATTTGAATTTCACCCATCACCTAACTAGTTGAATAGCAATAGGGTAACCTGCCAAGTTCAAATGATGTCTCAACAACAATTTCAGTCATAAGCATAAATACATAACCATAGATATGGTTTAATTCATTAAACTAGACTAACAACTTAAATGTGCTTTCATAATGTTATGTGATTACACTCTAAATAATATAACTTCTTTAGTCCTTAATAATCTCACTAGACAATACTAAATCTAGAAGGGAGAGGAATAGTAATTCTAATAAATATATCATGTTTACTTTCAATAAATGGCCTCTCTAATGATATTTCACATTAAGAAGACACTGATAATATATAGGACACTTGAAGTTCTTAAGCTCATAACCAAACTTATTCCAATCCTTTAATATGAATGATAATCATTTACATTTCATTTGAATCCATTACATAAATAGAAATTAATTGTAATGTGCAAAAGCACACTAGCCACATCGTGTACACCAAGAAATTTTGTTTGAAACGACCTCATTTGTACATGTTATACAAACCATCACATATAGACCACTATACCCTAATACATACAAGCATGCTAAGAACACCATAAAAATTCAATGCATACATGTAATGTAACCCTATTAAGAATACATATAAACAAGGGCATGTACACAAGTTGATTATATACGTACCTATGCCTAACTCACATTAGCATACCGAACACACCACACAAAGTTAACATTTAACGAAGGAGACTATTATACATAACTAACCCAACTTTCATTCAATATGAATTAATCATATGTATATTATAATGACCTTAATGCTACCAATACTAATGCATGCAAGAACTCTAAGAATGCCATACAAGTTCATTCACGCTCGATACAACACTAACACAAAAGTCCCATGTATATATACATATTAGCAGCATAATGCAGAGCTATTTTCTCCGTCCAATCCACACCTACTAAACTTGCTCCCCTCTCCAAAGCTTTCCTACTAAATTTGCGTTGCCTTTAGATGCAACCTTACATAAAAGCTTGTTGGTGTTTAGTTTATTAAAATACAACCGCATGGTTGCTCTAAAAATTACAAAACAAACCTTACCATTAACTCTATGTTATTTTTGGCAACAACTATACCTGAAGGGATTTTCCCATCACTGTTTATGGTGGTCACCTTCATAACCGATTCTTGATATAAGGCATTAACCAATAAATCTATATCTTCATCATTATTTTCCTCAATTACATAGTGCCAGGCACTAAACTATTTGACATATGCCTCAAGGAAATGATGTATCAGAGAATGCAATAAATGCAGGATATGAACAAAATAAATTCATTAAAGAGGCTTTAAAGCAAATTTCAAGCAAATGAAAAATGGCAGGTGTAATGTTAAATTCTACATCCTTTTTCAACGTCCATTCGGCCTGCACCTAAATGGGAGCTTTTTGGAAACAGGTTATGGGGCATCCATCACGTTAAAATTGAAAGTAATGGAGCTATTTTTTTATTTTTATTTTTTGTTCAGGAATTTTAGTTGCAGATGCGCTAGTAGACATTTATGCAGAATGCGAAAGCAAAGACCAAGCATGTGATCTTCTCTCAAAACAACTCAAGGAAGGTGGTCTCAGGGAGTGTAATAATTGCTGGATAAGCACAAAATAGATTTACTGGAGTGGTTTTAGAACTTTCAAGAAAATGAAATTTAATAGGTGAACGCCGAATTCCCTAACATTTAACAACATCCTCCCAGCGTGCAAGATGGGTATGGACCTAGATCGATGCATAATAGAAGGAATTTTTTTTTATTAGACATTATAGTTGGAGAGGCTCTGGTAAATATGTATGCAAATGCGAGAACACATACAAGACACATGGATTATTGTAAACTGGTTCATGGAAATCAAAACTATTTAAAGATCTAAACCACCAAATGAACATCAACTCCATTTCCATTCAATGCATCTCTATTCGGAGAATAAATAAGTAACTATAATAATGTCTCACATGAAAACAATTACAGTTAAAACATAAAAGCATTGCTCTCATTGAACAGATGGTAGCATATAATCGTTTCAGAATAGATAAGCACAAAAGAAGTGATGCGACTATCGACGATTCCCATTGTTTGAAAAAGACACCGAGATCATGTCAATAGACTTACCTTTAGATTCTGTACAAGTTGCTATGTGACTTACAAAGCCATCAAGGATTATTATGCAATGGTTAGCAGGAATGCACCTAGGATCTTGTTGAAAAGCTCTTGAAACTTTCCTGTCAATGTAATTGGTATCCCTTTCAAGCCTGATTCCACCATTTTTCCAGCGTCCTTCTACATTTAAAAAGAAATGGTGCTCCTCGACTACTTTCTGTATCTACTGCCATCATTGTTGAGTCTATCTCTCTAGCTATTTCTCCCACTTCCCTTGTATTATCTATATCCATGCTTCTGGTGAGATCCTTTGTTTCTTTCACAGCATCTCTCAGCCACCACTTGAATGGATCGTCATCTTCTCCTCCTCTCGACAATGATGGCACTGCATATTGAGTATGCTTAATGCAGAGGAGTATAGCCTGCCATTCTACAGCCAATGTCTATGGCGGGTGTTTCCCCCTCATCCAGATAGACGATGACATCCTCATAAAGGCATAGTTTACTTCTCTTCCCCCCCTGCTAAGATGTTCATTTCCTTGTATAGAGAGTGCAACAATTCCAATAAAGGAAACTATGAGAGAGTCAACAACCTACAAAGAGATGCTCCTATCAAACATAGAACCAAATTCTAAGAAACCTTTATGTGAGTGGCTATCTACTTCGTAGATTAGTCAATGGCATTCACTTGCAGTCTTGTCTAAACAGATTGCACCAATCCTTGCCTCTTGCCTATGCTATTACCTTTCCAACTCAGTCGCAACTCCCAAAGTTGATTAGGGAGGAAAATCATCATGACAAAAGATATACACTACGACTTAGGTATGAAGGTATGTGTAAGTGTGACCAAGCGATCGAATGGGCCTATGCCCTTGAGATTAATGTGGGAAATGACTACCTGAATTTATGCCATTAACTGATATTAATGAAAATACTGCATTAAAGCCTTCTAGGAGTTCAATGCTTAACTCATACATCCTGAAAGTGGAAGCCAAGTCGACCGGAGTAAATATCACCATACAACTTCATAACGTTTTAGTGATCATTGTAGATTTCTTATCACCATGGGGTATCATGTACATACAAACTGGTTACTTACACAAATAATTAATGTATTAATAACTTTTTACCAACCAGCAATGAATTGCGCCTCCAAGCATAACCTTTCAATCAGACTGTGATATCCGTGATGCTGCCAGCACATTATTTCAATGAAAACCATCTTAATCGCCTCGTTCTCAAAGGACTTCCGATGTTGTTTATTGACAATTGGAATCAAATAATTGGTGCCACCACAGTAATAATTTCATGGCTTGTGAGACTTGCACTAATCTAGTTTGTCACTACCCACAACGACAATCGCCTCAGACCATAATTAAAGCATCATTCTCATTAGCGATGTTATTTTTCATTTTTACAAAAGCATAAATATTATTATGGGAGCTACTTACTCCATTTTATGCATTCATTTATTTATTTATTTAAGCAATATCCTTGCCAAGCATATTAAAGATTCTCATTAAGAAAGTGGAGGCATTATGAGAGATATTCCAAATATTGATATTAATATTGATTTTTTTTTTTTAAACATTAGTATCACTTCTCATATGATTATATATTCACATTATTAATGTTTGGATTACAATATTTAATGAAATAACGTGCACAAAAGAAATTTATATATATATATAATAGTAAATATGTTGCACATATTGGATATTAATATTTTCCATGGTATTGAAAAGCTTGAGTATATATCACAAAATCATTAATAAGTGGCAAGGATGAGATGGATATACAAAACATAAAATAATTATAAAATGATAAGGCCTATACGACTTACATAAAATAGTTGAAGATGGCATAATAATTCAATTGCACCATGATTGGAGGTTTTGGATAACACTATATTAATATTGTGAAGACAGGCCTTCAAATGGGTTAAACCCAAGCTTGAGAATGCAAAACAAGACTAATTTCCTTGATATCTTAGTCTTATTAAGTTAAGAAATACTATATAAATCTAAGATGTGTCCTTCCTTTTCACGTAGAGTTAAACAGTGACAAATAGTGACTAAATTTACAAGAAACTCTAATTCTATAGGAATCAACACAAGCACATAGAGAGTAATTTTCAATGAAGCAATTTAATGAGTTTAAGAATTTTTTACTATAATAACATACTAAATGCTTAAATAGGGTTAAATATTTCATCTAGGAATTAACAATAACCACATAATACCAACTAGAACTAATAAATTACAACATGTAGTCACTTTACTTCATTTTTAATTTATGTAACCATTGGTTAATTACACACAAGACGGGGCCTTATAGAAGAATACATCAGCAATGAGATGGATGAAGAGGCATGTTCATTTAGTATTGAACAAATTTCAAATCTGTTGGCAATTGAATATAAAAAATATACACATAAAAATGATTCAATAATTTCATCTTCAACATGCATTTGCTTTGGTAGTGAAACCATTTTGTGTGACAATGATGAGAGAAATCTTGAAACTGATCAAAATTCTATGTCTATCCCTATTCAAGAGGAGATATATAAATCAAAAATGGAGATCTTTGAGAATGGCATTGATTTGTATATCGCAGATAAAGCATGCTCAACATCAGTTGGTTCGAATATTCATAATGATGACTATATGAATCAAGAATTTGTGTCACTACCAATTAGTGATATGGAAGAAATGGGAAGTGTTTCAAATCTTATTGTCCTAGAAGATGTTAATGTGGCAGAATTTTCAGCCTCACATTTGAGAAGCATTCAGATGATGGATTTTCAGTATAGTTGGGAGATCATTTTACAATACATGTCATTGACAACAATAATGAAAAATGTTGGATTGAAAGTGAATACCCTTTGTATGACAAAATTTTATCACATGATGAAAAACTTCAAATAATATCTAACTATGAGTTGCAGAGTGGTGAGAGAGAGGTAGGAAAAGTTGAACATACTGCCATTTTGAAAATTCCCAATGAAAGTGGATATAGCAAGACATACTTCATAAATTTTTTCATGTGGAATGTGATGAACTCAAACCAAAATAAGGTATATGATAGGGGAAAATAGTTGTTTTATTTTTGGTGGCCTTATGCCATCAGTTGTGGCGTGACTTTGAAAAATCATACCAATTCAAAGCAAAGATGAAGTTTGAATTTGATGCTCAATGAATAAAACACCTGGTTTGCTCTCCAGAGATCTAAATTCTTGTTATTCCCACAAGGGGCATACATCCACAAATGGAGCCATTGTTGGAACCTGAAATTTCCTAAGATTTTTTGTAAAATTTTGTAGGTTCACACAATGAAGAAAATGGACTACTACACTCAAAAACACAGTTGTGAAATCTACTCCAGGATCTTACTTTGAAAAATCACAAAATGAATCCAGTGTAATTTCATGCAAAACCACATTGTGAGCATGTTTACCTGAGTGTTTCTACTTGATTTTAGCTTCTTAGGATATGATCTAATGAATTTTTGAGGTATTAAGTTGAAAGGTTTTGGGAAAATATTGTTGTCCCAACATAGTGAAATTTGTCAAAGAGACCAACTTTGGAGGCCAACATTTATCAACTAAAAGATTGTCATGAAAAACCGGTTAGAATTTCATATTCCTCCCATATAAATGTGCTCCCGTGTCAGTTTTGAAGGTCTCAACACCTCATTTTTTATTTTTTCAATACAAAAACTAAATGGATTTTACCCAATTTGATGACTGTAGTTCCAGAAAAGTTGTAGAAGGGTCAATTTTAACTTTTGATATCTTGTGAACAAAGAAGGTTGATGAACAACCCTCTTGCACACAAGTTCATTTGACCTAAATGAACTACTCTTCCAAGTTATAACTTCCCAGAATGAAATTTGATTTTTTTTAAAGAAGCAAGTTGGTGGGTTCCAGATGGCTTCTACCAAGTGCAATTTGCAAAAAAAATTGAGTAAGCAATTTTGAGTGTTAGTAGTTTACAATCCTAATAAATTTGTGCAAAGCTATTTTGCAAACACATTCCTCTACTGGGTATGTGCATGATCATCATGGAAAAAATAGGCCCTTAAGTGACAAAAAAATTCAGAAAAATCAAAGTTAGGAAACTTGACATAAAAATTTGAATAAGTTATCTATATTATTTCAAAAATATGTAAGAATAGAATCTGTAGAAAATTGAATTTATTTTCTAAACTACTAGTTTTATTTAAAAAAGAAAAAGAAAATCTATTTGGTAAAAATTTGAAATTTCAATGCAATAGTACTTAAATTTTAGGGAAAAAATAAGAAGTAGGTGTCTGTCTGACCACCATAACCACAATAAAATTATAATATTGTTTTATAAGATTTTAGATATAATTAGAGGACTCATGTCCTTATGTGATGCATATTTTTTTGTAATTTTTTCCAAGTAAATAAGTAATTATGAGTCTTTTTATTACAACTTTTTAAAAATATAATAACTTGTATTTTTGACCACCTTAACTTGGTTAAAACTTCATGAAATTCATTTTTTTTTTAATCCTATAGTATGTGAAGCATAGAATGTGATGCATGTTTCAGATTCAAAAAATGTGATATTGTTTGAAAGCTATAAATGTTTTCCAATCAGCCTATCAATTAGGACTTTAGTTGTAATTTAAATAGAAAATGATTAATAATTATTTATTAAATTCAAAGTAAAGCATAATTTATATTGGTGGAAAGCTGAGAATCTCCTTTAAAACCCCTTTTTTTTCATCAATTTTGAGTAAAAAAAAGTCATTAGGCACATACCTATCATATCGCCACTTTTTGGCCCATCATGATCCTACACACACCCTATCATAACTCAGCATGTTGGTGTATTTTTATGGCTCAAGAAGAAGTTTTGACTAGTTTTTCACATCGATTTTGGAGGCTACATGGTTTATTTTGATGACAGTGTAGAATATCAGAAAATAAGTACTGATAAATACCCTCTCAAGTCTTGGATGTATTTCAGATTTTGATGAAACAATTGAAAAGAGTGTTATCTAACAATGAAAATCCATATAACAGAGAATATAGATGAGAGTATTAACTTGAGGGAGAAGGTAAAGGAATGTTACCAAAAAAGAGTACAGTTTGATGATTTAAGAGGCCATTGGAGCCCACAATAGAACCTTAAATATTTACTCCTAATGTTATGGAATGGACCATTGGTTGCATATGTTATCAATCAAAGATCCATCTTTGCAAGATTTAATTCATTGACACATAATACCACAAACAAAAAGGCTGAACAAAGTGAACCCCTAGAGATGCAATGAATGAATTTAATATGTGAACATGCACTTTTATGATTACTAAAAGGAAAAATTCTTCCAAGATACTAAAAATAGTGACCCATCAAGAATGAATTAGAAAATATGAAAGGAATTCCCATTACTATTTTGTTATGCTTTCTTCATACAAGGTGCTACAGTAGCTCAATTTTCCACTTGAAACATTATCACTTTTTGATGAAAAAGTTGATATCAAAATGGATCAAAAGGCTTTGGGATATTATTCCCTCTAATAACACTATAAACCCATAACCATTGTTATTTGGAATGCACGTGAAGGTAGATGTCACTTGATGAGGCATGAGAACAATATCAAGTGTTCTTTAGAAAGATATGATGAAAGCATCTTTTAGCTGCATGTTTGTACACAATAGTGAGACTCCTGTAGTAAACATACATGCATCGAGTATTCGGGAAAAGAAAATGTGATGACTATTGTCTATAAGTCTCATACACAAGCTTGTAAGAGACTTGATCCATCATACTCATTTTCCTCACACCCATTTGAGTTACTCAAGCTAAGAACAATGGAATAAGAGTGTGGCTTGATAATCTTCAAATACCACCAAACCTCATTAATGTAGAAAGTATATCACTGGCTAAAATGGATGTGTTTTGGTGTTGAATCAGTGGATGATGGAGTGTAGATGAAAAACTGAGTAGATGTAAAATGCATCTATGTACTCATTGACTTTGAAAGACTAGAGAGAATTAAGGCAAGGTGAAGAAAGAAGCAAGTCATCGGCCTTGCTCTCAACAAGAGTGATATCCTATCTATAGATAAATAAAAGGATCACACAAAATATCGTAAGGAATTCTCCTCATGGAACCATTTGAGAAGCATTTCCCACATAGGTCACTAAGAAAGGACCCAATAATGAAACCATAAATTCCATCGGAAAGGCATGGGTACATTAGCGGGAGTGCAGCGGGAGTGATTGTGTGTTTTCTCTGATATGGAAAAATGCAAAAGGGCACATGATTGAAGATTCTATCAAAGGGAGAAATGAATATCGGTAGGGCAAAGGGTCCAATCCCTCTGATATTTCAATAATACTTAGGCACATAATTCGTCGACAAGAGAAATGCCTATTGGTGGAACATAGTACCTAGTCCCACCGATAGCTCAATGAAGTATATCAGGGAGAAATTTTCTTATTAGTAGGAGTGAAGCATTAGTTTCACTGATTGTCCAATGACATAAAACCTAAATGATTTTCCCTTATATGTGGTAAGCACTTTATGAAGATTTATTAATCCCCTATGTCAAATTTGTTTCTTGAAGTAAAATATTATTTGATGGGTGAAAACATGGAATGTAGATTTGTTTAAAATAATAATCATAGTGGGATTATTTTCAATAAAATAAAGGTGCAATTATAATATTTCACTAAGAGGTTATATAAAGTGCAAATATTTTCACTGGGAAGTAGAACATTCCTGCAGGGAGTTAAAATGATTTAAAGAATTAAGGAGTGGGTAATTATTTTTACCCAAGGAATATGGTGAGAATGCATATGAGTGAAATGCAAAGTGAAATTTTTTTCACCAAAGGTAAATATAAATGGGAAATTACTAGAAAAAGAATTAAGACTAATGTATTGTGAAATACTTTATTTTTCATGGAGATACAAAGATAAAGATTAAAATAAAGTATTTTAATTTTTCTTAACACAAACTGATTAAATAAAGAGTTGCATTGGATGTGAAGGGTCATAAGGTTCCTAAACTTGTAATGTATATATGTGAGATGAAATCATATCATGAATAATTAGAGAGTAGGTTAGAATCATCATCATTAGTAATAGATAAGTGCAAGTACTGGAATAGCATATTCCACCCATCCACTTCCATATTTTAGAAACTTCTACTATTAATGTATATCTTTTGAAGAAATATGTCGTTATCCTATCTCCAAAGTGGTTCTCTTAAGTTATTCAAATTTATACAATTTTTTAGGAAACATTTGTTGTTGTTGTATGATTGTCTTGACTAGGTTCTAGTTAGAGTGAATTAAATTCCTTTAAGATAATTCATTTTAATTGGTTCCTACCAGGGATTAAAATCCTTGTAAATTAGTTATTCTGATTGGTTTCCCTCAAGCTAAGAATTAAAATTCTTTCATGATATCACATTTATTTGAGAGAATAAGACTAGGATTCATAAAGAAGAGTGGAGTAACTGACAAGCTTGCACATATGTACAAGGTGAAAACATCCAAAGTTCCCAACAAGTTAGAGTTAAGCTAAGAAGTAGACTCACTTATTCTACATGTCTCTCTCCATTATCATCATCCACCCTTCAACTCCATTTACCTAATAGGATTAGGCACTAGTCAGATTTAGAACATCTTATACAAACTCTACTCATATAATTTATTCTCAAAGACATTTATAGTAGGAACTAGTCATCAACCTTGCATCAAATTCACACCCACATGGCATTGTGAGTAGATTTCCAAAATTATAGATCATATAGAAGCTGTCAAATCTGCCTTATGGGTATGTGCAAGATCCTGATAGGCCAAAAAGTGGCAATATGATGGGTATGTGTAGGGTATGTGGCTGACGACTTTATTTTTACCCAAAATAGATTAAAAAAAAAGGGTTTTTAAAGGAGATTCTCAACTTTCCACCAATATAAATTATGCTTTACTTTGAATTTAATAAATAATTATTATTCATTTTCTCTTTGAATTACAACTAAAGTCCTGATTTATAGGTTGATTGAAAAACATCTATAGCTTTCAAATAGTATCACATTTTTTGAATTCGAAACATGTGTCACATTCTATGCTTCACATACTATAGGATTAAAAAAAAAATGACTTTCATTATGTTTTAACCAAGTTAAGGTGGTCAGACATATGAGTTTTTATTTTTTAAATTTGTAATAAAAAATTCATAATTAATTATTTACTTGGAAAAAATTTACAAAAACATATGCATCACATCAAGACATGAGTCCTCTACTTATATCTAAAATATTATAAAAAATATTATCATTTTATTGTGGTTAGGGTGGTCAAACAAACACCTACTTCTTATTTTTTCCCTAAAATTTAAGTACTACTGCATTGAAATTTCAAATTTTTACCAAATAGTTTTTTTTTAAGTAAACCTAGTATTTTAGAAACTACATTAAATTTTCTATAGATTATATTCTTACATTTTTTTGAAATAATATAGATAACTTATTCAAATTTTTACGTCAAGTTTCCTAACTCTGATTTTTTTGAATTTTTTGCCACTTAAGGGCCTTTTTTTTCCATGATGATCCTACACATACACTTATCATTTAGGTACACCTGCCTAGGTTTAGCAAAGCCTAAAGAGCAGGGGGTTATCAATCATATTTTCCCCTTTCATTAATCAAAAATTTACTAAGAGATTGGCACCCTCTTAAGGTTCAAAACCTAAGTTTTTGAGACCTAACAAGGTGCTCTAATCTACTTAGGTGTTTCTGTTATATTCTAACAAAAGAATATTCCTTACTTACATATCTACAAGAAAGTGATTCACCCTACTTATTCCCTCATCTTAATAAATAAAAATAAAAATGATTCAATGGAACTATTCATAAGATTATCAGGTATGTGCAAGATCATCATGGAAAAAACAGGCCCTTAAGTGGCAAAAAAATTAGAAAAATTAGAGTTAGGCAACTTGACGTAAAAAATTGAATAGGTTATCTATATTATTTTAAAAATATGTAAGAATAAAATTTGTAGCAAATTGAATGTAGTTTCTAAACTACTAGGTTTATTTTTTAAAAAATCTATTTGGTTGAAATTTGAAATTTCAATGCAATAGTACTTAAATTTCAGGGTAAAAATAAGAAATAGGTGTTTTTGTGACCACCCTAACCACAATAAAATGATAATATTTTTTTATAATATTTTAGATATAAGTAGAGGACTCATGTCTCAATGTGATGCATATTTTTTTTAATTTTTTTCCAAGTAAATAATTAATTTTGAATTTTTTATTACAACTTTTTAAAAATATAAAAAATCATATATCTGATCACCTTAACTTGGTCAAAACTGCATGAAATTCAATTTCTTTTAATCCTATAGTATGCGAAGCATAAAATGTGACACATGTTTTGGATTAAAAAAATGTGACATCGTTTGAAAGCTATAGATGTTTTCCAATCAACCTATCAATCAAGACTTTAGTTGTAATTAAAATAGAAAATAAATAATAATTATTTATTAAATTCAAAGTAAATAATAATTTATATTGGTTGAAAGATGAGAATATCGTTTAAAAACCCTTTTCATTTCATCAATTTTTGGTAAAAAAGAAGTCGTCAATCACATACCCATCATATCACCACCTTTTGGCCCATCATGATCCTGCACATACCCTATCCATTCATTTCAAACAATGTCACATGATTGCATTCAATGTAACTCAATATTCATTTAAGAATAAATTATATAAGTAACAAAAGAAGGTATGTCACAAGTATGTTTATGCATGTAGACGAAGGTCTATGTGCATACACATATTTGTGCAAACTTAAGTTATGAATTTGTGCATACATTCTAAAATAAAACCATTATATCAAATTGCTTCCATATAATGATGTTACAGATTAACATATCATTTGTCAAAAATACAAGAAGTAGAAGAATTGAGAACAATTCTACTTGAATAGTTCCCACATACTGATATGATGTTTATAACAAAATGATGTTATTTGTAGCTAAGCAAATACTATTTATAAAAAAATGATGTTGTTTGCATCTAAATAAATACTATTTATAATAGAGCAATATTTTTTATAGCAAAATAAATGCTATTTATAACAAACAATGCTATTTGTACCAAATCAAATACTATTTATAGCAGTAAATATAGTTTATAGTAGTTTCCAAAATACTATGTCAATATGTCCTAATATCAGTTTCAAGTTATCAATTTTATGATATGAACAATCAATGTTCTAACTTTCTAAGTAATTTATCAACCAATACTACGGTCCCTTTTATGCAACCAAGAAAATTGAATTACAATCTTGTCATATCCAATCACATACAAATTGTATAGAAGTATTTATATTACTGTATTGGGTTAGAAGAGACCCAAGTATTTTAAAATGAATTACTATTATGGATTTAAATTCAAGCTATTGTCATTCTAGGAATGACTATCAGTCAAGTGACTATTTGGTTTTTATACCGTCATAATCATTGGTCGAATCTTGAAGAGAGGTTGATAGTCAACTTACAAGTTTAACAACTGATTGATGAATCACTCTTAATATTTTTTTGAGAATGATTGGTGCAAGAAAATGGACAATTAAAGTCATCTTATGAGTGCATGGCATGAATGTAAAGAGAGTGGATATTCTTATAGAGAACAAATAAATTCATGAGAAACAATAAACTACTATTGATCTTAAGGATCGATGCCCACATAGTGAAATGAACGAATGTATTTGTTTCCCCATCATTCAACGAGAACAAGACAATGAACATAAACAACAATGACAAAAAGATATATATATATATATATATTTGTGTGTGTGTGTATGTGTATATATACAAATATATATGTATGTATGTATATATATATGTATATATATGTATATATATATATATAAATATATGTATACGTATATATAAATATATGTATACATATATAAAAATATATATGTGTATATATATAAAAATATATGTATACATATATATAAAAATATGTATACATATATATAAATATATGTATATATATATGTATATATACATATATATGTATATATGTATACATATGTATAGATATATATACATATATATATATATACATACATATATATACATATTTATACATACATATATATACATATATATACATATATATATATATGTATATATATATATGTATATATATACATACATATATAAACATATATATGTATATATATATATGTATATATATGTATATATATGTATGTATATATATATATATATAAATATATTCATCATTCTAAGAATGATGAAAGCAACCTTCACACCCATTTCAGGTGTCCTAGATGTGCGACCTAGCCATCAAGAAGAACCATCAACAATTAAAGAGTATAACAATATAATATAATTGATTTCCCTTTAAGGTGAAATGATGACAATTCTAAGTCATTTAAAGAAAAAAGATAATTTCAGTTATCGAAATTCATCCGATTAACCTTCAAAAGGTTAATATCTTACATGTATGACATTAGGACTGTGATAATATAAGAAATTCATACAAGGCATAACCAAGATCGGTCAATGATGTCGATAAAGCAAAATGCAATGTTATGGTGGATGCTTCAGTACGAAACAAGATGTGACTTATAGAGAATGGATATCATATGTTTTTCCAACTAAATCAAATGAAATAGAAATCTAAGAAGGAAAAATGATATTTTTGAATAACTTGCACTTAAAAATCATTCATATTTGGCAACAAAATAAGAGATTTACCTTTATTCATGGATTTTCTTGGTTCATCCTTGCTTTTTCCCAGTGAGTCATGCCACTACTTTCCTTTTTCAAAATTTTCTTGACCCACTACTAGACCCCTAATTAATCTTCCGCAAGATTTTTTGTTTCTAAATTGGAATAAGCATGATTCCTTCTCATTTGTAGTATTACGAGGTCATTTCATTCATAATTCTTATTAATTCAGCCACCCCACTATTTCAAATTCAAATATTTCCCTTTAATTCAATTATAGGCCATGACCTCATTATATTTTCTCATGATTTTATTTAATTTCTATCAATACAATAGTGATAATTTTGGTTCCAAATTCAATTCTTAAGGAATATAAATATAAATATATGTATATATTATATATATATGTATATATATTATATATATAACATATACATATATATATATATACATATGTGTGTGTGTATGTTCATATATCAACATTTAAATAAAATTGAACTTTTATTTTATTTCGAACATCAATGTTTAAATGGAGTGGCTTTTATTATCCTTTGCATAAGATTTTCTGAAATTCATACATTCATTTATGTGTTATGTCATGCTATCATTTCTTTTAAATTCTCAAAACACAAGATCAAGATAGGAAATTAAATAAAAAATCACATGTATTTTATTTCACAAGTATATCTTTTCAATCATCGAATCATTCAAGTTAGATTAATATAATTCTCCTATATGAATTTCAAATGTAGTTATCATGCCATTTTTGTGGTGTGTGCACCCAAATTCCCTCAAGTTTATTATTCGATTTGGCTAAATGATCCTACTTCAACTGTGTTCATGTCCTTCAACCTTTCATCTTGCAATTGCACACACTTGCAGTTACATAATTCATTAGGAACATTCAATCATGATAAAATGTAAGGTAGTTAAAAAGATCACATAGTCAATGAATATCAAGTTCTTTTAAACTTTTCAAAAATATCAAAATTTTCATTCAAAATATTGAATTTTCTCAATAATTCAATTTATCATATTATAATTTAAATTCAATAAAAATTGGGTTATGACATCCTTCCCCTCTTGGAAGAGACATTGTCCTGATGTCTACTTAATCAAAATTAAAGCATATATGTCTATTTCAACATCATATAATACTATTCCAAGCCAAAAAAATATAATATTCAATCTAAAATTTTCAAAAAAACTGATCAAGAGTTTCTTTCTAAGAAAGAAAATTTTGGAAGGAGTGTTCAATTTCTTTCGCATCCTCCCAAGTAGCAGTACCTTTTGAATATTGGTCCCATTGGACTTTAAATTAAGCAATGTCTCTTCTCTACAACTTAATGTTGCATCTATCTAGGATTCTAATGGGCTCCACTAGCACCACTCCTAGGTCCTATACCTACAAGGATTTCCAATCAAGTAGATGAGCTACATCATGATGATATGGCTTAAGTAAAGAAACATGATACATATTATGAAGTCGAGCTAGAGCAGGTGGCAAAACAAGTCTGTAAGCAACTGAGTTGATCACTTACAAGACTTCAAATAGACCCACATATTTTGGAGCCAACTTGGAAGACTTTCCAAAGACAATGGAACTTTTATGGGGCCTAACTCTTAAGAAAACTTTATCCCCTACTGCAAATTTTCTAAGAGTTATATTCTTGTCAGCATAACTTTTCTATCGATCTTTCACCTCCTTCAATCTACTTTTAATAACTCTCATTTGTTCTTCCATCTCCTTGACCATTTCATGTCCTAATATAATTTTTTCTTCCAATCTATCCCATATTATAGGTGTTTGACACTTCCACCCATAATAAACTTTGAATGATGTCATACCTAGGGATGTGTGATAAGAGTTATTGTAAGAAAAATCTACTGATGGTATGTATTCTTTCCACTTATATTGTTGGTCCATGTAGTACATTCAGAGGAGGTCTTCAACTTCTAATTCACCCTCTTGTCTTCTAGTCAATTTGAGGATGATAAGCTAAGCTGAAATTTAGCTTGGTTCCCAATGTGGCATTTAGGGTCGTCCAAAATATTGAGGTCATCTAGGTGTCTCTATTAGAAATGATAGTCTCTGGCACTCTATGAAAGTGGAAGATCCCCTAGAAAACTTCTTTCCCAAGGTCAACGATCTATTCTTAAGGTTTCCTAGAATGAAGTGTGCCACCTTGATCAACTTATTGATCACAACCAAGATAACATCATGCTAGTTCTTATTCAAAGGTAACCGTTGCATGAACTCCATACTGATCACTTTTCATTTATACTTAGGTATGTTGTGAGGATACAATAGCCTAGTTGTATGTGCAAGCTCAGGCTTGACTCGTTGGAACTCTAAGAATTTGGCTATGTACTCCACTCAATCCTTCTTAAGTTTAGGCCAAAAGTATAGAGTTCAAAATTTTGCAATCATCTTGGATGCTCTGAGGTGTCTTGAATAAGGTGCATTATGAACCTCTTCTAGAACCAACTTCCTAAGTTCTTAAGATTTTAGTATATACATTCTTCTCTGGTATCTCAAAATGCCATTCGGTTTGATCTCATACCCATCGAACCGATGATCTGATGGATTCTCTGCTAGGGTGCTCTTCACTCTTTCATAGTGCTCATCCCCTAGAAAATATTGTATCACCTATTGTATCAAATTAGACCTTATTGAGATCATGGTTGTCAATTATCTTTATATACTAAGAGCATCATCCACTCTATTCTATTTTCCTTTTATATACTCTATAAAATGTGGTGTTTTCTTTCGCGTCTAGGGTTTTGGACCTAAAAGGAGAAAGAACAATTATTTAACCTTTCACTCAAGAACAAACCCTTGAGATTTCAATGCAAAGGAAAATGGAATCTCATAAAGGGAAGGTTCTAAGGACTGAATGATAACTAATGAATGCTAAATGATGTGAAAAATGCTCTAGAAATGCAAATAAAAGAGAACAAAAAGGTAAGAATGTAAATGGTGTGCACCTGGAAACCTTGAAGATACTAAAAATAGTTCTGAAATTCTAGAAATCTGGACTTTTTATGCTATTGGGACACATTTTCCATCCTAGGAAAATCAGTCCCATATCTTAGTTTCTACATGGGAGCCTGTTTTAGGAAAAAGGGTATCAAAATCTACAAACAGATTGGACAAAAAACTACAATGGGACTCATATGCCACTCTTGGAAAATCATTCCAATTTCACTTTTCTAAAAACTAAAGTTTTTTTCTACACTCTAACACCTACCCTTTCCTTTCAATCTAAGTTTTGGGTCTGAATCTGTGAAAAACACCTACAAAATAGAATTCAAATGGATTTTCTAATGGGGGGTTTTCCTCAGTCAAACCCCTAGTTTGGTAATTAAACCTTGGTAAATAGTAGGAAATCTAATACATGATGCAATCCTATTCTAATGTGCAAGAATATGATGCAACAATGGAAATTCAAAGATGAATAACTCACTTGTGATGATCTCCAATCACCCAAGTGAACTCTAATGATGCTTGTACCTTCCTTAAGCTAAATGTAGAGTGACAATGGAAGATAGAATCACTTAGGAAACAAGTCTTTTGGACTGGCTTGATGGCTAATTACATCTCCCCAACCTAGAATCCATCATGATTCACTATAGGCATCCATGATCAACCCTTGACAATGCTAGATATTGATAGAAAGTGAGCTTGAAGACCTACAAAATACTCTAATGCTGCTCTAATTCTTCAACTTTTCTTGCTTTTGGAATTAGAATGCTCTTGTGAAAGATTACTTGAGGACTCTTAATGCTTGATGCTTACTCAAAGTGCTTAGAGATATGCTTGGATTGTGAAAAATGGCATAGAAGCTTGCTTTTATAGGTATTATCACCTAATTGACCATTATTTAGATCTCAAAGGATGACATTTACCAAAAACATGAATTAAATTGATGAATTCCCACTCAAATTTGAAAAAGGCCCAAAATGGGACTCATTCACCAAACTTGGCGAATGGGTCCCACCTAAGGGGACTCATTCCCCCAAGGTGGTGAATGATACCCACCTTAGATTTTTCAGGTGGGTTTTTGGGATTATTGGGGATTTAAGTAAATTTATGTGATTTTATATGATTTGAGTGAAATGAGCCTTGAGATCCAAAATAATGGGTCCTAGGGGCCTATAAATGATAATTTTAAAGGGGAAGTAATGTAAGGGTTCCAAAATAGGTCCAAATTAAGTATGAAATTGCTTCTTTCTTTAAGAGTGCCAATTTTCTACACTACATTTATCCTCCACTTTAGCACCCATATGACTCTACATACATATGTAAGTTAAGTGAATCCAATGATGACCTTTGTTTCATAAAAGGATACACATATAGGCTCAATCATGATATAAGAGAATGAATCCCCCATTGTAGTCATCTACAAAACCACAATGTTAGGAACTGCATCCTACAACACGAATCCATTAGCTGTCTAGAAATCCTCTTATCAAAAATTTAAGTAGAAAGCACATTTGAGGGTAGATGTATGCTCCACCTTGATTATGCTTTCTTTATGAAGGTGGAATCAAGGTAGAAATCTAGCCACGTCGAATAGGGTAAGTCATATCATAGGGAATTTCTAAGTATCATGCCACATGATGATAGATAGTTGATGATGTCGTGAGTGGAATCATGATTCCAACGCAACAAACGACGTTGAAAATGAAGTTCTCTAGCACCCATTATGTTTATTTTAGTGAAATGCACTTTTTGACCCTAATGTAGTAAAAACCATAGTTTGTAACTTACATAAAAGAAAAAAGTGAAGTAAATTCTAACTTACTTTTTCATTTACCTATTGTAGATTGAGAGTGATTGAAGAATAGTTAAAGATGTTGAGCAGACAGAAGTACATGCTTGCAAGACTAGATGTGTTGTGGGACCAAGTGGCACATGATGAGCGTCATCATGAGTTGAGTCGATTCTTCTACCTTTGCTTTGTCCTTATGTAGTAATTTGATGATTTTTTTACATTTTTAGGTTAATTTAGAATCTTGGAAAAAATATTGCAAAGTGTCCCCTTTTTTCATGAAGTGTCCAATTGTTTCGTAAAGTGTCCCTTTTGTTTTTGAAGTGTCCCACTTTTTCACAAAGTGTCCTATTTCTTTGTGAAGTATCTCAAAAGGGCCCTAAAGTGTCTAAGGCCTTTAGGAAAGCATCCTAGAACCACTTCAGTACACTTATATGATTATTGATGTAAATAATGAAGAGATTAGACTACTTATATGACATATTTTTTATTTTTTTATTAGGTACCCACCCATTCACATTAGCATCTAGGTGGCAGGTAGATTAACCTGCTTAGAGATCAAGTGCCCACTCTTTCAGTGGAGGACATAAAGCTGCTTGAGACTGAAGGAATATATTGGGTGTACCTCATGCCCCCCATGAGGTACCATGATGCTATGATGATGGTGCAAGTAGAGAGTTGGGATGCTGATACATGTACTTTCCATCTTCTGACTAGGGAGATGACGATCACACTGGAGGAAATTCATAGTATATGTAGATTTCCTATCAAGGTGAGCACATATTCTTCAAAGAAGAGCGATCATTATAGGAGATGAAATCTAAATTGTAGTATTGCCTTTGTGCACCATTATAGATGAGAGGGTGAGGGCACAGATCAAGCTTCCTATGTTGATATCTTCACGATCCCCACTGGTCAAATGGATCATGATGTTGATAGTTGCATTAGTACTCATCCCAAATGGCTGGGGAGCACGCCTTGAGGAAGGATTGATACACCTGATACAAGGGATGGCAGAGCACCAAATAGTATATGCCTAGGGGTGCTATATCCTAGCTCACCTGTATTATGATCTTGGATGATTTGTTTTTTAGGAGGTGGATAGTATGGTACAATATACACTTCTATAGGTTTGGTTTCTTGAGCATATGACATGTACCAGACCTACCGGCTTCTCATGTCCGATAGTCTTGGGGTATCCTCGGGCCTTTCGCTATCCTCAATGACATTTTTGGTAGTATGGTGATTTACACTTTTAGAGAGTATAGTTTGACCAACTGGAGGAGGACAAGATCCTTTGGAGACTTTATCATATTGTCCTTTAGTGGCTAGATCACACTTGATAGATGAGGAGGTTACAACTAGACAATTTTTTGATTGGAAGACACAATTATGTAGTACATCCTTTCTACTACTATCAGGTCATGCGTTAGTTTGGGCATATGCAAATAGCTCCTAGGGCATGACCCTTCTTCCAGAGATTAGTACAAAGTTCCCAGATACTTGGTGACATCGTACATCTCACTATAGACAATGTTGTCTTTAGTGACTTTGAGTACTTAGATCACAACATGCCTCCAATCTCTGATGTGGATGATGTCAATGCCACAAATGACTATGAGGAGTAGTGGATAGTATCATGAATTTCTCTCATGTTTCACATGGAGGAGCCGATAGGTGATGAAGGACCACTCCCAGATGATGGAGAAGAGATATATTATAGGGTTGAGGAGACATTCTATAGGGCTATAGATATATTTACAAATGTCATAGATGAGGAGTACGATGAGGATGCAGATCCTAACTATGATGGCCAGGATAGAGGAGATGAGGAGGATGATGAGGAGGATGAGGAGGAGGATGAGGAGGAGGACAAGGAGGAGGAGCAGTCCATAAGCGAGGGTGATTAAGGATCCAACAAGGCACGAGTGGGGAGATCCCTCTCCCATTCGTATGGCTAAATCATGAGTAGTAGTTATGGAAGACACCAATACCCAAAACCATAGAGAGGCCATCACATACTCCATGCCTCCTACACACGCTAAGGTTGATTTTACACAACCTACGAGGGATATAGGTGATGATATTTTATTTATTGTTATACTTCATGATTGTGTTTACACTTTATATATATCATGATGCATGTTTATGATTCATTGTTTCTATCTTGCAGGATCTGTGAGAGAATTTTGTGATCTCTATCAACAGGTGGATCTAGAGATAATGCCCCCATTAGTTGATGAGGAGGTCATAGACTTAGACTATGTTCCCCCATCCATTATGGATCAGGACCCAAAGTTGTTTAGGGCATACGTTAGACTGTGCACAACTTACAATAGTTTGAGGAGGCACATCCATTGAGCTGATTTTACCCCTAATAAATAGTCATCATGGACCCCAAAAAAGTTTAAGAGACTAGAGGTAGAGGTATCCAGGATATAGGCAGAGAGGGATTAGATAGAAGGAGCACATTAGGAGTCCCTTGGACAGATATGGGGTTTAGAGTTTTTCTCTTGGTACACTCAATGGATCACGATCATGATCACACACCATTGTCTCCTAATAGACTTCCATTAGACAGATGCAACCACTAGGTCCTGAGGGATCTAGTAGCCACAGGCCTCAGTAGTATTATATATTTGATCACATGTATACAAAACCTTAATTAAATAACCGTTGTAGATTATTTAATAAATGCTTCCACGATTTAACATGGGTATGTGTAGGATCATGATGGGCCAAAAAGTGGTGATACAATGGGTATGTGTAGGGTATGTGGATGACAACTTTTTCTTACCCAAAATTGATGAAACGAAAAGGGTTTTTAAAGGAAATTGTCAACTTTCCACCAATATGAATTATTTTTTACTTTAAATTTAATAAATTATTATTATTCATTTTCTATTTGAATTACGACTAAAGTCCCAATTGATAGGCTGATTGAAAAACAACTTTATCTTTCAAACAGTATCACATTTTTTGAATTTGAAACATGTGTCACATTCTATGCTTCACATGCTATAAGATTAAAAAAAGAATTAAATTTCATGAAGTTTCAAACAAGTTAAGGTGGTCAGACATACGATTTTTAATATTTTTTAAAAGTTGTAATAAAAAATTCATAATTAATTATTTATTTGGAAAAGAATTACAAAAATATGCATCACATCGGACATGAGTCCTCTACTTATATCTAAAATATTATAAAAATAATTATCATTTTATTTTGGTTAGGGTGGTCCAAACACCTGCTTCTTATTTTTTCCCTGAAATTTAAGTACTCTGCATTGAAATTTCAAATTTTCACCAAATAGATTTTAAAAAAAACTAGTAGTTTAGAAAATACATTCAATTTGCTATAGATTCTATTGTTACATATTTTTGAAATAATATAGATAACTTATTCAAATTTTTACGTCAATTTTGCTAACTCTAATTTTTTTGAATTTTTCACCACTTAAGGGCCTATTTTTTCAATGATGATCCTACACATACCCACATGCTTTATGTGATCTAACAAAAATGAACTATTAGATGCAACATTGTGATTATGTTTGTTATGCTAAATTAAATGCATCTATTATCTAACTAAAAAACATTAAATGCATATAAGTATCTAATCCAACACAACCCATCATATAAGCTTGAATAGCATGAAGAATGACAAAGGCATAACAAGATTCTGCGTGGGCACAAGAACATAATTTAGGCTGATGCTAATGATTCTTTGAACACTGGGGTAAATTTCCCATGTGGGGCCAGTGATTGCAGAGGTTTGGATAAAATTATAGAGGGAAGCAGTGTTTAATTTTCCAATATTTTAACATTTTCAAAACCCTAATTCATGAAAGGGAATGGTACTCAAGGTTTGAATGCAAACTTACCTGGAATCCATGTAGAAATCTTAGGAAAACTCAGTCAAAATTTGTTGGAGGCTTTGCATGGGTGAGAGCTCTTCATTCTCCTCTAATATTTCAAATTGCTAGGGTGAAAATGACAAGCTTCATGCAACTATTTATAGGTCAAAGCACATTAATGGCCACATTGAAGTTTTAATACAACGACAGGCTGAGTTGGTGGGGTGTGGAAACCCATGCCCAATTGGACGCTAGGAAAAGAACCAAGTGGTAAAAACAAGTGTGGGGATCATGATATGGGCTAAAGCTTGGGGTTAGTCACTACTTAGAGGTGGAATGATATTGACGGTCCGCAAGGGAATAGCCATGAATGTAGGCCTGTGAGGCCTGGTGGACATAGTGGGAAAAGGCTAAGGGAAACCCATAATTCCAAATCTACAAAGGAAAAGGACTTAACAAATTTTGGGTGTGTGATTTTGGTTAAAGGGATTTTGGTGGCTTTTCTACATGTGACCAAACCAAGCTTAAAAATAGGGGCATAGAAAATGAGGCAAAGGACAAAATGACTTGGTGAAGGAATAAAAGAAAGAGGGGGTTCTTGGTCTAAATGGGGCATGCGTGCTATAGGTACAACAAATGATGATTCTGTTGGAAAAATCAAGAGTGTTCTAAGCATAAGGATTCATTTGGAACCCAAAATATTTGGTTTCACAGATCGGAAGCTAGTTTCCCCAAATAAAATAAGGACTTAATGAAGGACAAGAATCCTTAGCTGAATCAAGTCAGAAAATACCTCAGAAGCATGTGTGCGATGAATTTATTCCCCTTCCTCAAAGACCACACAAGACAAAAACTAATCAGCTGAGACAAGCTACATATAACATCTAACCCCAAAAGTAACTTGAAAATTTCTCTATTGTTAGTCAGGTGTCCATAGCCTTGATGGAGTTATCACTGTGACCCCACAAAATTTTCTCTATTTCCATCTGGGTTCTCATAGCCCCAATAGAGTTGCTCACACACCCACACAGTTACCTATTTTCAACATTTTCTTTCCTCTTTTATTTTCTTTTCCCTTCAATATTTTTTTTGATACTCTTTTGCTCAACTACATAAGCATTGAAGCTCATAGTGGGCTTGGAAATCACAAAGGTCATTGGAGTAGACTTAGGATTTTACACTTGTTGAAGCCTCATAATGACAATCTCATGGCTCATTGAGAATACTTAAGATGTATTTCATGTGTAATCTGAGGTAGGCATGAAGGGATTCAAATAAGGGTTCTTCCCTAAATCAAGTTGGAGTTCAATTAAGGAAACTTACCTCATGGGTACAGATAGAATTTTATAGTAACTAATGAAGACTTATCCTAGGAATAGATGGGAGCAAGTAGCAAAGTAGGCCCTCTAATGATCCAAGCACGACCACTGCATAAAGACTAAAAAACACCCTCAACAAAAAGAAAAGCCAGGAAAGCAGTGAAAGCAAAGCAAAAGAAAACAACAAAGAAAAAGAACCTACTCCAACTATATATATCTATATACAAAGGAGATGAACTTGGAAAGCTCAAGCAAGGAAATAATGCTTGAGGTACTACCCTTGACCAGCAATGAGACATCCTGTCTAGTGAGTTTCTTAAGGAGAAATGCATTATGTCCCAAAATTTCAAAAATTTGAAAGGGGCCAAGCTAGAGCTTGTCAAATCTGTCATGTCCCCCTTTCTTCTCATGGGCCTTTCCCCAACAAAGGACTAAATCTGCAATCCTAAAGGCCTTAACTTTGGCTCAATGATCAAACCATCTCTTGACTATGCCCTCATGTTTGGAAAAAATTTCTATAGCTTGGTCATAAACTTCCTCTAAATGTGGTAATTCAGCCAGGCGATCCTCTTAGCGCTCTCCCTCTTCATAATATGTGTTAAGAAATTGGAATTTTGGGATCTTGAGGTGGAATATGAAAACAAGCTCTAGAGAATAGATGAGGAAAAATGAGAAATTTTCCAATGAAAAATTTATGACAATTGCAGTCTACCCATAAAGAAAAATGTAGCTAGGTGTGCTAGTCTTTTAGATTCTTGTCAAGCATATTTCAGATGATAGTCAACAATTTTTTGTTGGTGGATTCAGCTAGGTTGTTCCCTTGGGTATAGTAATTGGAGGAGAATTTGAGGACAATTCTATAATCAAAGGCTCAACCAACAAACTTAAGGGATGCAAATGCGGGACCATTATCACGAAAGATAGCAAATGGGAAGCCAAAGTGATTTAAAATACAACTTTCCAAGAAACTAGTAACTACTTTAGTTGTACATTGCCTACATGCTATTGCCTCAGTCCATCTAGTGCAATAATCAGTAGAGGTCGGAATATACCTATGGCATGCAAAGGATGGTGGGCTTACCAGACCAATTATGTCGAGTTCCCACTAAGCAAAAGGCCTTACCATTGCAATTGGTTATAATGGGACAAAAACATTCCTCTCCCTCATAGCAGCGGTCTGACAGATGTGACAAGATCTAACGTGGTTGTGTCCATCTTTGAATAGCATCAGCTAGTGGTACCCAACCTATAGGATTTGATGAGCGGTTGAGGGGCTGGACGTGTGGTTAGTGCCAAACTTATCATGAAACTCCTTCAACACTCAGGTTACTTCTTCTTTTCTAAGGAATTTGAGGTAGATTCCCTCATGATTTCTCTTGTACAATATGGATCCTTGTAGCATGTAGCTATTGTTTTTCAACCTTAGAGCACATTCTTGTACTCCTCACAATCATGATGGGAACTTGTTATTCAACAGATTTAATAGGTAATGTCATCATACCACTCTTGGGGAAATATCCTCCAACTGGTATTGTTGCACTATAAGTTCAATCTCCATGTCATATTCCTATAGCAATTTGACCCATTTTTCTCTTCTTTCGCCCAGTTCATTCTGCATTAACAAGGTCTTAACTGTTGGATTTGGGACAATCAAAAACAACTTGTTCCTCAAGATGTAATGCCTAAATTTTTTAACTCCTCTAACCAAGGCATATGCCTAATTTTCAACACTATTGTATTTTAAGTTTGCATCCTTCAATGGAGCACTGATAAATGTAATGGCATGCTTTTTCCCTCCATCATCATTTTGGGTTAGCATGCTAGCACACAAGTGATTTCAAGCAATATAATAGATGTAGAATGGTTTTAAATAATCTGAGCTAACCAACACTGGAGCATCTACAATAGCCCTCTTAACTACTTCAAAATAATGCTTGGATTCCAATGTCCATTCTGTTTGGCATCTTGTTTGAGCATGGCATTCAATAGCTTGACTATTTCTGCAAAGCCTATGATGAACTTCTTAACAAAGTTGACCTTTCCAAAAAAAGATTTTGTTTCCTTCATACTGCCTAGAGGCTAAATCTTTAGTATAGCCTAAATGCATTATGGGTCTATGGAGATCCCCTTTTTTGAAATCACATGTCCTAGCAACTTGCCTTTAGTCACTCTGAAAATGCATTTCTTCAGATTTAGCCAAATGCCAAACTCCTTGCATTTCTAAAATATTTTTCCTAAGTTAGAGATATGGTCCTCTCTTTTCTTTAAGAACATAGTGACATCATCCATATATATTATGATGCATTTACCAATGATATCTTTGAAGGCTATGTGCATAGCACGTTGAAATATCGCCCCTACATTAATTAATCCAAATGGAATTATTTTATGTGTAAAAGTTCCCCACTTGATGGTATCTGGAGTGGTCATCAAGAAATGATATCCTTTGAGACCCATTGACTATTTACAATATCTCATCCAAGGAGGACACTAGATAGTTGTCCTTTTTAGAAGTTCTATTTAGGTTCTGAAAGTCCATGCACAATTTGATTTCCTCATTCTTTTTCCTGACCGGTACCAAATTTTCCACCCATGTGGAGTGCCTAATAGGAAAGATGATTTGGGTGAACAATATCTTTTGAACTTATTTGAAGATAATAGGCTCAAGTAATGCATTGATTGGGCCTTGACACTACTGGAAAGGTCTCACATCAGACTTAGGGGGAATGGTATGAGTGATAATTGAAATATCATATGTCTTCAATTCTTCATGTCCCCAAGAAATTATGTCATGGTAAGTGTGGAGGGCATCTACAATTCCTTTTCCTCCCTCTGGTGTAAACACCTTTCCTGTAAAGATATTTTTAAGTTCTTCACCCGTTCCCATGTTGTGAGTGTCACATTGATTGTCTGTTGACTCTTTCTTAGTCTGTTGAACTTGGTTCCTTATCTGATCCAGATCAAATATTATTTCTAGCCTTACCATACCTCATGGTATTGTGTTAGTTTTTAGGTTGATAACCCCTTCTACATCAAACTAATCCTCCTTAGGTTCCATTTCATCAATTATTTGGGTTACAAATTCATTGAAACTTGTGATGAAATCAAGGATATGCTTGTCATCATTAAACATTTGGAATTTGGTTACATTGTTGAGAACTAAGGTAGTAGAAGCGAGCTCCACATTGAACTTCTTCAAGCCAGTTAATGATAGAGGCTGAAGAGTGCTAGCTGCTTAGGCTAGAGCATCTGTAGTCTAGTTCTTACTATGTGAGATTAGCTAAATGTTCAATACATCTAGGCCTTCTATAAGATCACATACCCTATGTCTATAGTTTGCTAACCTTCTATCATGATAAGAGTATAGTTTCCTAACTTGTTTTACAACTAGCTCAGAATCACCAAACACTTGTAGCATTTTAACTTTCTTTCTTAATGCTATTAGGAGTCCATGAACTAATGCTTTGTACTCTACTACATTATTTGTTGAATTAAATTGAAGTCTATGGCTAGTAAAGTTAGTATTAGTTGTAGGGCTGATGAGCTCGAACCCTGCTCTCGCTCCCTGTTTGGATTTAGACCCATTGAAACATAATGTCCAAAACTTAGAAGAACCTTTGACATTGGAACTTGCTAAGCATGCTTCCTTTCTTGGTAGCACATTTGTTTCTGTATCGCTTGGCCATTGCATATATATGAGTGTGTTGTGATCCTTTTACCCCTCCATGGATTCTTTTGGAATGACCTACCCTGAGATATACTCCACCACTATTTGACATAGGAAACAATCATATTCAGAGTGAGCTACGTTGTGCACCCTACATCAACTAGGCAATAATAGTTCCTAAAAGTCCATTTTCACTCCTAAACTAGGCTAATCCTAAATGCATTTTTGCATAAACTCTTGGAATCCATCAAGCAATCTAAGGTTACCATCTTCGTAGGATTCTTCATCTTTCGACTTAATCAGTACTTCTATGCTACTAGGGGTGTGGGTCAAGTTGGTGGGGGAACTGCACAACACAAGTACTTCTTTGGCCCCTTCTTCTTCTTAGAACTCCTAATAATCTTGATGTGTATGTGCAAGATCATGATGGGCCAAAAAGTGGCGAGATGATGGGTATGTTGCTGACGACTTTTTTTTACCCAAAATTGATGAAATGAAAAGGGTTTTTCAAGGAGATTATCAACTTTCGACCAAATTATATAAATTATGCTTTACTTTGAATTTAATAAATAATTATTATTCATTTTCTATTTGAATTACGACTAAAGTCCCGATTAATAGGTTGATTGAAAAACATGTATAGCTTTCAAACAGTATCACATTTTTTGAGCCTGAAACATGCATCAAATTCTATGTTTCACATACTATAGGATTAAAGAAAGAAAAAATAAATTTCATGAAGTTTTGACCAAGTTAAGGTGGTCAAACATACGAGTTTTTATATTTTTTAAAAGTTTTAATAAAAAAATCATAATTAATTATTTATTGGGAAAAAAATTACAAAAAAATATGCAACACATCGGGACATGAGTCCTCTGCTTATATCTAAAATACTATAAAAAAATATTATCATTTTATCGTAGTTAGGGTGGTCAGACAAACACCTACTTATTATTTTTTCCCTAAAATTTAAGTACTACTGCATTGAAATTTTAAATTTTCACCAAATAGATTTAAAAAAAAAAAAACCTAGTAGTTTAGAAACTACATTCAATTTGCTACAAATTCTATTCTTAGATATTTTTGAAATAATATAGATAACTTATTCAAATTTTTACGTCAAGTTGCCTAACTCTAATTTTTTTTACTTTTTTGCCATTTAAGGGCCTATTTTTTCCATGATGATCTTGCACATACCCTGATAGACCATAAGAAAGTAATTCCCTAATTTTGTTTCTACGAATAACACTTCATTCATGTTGTTATACTCAGTGATCATGAATTTCATTCAAGGTTCTCTCTCAATGTGGATCTTGTTTGGCAGTCCTTTCCATGGAAGCCATAGGTGTGAAAAGTCTATTGCAGCATATTGGTTAAATTCTTGGTTGAATTACCTTTCCAATATAATAACATGTATGGGGAATATCTGCCACTTGAATGCCAATCACTTGCTACACCCTTGGGTCACCAAGAATCTGCATGGGTATCTTGTTCATTTCTCCAACCATGTTCACCTCGATCTTGTCCAGCTAAGTCATTTTTTGTTGGGAGGGAGTCATAGTTATCCCTAGTGCTTGACCTACAACAAAGGGCATGACATTAGATGAAGTTTCCAAGTCTAATAGGCAGTTGTGTATATTTTTTTGAAATATTTGGATAGTCATTAGGAACGAAGGGGTCTCCAACTTTCCTTGAAACAACCTTATGGAAACATCAACCTAAGCCACTTGAGCCTTGTCTTTATAATTGTATTTATCCTTGGCTTGGATTGGATTTGACTTCTTGGTGGGAGACTTATCTACTTGCCTATTTTTACTAACTTGGTGGTTTGAGGGTTGATCGGGTTTCTTTCCTATGATTTCCCTAACCATTGGCTTACTGCTGGAAGTATCAAAGGAATCATTTTTGGTGGGTACCTCTTGGGTTGGTTTTGATGGATTAGTTCCATTTAATGACCTAAAGAAAACATTTATAATAGTTGGTAATCTTTGTAATTCAAAGGCTGACAAACTCACTTTGACCCTTTTTAATTCTTCTGCCACATATTCCCCCATTTCTTCAACTTCTACTTCAAAAAAATTGCTTTTAGAGGAGCTAGTAGGTTGATCTTGAGTTTCATTGGGCTGCCTATTTTTATTCAAGTATTTGGTAGGCACAAAAGGATATATTGGATTGTTGTTGACATTAGGATTAGGTAGAGTGTTGAAGATGTTAGGAGGGGTAGAAGTTGTAGAAATATCACCAACCTACCTATTCCTCAAGTTGTATGGGGGTGTTCTGTAATTGAACATTTGAACTTTATCCTCATGTGGCTCATCCTCATCTACTAGACCATTATCTATTGAATCAAAGATTTGGGACAAAGGGCTCTCGTTACTTACCTCTTTCTCCTTTTCACCTTGTGGTGCATTCTCCTTCTCTAGTGAGTTGCTTTCACTCTATGGGAAAGGAGCTTGGTTGACCACTAGGACTAAGGAGTCATATGATTCTGAGGGTACTAAGTCTCTACAAGCTGATCTATCAACTACATTTTGGACTTCTAGTTGGAAAATTTATGTTCTTGTTTGGAATTATACGCAATCCAACTAAGAATTCCTATTAGTCTTGTGGATTTGACACCATCTAGACAAGGCACCCTCAACCAAATAAACTTCACTTGTAGAATTTTTGGTTCCACCTAGTTGATTAAGAGGTGTGGGGATGCCTCTATTGTTTGGCCTAGTGTTCCAAGTTCTATTTTTCCTTTGGGATGGTCTTCTTTCATTTTTTTTCCTTGAATTCTGACCCATTTTATAAGTTTCTCTAGAAGATGTGCCTAAATCATGGTTGTCTCGATTGAGGTTAGCTTGAATGCTCCATCGAGAAGCTTACAATTGGTTGTTTTGGTTCCTCAGGTGTGCCATCTCTGTAGACAACTTCTTCACTAGTTCAGTAAATTCATCAATTTGATCCTTCTCTAGATTATTCTATTGCGGTATTGAATTATGAAGAAACATGGGCTACATCAGGGTTTTTTTTGCTAGGCAAGTGGAAATTTTGAACCTTGCAGGTAAGAGGGTACTTGAGGTTGTTGGGCATAAACATGCTATTGCAGGGGCTACAAATAATGAGGCATAGATGGAACATGATTCAATGGCTACCCTAGATGTGCCACTATTAGAAATTGAGGAACTTGGCTCAACTTTTTCATTTGGTGGGTCAAGGCTTGAGTGAGCCCTTGAATCTTAGTTGGATTAGTTGTTGGCCCTAGTGAGGGCAGTAGACCTGCAATGTGTTGCCTCAAGTCTATGCTTGTTGTGACTGCTTCTGTGTATGCATCCACCTACTTGGCCGGAGGAGGGTGCATCTGTTTGACCAAAGTAGATGTGAGATTGTCCAAGGTTGCATAGTGGACCAACCTTGCTGAGGAATCATCAACCACATAAGGTGGCTGAAATTTCATTAAAGCCCTATGGAATTAGTCATTGAAGGAGCTAATAGGCTTGTTGACTACTCTCCTAATGGACATGGACTACTGATATAATTACATGGGGGTGATGGGATGTTTGAATTTTTGCGGAAAGGTTATCTTCATTTGATCCCAAGAAGTAAGGGATCTAGTTGGCAGATGGATGTACCAATAGAACGCCTCGTCCCCCAATGAGTAAGGGAAGAGCCTGCAAGCCACATCCTCATGTTCAATTTGCATATCCTTCTAGGCTATTTGAAAGATCTTGATATGTCCTTTTGTTGTCCTTTGTGGACCTCATGGGTGAAACTTCCCGCAAAAGCTTTCCAAATTCTTTGGCATGTCATGATAATCATTGAAGGACAATGGGGATGGGTTATTTCCCAACCAATCCATTTTGGGAAGTGGAGGTTATGCTTGCTATGCTACAATAACTTGAGGCTATAATGGAACAACAATTGGGGTAGTGCCTTGGAAGCATTGTGTAGGGATGGGGATAACACCTTGGCTATGGGAAGTAAAGGGTGAAAAGGAAATTTGGAGTAGATCAGAGGATGGAAGTGTTGTTGGGAGCAAAGGGGAGGAAGGAAATGGATGAATGGAAGGAGACAGAGTGGATGGAGGTCAAGTAGATGGGGTTGAAGCTAATGCTTCCCCTCTCTTGTCTCTTTTAGCCTTGGTAGGGGTCCTTATTATTTAAAATTCTCCCTTTCCTGGTCTAGATCGAAGCACTCTATGAAACCTTTGAGGGTAGAAGGACCCAATTAAATCTAGCTTAGCTTGAAGGCCCTCTGTTTAGCACCACTTCTGTTGATGGTTGTTTTAGCACTTTCTCAACATTGGAAACACACAAGTATGCTACCTCTCTTGAAAGGTAATTTCTGCAATAAAGTCTTAGAAATCACCCCAACGTCTCTCGAGTGTCAGGTCATAAAAATTTGTGGAATAGTTTAGTTGGTTGATGTGATTTTTTGGTAATAAAAAGTAGGCATTTCTAGTTTACAAATTATGGGAATTTGGGTCTTTAAATGGAGTTTTGTGAATTTTGGAAATGAAGGATAGTTGCTGCAAGTATAGGAAAATAGACTAAGACTCATTTCTACTCATCAAATTTGGCTTTATTTTGATGTTAGAACCTTGTTTTAACTTCAGTTTTAAAGAAAGGGATAAGAAGTTTCCTAGACCTAAAACTAATGTTGAACAATAACAATGGAGGATGCTACAGTGGAAAACCTTCCTAAAACTAAGTTCCACTTAACCAAGGAAAGCCTATAGTCTCATGAAACTAGTGCAATCTTCTAAGGTCTATAGATTTTTAAAACATTAATTCACTATTAAAGCATGAATAAAATCTAGACTCAATTGCAACAATATAAATGATTCTCAAACTAACTTTACACAACATGTTATTATTAATAAACAACCAAAATTATGAGCTAAGAAGATGTCAACACTATAGCATTCTTCACCATTGAAGAACAACATGAATTCACAACTAAAAAAAACTTAAAACTAGAACAATGAAGCTAAAATATAATATTGGGAGAATAAATCATGCACATGTGATGAAGAAGAAAACATAAGAAACCATCAAAATATTGCTTTTTCTCATTAATTTTTTGTAAGATGCCTTTACAAAACAACTCATCTCTCTCTTTGAAAATGAGAGGATGCCCCTATTTATAGTTTTCCATTGTGTGTCTCAGATTAATTTTACATTAGGGTTTCATCTACCCCCAAATATATAGAAATATAAAAATAAACTTTGTGTTTTCCCTACTTTATCTTTTAGCTGCCCTAGAATTGTAGCTATTTTTTCTTGCAGTGACTATAATCCTTTTAGTTATTTTTACAAGTATTCATCATCTATGAGGGGATTTACAATTTTTTTCTAAGCATTTGCATACTTGATGAACTTTCCAAACATAGTTGTGAGTTTCTTCTCCTTAGAGAGCCCAGACTTGAGGATCTAGAAGGACATCCTCTTGATTGTTTTGATGTTTTCTTTCTAATTCTCAACATAATTTGAGGCAACCTCGATCATTTGTTATGTCCGAAAGAAAGCCCTCACAAAAAAATCCATAAATTCTAGTGACAACATATCACTAGCTCCTTGCTCCATTTTCTTATGGAACAAAGGATTGGTCTTCTCTGGATCTAGCCACAAGGCGCGCATCTCAAAATTAGTCATCAACTTCAAATATTCAACACTATCTACCTGATGCTTGGCAACAGACTCATGATCAACTTCAAGGTTATGCAATACCTTTTCTGGAACTTCCTTCTTGCAATCCAAGTTCATTAACCAATTTTCCACTAGCCAGTGATCTTCCTTCATCATTTCTAGCTCTTTTTCCCTCATATCTTACGGAAGCTTGAGGAAGCACTCCAACTTAGGATACATGATCTTGTACATTTGTGGGAACTCTTTACAGGTGTTCATCATGCTTTCTATATATTTTCGTAAGCTTTGATACCTATTATGCATTGTGACTACATGGTTGATCCCCCTGTCGCCATTGTATATTGAAATTTTTTCAACCAATCAATTATGGGCTTGGTCCAATCCTTTTCTCCATTTTATGGATATTCTCTTTTGAAAGCAAGGAGGGTGACAGGTGCTTCCACAATAGTGGTTTACACTTTTTGGGAGAAACTGATTTTTGCTGAAATCACATATTTTTAAAAAAATATAATGATTTAAGCCTTGAAAAGTTCCATTTAAAAGATTCAAATTGAAGAGGGTTTGATCGAACCACCTTAGACCAAGCCCCCTTGGATAGAACCCTGCTAGTTTTAAACCATACATATAACGGAGTCTCCTTTACACCTATCAAAATGCTGATAAAAAAGGTTCCACTAAGTTTGCTTTACCTTTTGGGGGATCAAATGAATTCATTTAAAATTTTCTTTTTGTAAGTATGTAGTCCTTATTAGAAGCTTCCAAAAACGTATAATTTTAATTAAATTGAATTTGATTATTATATTTATTTTTTATTTCTTGTGAATGTAGGTTTTTCACCGAAAATCAAGCTCTTTGTTTTGCACATATGAAAAAATAGAAGAATCTTGTCAATTTTCTTTTTGAAAAATATGAGTGCACCAAATATTAAAGTACTTGATCCAATAGAAAAAATGAATTTCAATACATACAAAAAAAGTTGTGTTATACAATCCACCTATGTTTGAATTGTAATTGATTTGACTTCAAAACTTGATTAAGGAAAAAATATTCACTAAAACACTATGAAAAAAATTGGAAGCACTAGATATCATAGTTACAAATCTAAATTCAAAAAAATTAGAATTTTATCCTTCATGGAAAAAAAAATTGTGTTATACAGTGAGCATCACTCCTTAAAAATGGTGTTTACTGAAAAAAACTAGGTTTCAAAGGAGATGCAAAAAGAAGTGCAATCTTATTCCAAATTTTTTGAAAAAAATATATTTAGAATCTATAGACAAAATGTCACAAATCGCTATTTTGCATCATCTTTAAATTCCTCACGGTTTAGCCACTATAGGTGTCCGAAAGTGAAGATTTAGTTAGAAAAAAATAGTTCAGTGTTCAGTTTGGCCAAAAATTATAACCAGTATTGTGGGTTCACCCTGACACTAACAATTCTTCCAAAATTTACTCTTTCATAGATTTCCATTGTTGAATATAGGCAATCAAATCTCCCACTTGTGCTTTTAACTCCTCCTTGGTGGATTGATCTTTGCTCATCTTTTGAATTATTGTATACACTAACCCCTAAAATTCATCTATGTTTTGTTCTTAGGTTGTTGGGTCTAGGCTAATGGTGGATATTTGATACTCCTATCCTTGTATAGTTCCTGTACCTCCACTAGCTACTAGGGTGGAAACTTGTATCGTTTGGGACCCAGAGGCATCCACTGTGACATGAGAGAAGATTTTGGGCTTTTTCTCCTTTTTGGTTCTTGTTTGTGCCCTAGCTAGTATTGGCTCTAGTCTTGCTTTAGGGTGTATGGCCAAAGGAGCCTTCTTCTACAAACTATTGCTCTAGCTAGTCAGGAATCTTAGTTTTCCCCTTTGGTGATTCATGATCTTCACTCTTTTTCTTGTTTTGTCCAAGGATCATCTTCCCCATCACTAGGGATATTTCCTTCATCCTTTCCTCTTCATCTGAGCCTTCCCTCTGCATAGCCTTTTATCTCTCCAGTTCAGTAGAGGCTACATTCTCCTCAATGACGTCTTGATGTTGTAGGGAGTTCCCCTTATCTTCCTCAAGATTGACCTCGACATTCTTCTTAGGCTCAAAATTATTTTATCTAGTGCTTTCTTCTTCTTCTTTTTGTTGTTTCCTCTTAGGGGGCACTTCTTGTCTTAGTCCCTAACCCTAGCCAGTCCATGGAGGCTCATCTAGGATTTCCACATTTGTATTAGTGTCTATTTTCCCTTCTTTGGAGTGATGCTCCTTAGGGTTAGCTTCTTTAGTTACTTATTAGTGTTCGTGAGGCATCCCTTCATCTAGCTCCTGATCTAAAGTTTCAACCTCGTAAGGTTCATCTAATTTATCATTTCCTTTTCCCCTAGAGCCTTGTTGTGCTTCCTCATCATAGGCCACCTTATCAATATTTAAGTTTACTCTACCCTTTGGATGCTCATAGTATTCATCCCTATCAGAGTCCTCAGGCTCATTAGTAGTGTCCATTAAAGCCTCCCTGAGTTGCTTTGCATGGAGTCACTCCATTTATTTGGAAATTAGATTTGTTTCCTCCATCTTCAGTGGGTCAATCAGTAGTGGAGGGAGTGGAGAAGTAGCAGAAAGTTGGGCCATGAATGCTTGGAACTTGGGGTTGAGCATTACAATAGAAAGCTTAGTGTGTGCATTCTACATATAAGCCATGAGGGTGTGTGTTAGAGTGAATAATCCCATAGTGGTTGTTATTAGGGAAGGAGGTAAAGTGGATATGGTAGGAAGGAGAGACAGTAGCGAAGAAGTTGATAGTAGGGAATTAGTAGAGGAAGAAGAGTCCAACACTACCACAAGAGCAGTTGCTGAGGTGGAGGCAAGGTGGAAAGAGATGTCTATTGTAGGTGGAGATGAGATGGGAAAAGATTAGGTTGGAAATGGTGAAGTGGTAGCAGTAGCAGCAATGGAAACATAAGGTGTCAGTGGTGGCGAGTGAGGCTGCTAAGATTCTTCTTCTTCGTGTTGGGGCTCTTCCTTCTGAATATTTAGAATCTCCAGAACAAAATTCCTCGTTCTTCCTTTCTTTGGTCATGGTGGTCCTTTTGTTGCCTTCCTTGTATATACTTTATGTTTGGGATGTTGTTCTGGCACCTCTTTTCTCTTCCTACAAATAGTAGCAACTAGGGATTTTGGAGCTTCACCAAAGGACCCCACAACAACATTGTTATCAGTCTCGCTGCTCATCTCATCCTCAAGTTCCCCATATGTAAGCTTGGCATCTTGTTTCTTCAATTTGGAGACCTGTTCATCTATCCACCATTTTTTTCTATGTTCCACATGGTGAGTGAGAATGTCCAAGTTGGTGATATCCTCTTTAGTCCATTCTATTACTGATAAAGGTTCATTCATCAAGGAACCATGTCTTTTAGCTATCATGTTGTCATCATCGAAAACTTGGTCAAAAAATTGAAATAAATTGATTGATTTCATGAATGTGGTTGTCATTGTCATATAGTGACACATCTGCACTTCTTTGTTGTCACCAAAATTCACCTAGAAATACTCAATGTGGGGGAAATGGGCGTATTCTCTCCCAACTCATTTCTTAAACTTACCCTTGGGATACATTTCTCCTTTTCTTGTATGAAGGTCAAAATTATACTCTACCAACTATTTTTCTGAGTACTTTGCATAGGGAGTAGTGGGGAAAGCGTACATTCCTTGTCCAAGGGTGAGGAGATATGAGACCCTAGATTTTTGATTATTTATCAACAAGCTATGGGGATTTTGAAGTTTTCAAGTTACCTCCAGCATGATAATCTTGTCATTGGGGTAGCGTGGTGTTGATGGTGTTTTCTGCACAGCAACAACTCAGACAGAATATAGAATCCTATCTCTCTTGAAAGGTAAATCTCTATCAGTAAATCTCTATCAGCAAGCCTCAAGAGATAACCCCAAGGTCTGTAACGTCAAGTCTTGACAATGCATAGACAACTCAGTGATAAATGTGAAAATGCTGGTAATCGCAAAGGGACCTAACTACAAGCAAAATACTGAACCGATTTTATCAGATCTAACAATATGATGATACTTTAATCCTAGATCTAACCCAATGATAAAGAAACAAAAAAAGATGAGGGTTTCAAAGAGATTTCTAAATCTAATACTACTCCTAAGATTAACAATGAAAATAACCAACACTCGAAATGGACCAATCCTTCAAAACTGATCTCTACCTGACCCAGATAAATCTGCAATCTTACAGAAAATAGTGCAATCTTCTGAGGTGTTAAGATTTTCAAATCATGAGCATTCATTCAACAACCCTATTGCAGTTGAAATGAAAATATCCTCACAATCGAACTAAGTACATGAAATATGAAGTCTAGGCTAACTTTGCAAAGCAACTAACAATCAGTTGGTTGCGAAAAGTATGGACTGAAGGATTGCTGCAACATTCAAGTATCAAATCACAAACATTATTAAATCAAATCTTATCTAAATATTAACTGACTCAAAGCAATTTTAAAGATGGAATAAAAAGAACCATGCAAGACAAGAGAATACAAGTGTGGCACCAAATCACAATGTCATTTCTTGCATTCAAATTGTCCACTGTAGCAACAATTCCAGCTTTTTGTTACAATATTTTCTTGAGCACCACTACTCACTAATCCTAGCTCTACTTGCTTCTAACAATTTTTCTCTATTCTACTTCTATCTTCTATATCTTTTTTTTAGCTATATCTAAAAAACCCTCTACAAGAGAGGCGAAATGCCATGTTTATAGAAATCTGCCCAGAAAAACCATTAGCCCAGCAAGAGTTCGTAGCATTAATGGCATAGAAACTCGGCTGAGGGAAGCTCAAGATAGGTCAAATAAACATTAAATGCACATTCTATCCAAGTCAGCCTCGGATCCGCAATGCAGTTCAGACCAAATCGCAGGAAGATAATAGGGAAGCACAAATCGCGTTGCAGCCTATCATTAACTCCCTTCCCTATCATCTATATTCCGACCCAGCACTTCATGAACCTTCAAGAGTGTCCCATCCAAGTGAGATACTGACAGAAAAGGAAAAAACCTAAGTCGATTTTCAATTGACGCAATCTCTTCTCTTGACCATTTGACTGACTTATCCCAATCCACCTTATACGTTAGGTATTTGTCAATAACTGCAAGGTAGGTGGCCACATCATCCAACTGGTGCTCAGAAACAAAATCATCATTAGCTAGGGCATAAACATCCTAGCACCAATTTCTCAACTGTTCCAGATTCAAATATTCGGGAGAAATCTTCCTTCTTCCCGTCATAATTTCAAAGAAGGCAATGGAACCATTATACACACCACTTAGGGTATCATCAATCTACCTCCTTTGTTTATAAATATTTTTCAGCACCTTCTGCCTAATCTGTAATGCCTCAAACCACTCCCATGGTTTGGCAGCTCTAAAAGAAGGAAGAATTCCATCACCTACTAATTTATCCTTGGTGTGCTCCATGATAGCCTTGGTTTTCTACAACAGGTTTATATCTTCTTTATCTTGTACTAACACCTACTTCATCCAATCCATCATCCTTGCAGTATCCTTCCCTGTTGACATGATTTCCTTAATAGCTTCATCACCCTTTATTTGCACACCTTTCAACCAATTCATGGTGGCAAGGGTGGAAGCTTTCATCTTCTCAAGCTCAGTGATGGTTTCTTGAGGTAGAGGACTTGTAGCAGAGGAAGAAGGGTTAATGGACTGCAATGGCTTCATCAAGTCTTCCAAGCATTTCCTAAGATTTTCATTCCCTTTCTTCAACTCCTGCTTGGTCTTCATTTCCTTCCTCAACCTGCCCAACATGACTGCACTAGAATCCTGGTAATCCTCAATATCCTACTCCACAAAAGAAGGCCCCAAGTTAAAATTTTGCACATTATAATCCTTTCCAGCCACATCATCTCTATTTTTATCTGGAACAGGGGTGGCAACGTGAACAACTCTGTTATGCACCTCATCTCTCTCTACCCTTGAGATCACTCTAGCCTTCTTTTTACCTTTTTCTTTTCCAATTTTGGCTAATAGTGCATCTGAACTCGGTGGTGTGTCCTCCACCACTACCTGTTTCCTCTTTATTTCTCTGTCAAGCCACTCTGAAACAGTGGATTCCAATTGCACCTCACCTTGTTTTTCCTTTGCTTTTTGACCTTTAGGTGTTTCCTCACCCAAATTATGTTTCTCAGGAGTCTCATCCCTACTCCTTTTCTCTTCTATGTGTTCTTCCTCATGTTCAGGTGATGGAATCCTTTCCACCTCTTCTTCCCATGGAGGAGATTCAACTTCTTCATTTGTGACTGGCGATCTTGCATATGCAACCAAGGGAGATGGCATTACCTTTTCAATTTCAGCCTCTGCACTATAAAGTTCACCTTCATGGAACTTCTCTCCTTCAGTATCTAGATGATCTTCAACATTTTCATACTCACTTGGTTTGCTTTGAGCTCCATGAGTGGAAGGCACATCATCATGCTGCTCCTCATGAGAAATCACCGGATGGGGATCTACTTCAGGCACACTGTCCTTGGGAGAAGGAGTCCTAGATCTCCTGGTATATACCTTGGCCTTCTCCTCTGAACTTTCAACATTCACCACCAGTGGGGCAACTCTTTCCCCTCCAACCTTGGAGCTAGCCTTCTTTGACAATTTTATAATTCTCCTCCTCCTGGGCACAAGAACATCAACTTCAGGGTTCTATTCTTCAATCCTCTCCTGGCCAGATTTTTTAGTCCTTGTCCTCTTCTTGGCCCTTGGCTTTCTCTATTTTTCTGTCTCTTGGACCTCCTCCTCTTGAACACCTTTTATCTTTATTTTGAAAGGAGAATCCAACTTACCCCTGCCCTTAGGATCTTGCTTAGTAGATTCTTCAAAAGTGGAGTGGGGATCCAAATCTCCCATTAGCGCATAGGTGCACTATACACCATTATTTTCCAGCTCCCACAACTTATGCCTTAGCCACATCCTGGTGAATTTGATAACTAGATCCATCAATTGTTTCAATTCTGTTTTCTCCTCCTCTAACTAGTCCACATCGCTAATTAGCCTATCTTTTACTGCCTCATAAGCATGATCCTGAATTAGGTTTCCATCATCCTCTAATTTATCAGGAACCACCTTTACATTATATAAACAGACTGCATCCACTAGAAGCTGAGAGAATTTCTTCTTTCTGACCTCATACTCATCGTTGCAGTTGGCCCAGTAGTCTTCTAGATCAACCCTATGGCTATATTCTCTACTAGCCTTCTTGTGAGTTTCACCTATGATATCAAACCTTGATCTCTTAGAATGAAAAGACAGACCGAGTGTATTGATTTCTTTCTTTGAAGCCTGGGCAGAAATAATGGAAGGACATGCCTCTCCAGTGCCAATCCTTAGGGGAAAATCCCCACCAAATCCTGTCTTGTGTTTGTCTTTCTTGACAATAGCATCAAAGTCACAAATCTATCTAGTTACTTCCAACAATATAATATGATCAGTGGGATACCTTGGAAGTTTGTATGGGGCCCTTTGGCAGCCATCAATCCAGATGTAGGAGAAAGTTGGGAACTGTATAAACCAAGCTCCATACTTCTTGATGAGCTCCTTTGCTAGGTCTAAAATCCTAACATGCTCTGCTTCCTGAAGTATTCTGGTGATATACATGGTAAATGCATCATTCTCCCTCCTATAGTTTGAACTTCCCAAATGCAATTGAGGGAAAACTTCATAAATAACATCCTATCCAAAAATTCCCTTTGTATCCAATCCTTTGTAGGGATGGAATCTTCCAAGTGCATAGACCAAATATGAAGTCATTGTAAAAGTCTTGGTCTACAAAACTTTGGACAACTATTCATGGAGTACTCTAATAATCAAACCAGCCCAATGATAATCAACCAATTCTTGCTCCATCCTCACAATGGCATGGCACGTCCAATTCTCAAACACTCCTACATTCTTCAATCAAACCACCCTGTTGAGTAATGTAATAGCATCATAGTACTCCCCTTTGAACTTTTCCCTAAATAGCTGCTTGGGAAGTTTAGAATAGTGAGATTTAGGCTTTTCCAACCAAGAGTTGATGAATTGCTAAGATTTAATAGTTTGCTTCTCGTAGAATTCCTTGGCAAACCCCATGTCGAATGCTACTATGTGAGATCTATCTGGCATATCAAATGTCTGAGCAATAGAGATAGGGTTGAGGTTTGCTATCACCCTCCCTTGAGGACTAATAATATTTTTTGTACCCTGGTCATAATGTCTGGCACACTCAAGGACAAGCTCATAACACTGCACCGTTGAAGGGAAACTGGCCACATGTGCCAAACTTGACTCCTTCATCCTTCTAGCCACCAAAGGAAGATCTTTAGCCACCATTCTTTCTTTGAACTCTTCGTAGTTCCATTGTCCAATGTTGTATCAGTCACCCCTGACCAAATTGATGTGATCTTGCTTTTAGGGATCCTACTCCTAATGTCCATCTTAATCTTCTTTGCCTCAGAAATTGAGGATCCTTCTACTACCTTGCTAGATTCAGCCTGCATTCATCAAGAAAATCATAATTAAAACCATAGGAAACTAATGTTAATTCATCAATATATCGTTAGAATGAATCCCACAAAGCCAAAGTGTTATTAAATCTCATATGAAATGATCACAACAAATTTTGGGTTTCAAGACCATCCGTGGAATCTGAGCTAGAGAGGAATTTTGGGAAATTCCAGACCGATCGGATTCCAATGGAATAACTAGGAAACACCTACTTAACCATTAAGCCTGATCATGATCAATCAATAAATTACATGGGGAATCCAAATATGACATGAAATAATCATTGAATGCATCGCAAATCATAAAAAAATCCAACTATCTCATGTTCCTTTATATTTCACCAGATTTTAGGAAAATCCATGAGGGATAGATTCCCATGAAGAACAAGCCAGATAGGAGACTTCAGAAAATTAGAGAGATATCGCATTTCAGAGAAATCCAGACTTGAAGGAAATCTGCTGATAAGGCAAAATTCTGAACCAATGCAGATTTTGGGAACAAAGGTTTCGGTAGGAGTTAGTCATCTCACTGAGAAGTCCTGGCAACTTCTGGGAGGTCACGCTGAAGGATGTCATCGGAAGAGGTTTCGCCAAGACTTGGTGGTTTCGGTATAACATCTCGCCAATTGGCGATATAGAAAATGTACCGATATGACCAAGGGGTAGTCGGGGTAAGGTCCTGGCGAATCTTTCTTGTCTCACCGACTTTCAGGGTCCAAGCAAACACTTCGGCCAGACTGAAGTTTTTTTGATATGAGGTCTCAACGAAGTTGCAGTGTCTTGCTGACTAGCGATAGGTTTTGAAGTTGGCCAGAGGTATCACCGACCGTGTAATGTTTTACCGATATGAAGTCCCATCGGTATAACCTCTTGTCAACAACATGTGGTCTCCCCAAAAGAAGATAAGAGCTCGCCAAGAAAGGAAAGGCTTCGCCATGAGGTCTTGGTGACTCCCAGTAGTCTCACCAAAAGTGAAGGTCTTGGCAAGGGCTGAGAACTCGCCAAAAGGTCTCACCGAAGGATGGATGTCTCAACAAAGGAAATGAATATCGGTATAACTAATGGAGCCTGCTAGGACCTCTTGCCGATGGTGTATAAGGAAATGCATGTCGATGAGAGAATTTCTTTTAGGGTGAGGTCTTAGTGAGAAAATACAGATTTAGGAAGGCTTCTTGGCAAAATACAGGGTGATCAATATGACATCTTTCTGACTTTGAAGGGTCATAGCGAAGTTGCGGTGGGGACATAGAGTCACGATTTTACCCAAACACCAAATCAATCATGAATTTCAAAATGTTAACTCAGGACAAGTCAGGGATGAACCTTTCATAGATTTTCTTTACATTCTAGGTGAATTTTAAGATGAAATAACCTAAAATGGCAATGCCCTAGGTTTCAAACCCTATTCATCCGCCATTAGCGCACAGGCAAGCTTAGAATTTAGTCGTTTCAACTGCTAAGTCGCTACTAGGGTTTACAAATTACTCTTAGGAAAGATTCATCAAGATGCAGATAGACAAATGAGCTCAAAACTCACCTAGGAGATGACAAATGACGTAGTGTTGAACAACCCTAGCATGAAATGATCGACAAGCTCTTATAACATTAACGTGCCATTCACAATTCTCAATCAAAGGCAGGGCAATAAAAACATACCATTGTGACATGGGAATCGATCTCAGAAGTAGCAAACGTGAAGCCCAATGGCATCCACAAAGAATAGATGCAGGAATGCACAAGAAACTGTCACTCAAATCCAAAATTCACAACCAAATGTCCCAAATCGGAGTCAATCAATCACAAGAAAGCATTCCTCAAGAACAAATACTCAGCTCAAATGATGGAAAATAGTAAGCATGATGGCACCAAGATCCCATAAATCAAGTTAAATACATCCTTCAAAGCACGCATGAAGCCATTAATGCAATCGATAGGACAATCTAAAAACCCAGAAAGCCAACGATAGGAGGGAATCTGTGGAAATCCATGAATATTGAAAATCCCCAAACCACGGTGCAAAACTCGAATCCAAGCAAGATCCGAGAAAATCTAACCAGGGTGGAAAATCCTGAATCAGGGTAAAAACCCGAACCTTATCCAGAACTTAGGATTTTCAATAAATAATATGCAAACACTTAGGAAATCAAAATAAACTTTTAAGCACATGTCTAAATAAGACAAAACCTCAAAATGAAAGGGCCAAGATGCCAAAACCGAAGTAAAAGAGGGTCGCTACCTTCAGCAGGGCATGTGTGCGAAAACCGCACAACACGTGGTAACCTGCAAAGTCATCTCGAGAATACCTCGGCCCGGATTTAAGTGAACTTTGAGAATTGGATGAAAAAATATCCAAAACCATTCACAAATTCCTTTGTGTTGTGCTATGTCACTCTTCTTTTGAAATCTCCCCCTAGGAATTTGATTATATTCCAAATGAAGGCATCATTTACTCTTCTATACTCCCACTTGAAGTTACTATACTATAGTTAAGGGTGGAAATTATATACTTTCAATTCCCCCTATTTGGTTCCTAATTCTCCAATGTAGAAAAATCCTTTATATGGGAACTTGGCCGCCAAGAGGTAGACAAAATATGAAGTCATGTAGAAGTGAGAGGTCTTCTTTACCCCCATTAATTGCTCAAGCATGTTGTCACTAATCATCTTCACCTAATGGACCTAGATCTTTCCTCCGAAGATCTCTTTTATGAAATAGAACATCTAGTTCTGAAAGAATGTAGCTATGGGAAAACCCATTACCCTACTTAAGATTGTGACCAGATTGTGGTGCTCCTCGAAAAAGGCACTCCTGTATAGTGTTTGAGGGACTTTGGTAGCACTTTACCTCTTATCCTTTATCCAATTTTGTTTGACTATCCATTTTCACCCAGTGGGATCTAGTTGCCATACTTGGTTGGTAATTCTTTCTCAACTTCTTCCATCTTATCAAAGAATGGGATGCCAAAGGTCCCACCAATTGACTTAGTGGAAAAACCCACCAATACTCTCCCATCATGATCAATTATCTTTCTATTGGAGTGGTAGCACTCCTATCAGGCCATTACCAACTCTATGGCTATAAGTGCAGGAGGGAAACCGACTGCTTTGGCTAGGTTACTCATCTTGATTTTCAAGGACCTATCTATTTTGGGGTTAAGCATAATGCTCTCCCTGAAGTCATATATACTGACATGTCTAAAGTCAGTATCCAAGATTATCTCCTAGCTGGAGGTGATATTTGAGGTGTGTTCCACTCCATGAAATTTGTACTTCATTTGATCCTTCCTTTTTTTTCCTCTGGGTGTGCGAGCAAGCTTCTCTCCTTTAGGGTCAGGCTTCTCCAATGGATTCGCAGGAGGTTCCATAAAATTTGTATGCAAGTGATGCAAAAAGAATGTTTACATATAAATTAGCACAAGTGTCAATAAAACCCTATGAATTAAGTGCTAGATCCATTTATACATCTTCAAAAGATCATAAAATTCATCATCATTTAGCATTTGCGGCTCATTTGGACTATTAAGGAAAATGTGGGTTTGATGTTGTGTATTTCCCTTAGGCGAAAGTCGTTGAAGTGAAAGCAGTTAAAAAATGTCGCTGGGGTCATAGAGACTAAGAAGTGACTACCCACACTGTATGTTTTAGGTGAAAATATCCTAAGGAATAACTAAGCACAGACGGAAATAAGTCATGAGGAACTTGGAGTCATTAGATTATGCTTTAATGTTTTTGCAAGTTTGGGGGATGTGGGTGTCATGAGTTGGAAATGTGTTATAGCTCAGCCATTAAGTAATGATGTTCATGAGACGATGAATTGCATGTGGAGTCTCGCATTATGAGACCTGTGGGTGCTTTGGGCAATTTTGACTTGTTCCTAAAGGTTTCAACATTTTGGGATGTGTAGAGGTAGATTGTCGGGCCACCACCGAGTGATTTCCCTTAAAGAATGGCCATGAACCTGGGTCAGTGGGCCATAGATGGAAGTTTGCATAGGTGAGCCCAAAGGGAGCACCTGGGAAAATATTTTTGTTGACAAACTTCAAAATTTGTGAAGGGAAATAACTTCTGCGGAGTCTAGCATGTCGATGGACATCGGTGCTTTGTCGTTAGATTACAATGCAAGGGAAACAATGTCATGTGGGTGGAAGCTCGCAAGGATGGACCCACAATGTGCTTGTCCAATAACTCAATGTTAGCAAGTCTGAATCTTGGTACATGTGAGATGCAGTTTGCGGATCTTGTGGAGCGGAAGGGCATTAGGGCTTGGCATTTTGAATAGCAACAAGGGGGAGGCAATGACCTAATAGTGGAAAGCCACATGAATGGGACTGCATATGGATTTATTTAGCAGTTTTTTCAAAGGTCTTGAGTTCAGTGTGGGACCAGGCATGAAGAGTGACATTAAGTTTCAACCCTTAATAGAATAGTGAAAGGGTGGGTGCCACACGTAGGCAAAATTCTACTAGAGGATTTCCGCACTCGCCTAAAGATTGAGTCATTTCTTTGAGATTCTTCAAGGTTATTAGGGATTGTGGGGGTGATGATGCAGGCCACAAAGGTTTAGTCACCACACGAAGAATGGAAAAGGAGGAATGGGATTCTGCATGGGTGTGAAAACGTAATTTAGGCCGACGCTAAGGATTCTTTGAACGTTGGGGAAAATTACCCATGTAGGGTTGGTGATTGCAGAGGTTTGGACAAAATGCCAGAGGGAAGTAGGGTTTAATTTTCTAGGATTTTAACATTTTCTAAACCCTAATTTGTGAAAGGGAATTCTACTCAATGTTTGAATTCAAACTTACCTGGAATTCACATGGAAATATGAAGGAAACTTGGCCCAAATTTGTTGGAGGCTTTGTGTGAGTGAGAGCTCTTCATTATCCTCTAAAATTTCAAATCACTTGGCTAAAAATCATAGGCTTGGCATGCCTATTCATAGGTCAAAGTGTATTAATGGCTACATTAAAGTTTTAGTATGGTAGCAGGTTAGGTTGGTGGGGTGTGGAAACCCATGCCTAGTTAGACACTAGGTAGAGACCTAGGTAGAAAAACCAAGTGCAATGCTCATAGTGTGGGAAGAAGCCTGGGGCTAGCTGCTACTTAGCAACATAACGATAATGGTGTTCCACAAGGGAAGACCTATAAATGAGGGCTTGCGAGGCCTAGCGAACATAACATCAAATGACTAAGAGAAACTTGTAGGTCCAAATTCACAAAGGAAAATGACTTAACAAATTTTGGATGGGTAATTTTTGTCAAAGGGATTTTGGTGACTTTTTTGTATTTGACCAATCCAAGATCAGAAATAGGGGAACATAAAATGAGGCAAAGGTGAAAATGACCCAGAAAAGGTTAAAAGGAAAGAGAGGGTCCCCGATCCGAACGGGGCATGTGTGCTACAAGCGCAACAAGTCCCTCTCACTCCAACACCTTCTCTCCCACTCCCTCTCTCTTAGGTCTCTCCCTTCCACCCCCTCTCCCTCTCTTATGTCTCTCTTTCACTACCTCTTTACCTCTCTCTCTCTCTATCTCTCTCTCTAAAGTATCTCCCTCCATCTCTCTCTTAACATTATCCCTCCCTCTAAATACATACATACATATAGGCATACATACATACATACAAGCATTCATTCATACATACATACATACATACATACATACATACATACACATACATACATACATACATACATACATACATACATACATACATACATATATATATATATATATATATATATATATATATATATATATATATATATATATATATATATATATTCTATCATTTAACACAAAGCAAGAATAACACACATTATGTCTTTCTAGGAAATTCTTGGGAAAAAAGGAAAAAAAATGTTAAAACTATGAAATAATGTGAGAACATTATAATGCGCTCACGTTATTTCTTACTTTGGAATACCAACCCAAAGGCTTCAAGTGCCTTGCCAATGTCTAAAGACATGTTTTTACTAATTCTACAATATTTTGCATAAGGGTATGTGTAGGATCATCATGGAAAAAATAGGCCCTTAAGTGGCAAAAAATTCAAAAAAATCAAAGTTAGGCAACTTGATGTAAAAATTTGAATAAGTTATCTATATTATTTCAAAAATATGTAACATTAAAATTTGTAGAAAATTGAATGTAGTTTCTAAACTACTAGGTTTGTTTAAAAAGAAATCTATTTGGTGAAAATTTGAAATTTCAATGCAGTAGTACTTAAAATTCAGGGAAAAAATAAGAAGTAGGTGTCTGTCTGACCACCCTAACCATAATAAAATGATAATAATTTTTTATAAAAATTTAGATATAAGTAGAGGACTCATGTCCCGATGTGATGCAATTTTTTTTGTAATTTTTTTCCAAGTAAATAATTAATTATAAATTTTTTATTACAACTTTTAAAAAATATAAAACTCATATGTCTGACCACCTTAATCCTATAGTATGGGAAGCATAGAATGTGGTGGATGTTTTGGATTCAAAAAATGTGATACCGTTTGAAAGCTATAGATGTTTTTTGATCAACCTATCAATTAGGACATTAGTCATAATTTGAATAAAAAATTAATAGTAATTACTTATTAAATTCAAAGTAAAGCATAATTTATATTGGTTGAAAGATGATAATCTTCTTTAAAAACCCTTTTTGTTTCATCAATTTTGGGTAAAAAAAAAGTCGTCAGCCACACCCATCATATTGCCACTTTTTGGCCCATCATGATCCTGCACATACCCATAATCTCGTTTGTGCTAAGTATTAGGTTTGGATGTGTTTCAATCTGAAACAAATAAAACACCTAGGTAATGTTATTCCCTCTCTTAGCTAACTATTGATGTAAATTTTTTCACATTTTGACAATGCTAAGCCTTTGATCTATAATTTCTTTTGTTTGTGTGTCTATTTTTTGGCAAAAACTAGTGTTTGGTATTTTTTCTTTATAAATTAACTATTCACTTAAATTTCAAATAAACTAAATTTTTAGAAACTAGACTCCACAGTACACATTAAAAAAAATCAATTACCTTTCAAAATTTATAGGGGTAGCACAACCAAAATTGTGCTTTTCAAGAAGAGTCCACTTTGAAAACTAGTAAAAAATCAAATATTCATTTAAAAATTATCAGAAAAATCGAGCATAAACTACATACTATTAGCTAATTTCTCACTGAAGTGACTTTAAAAATACTAAAAAAAAGGTTATCCTTTTGAGGGAACCACAAAAGTTGCTATATTATGTTTTTTTGACAAAAACAACGCTAATTTCTATTGCTCCCTCTTTTGAGCCCCTTAATCTCTATCATTTAAAAAAAATAAAAAATAGTAGTTTAGAAAGTAGACTCGAAGCACTACAATCCTTGTTTTTGTTGCATATCAAAATTTTGAGTGTAATTATCCTCAATTTTACGTCCAAAGTCACTATTTCCTAATTTCATAAAAAAGTGGCCACTTAAGATCCCTTTTTGGCCCCACATCTTCTTACAATTATCCTATGATGCAATACAACAATAAAAGTATGAAACTAGTTTTTTTTACCTGGATGATTAGATTTGGGAATCTGCTTGGAAGTCTCTGATTGGTTCTCCTTCTTCATTATTGATTTGAAAAATTTGACATAGTAGAGAGCCAACATCAACCACAAATTTAAATCTATCAATAAATTTACGTTTTATAGTATCCTAGTTGGTTATGCACCCATATTCCAAGTTTTGAAACCATTATGCATAAAATTCAATGAGGATTTCAAAAAATAGTCTCACAGATACATCTTCTTCTTGGACACCCATAATTTTTCATGCAATAATGAGCACCTAAATATGATTTTGAGGGTCTTGTTAATTCTCTCTATTAAATTTGGGAAAGTGTTTTCTAGACCTCTTAGGAAAATCTATATTATTAGGCAAGGCTAATGGTCCAAAGCTATTTCTCCATGGCTAAGGTGACAAAAATTCAATAATGCAAATTTGAAAACAAATTTAATACAGTGTCCAACCTCCATGGAAAGGAGGTAATTTAAATTTTCTAGAGCACAAAATATACCAATATTTTTTTGTTTTCCCTAAAAAAGAAAGCATTGGAACTTTGTTTCTTTACCTAGTGGAGTTGCCAAAAATCTATTAGTTAACAATTTTTCTTCTTCAAATAATTAAATATAATGACTGAGTTGTGCCCAAAAATGAAGAAATATATGTAGCCAACAATTGAGTAATTTATGGATTAACTTCCCTTTGAATTTTAATGAGGTACAAATCCTTCATATGATTTGATTAATTTTGGGGTATGCTTTACACAAAAAAGGAGGAAAAGGAAATCTAAAATCTTTGCATAACCATGAAACATGTGATTAATAAACATAGAATAAAGAGAGTGATAACAAATGACATAAAGATCACCCATTTTCTACCCATGAATGATAACTAAGAGAATAAGTAGTAATTATTTATAATATATGAGTTAATAGAAATTCATAGATTCTATAACAAACACACATGCATCATTTTGAATCATTTCCGTCATAAGGTTCGTATATCTCTGCCTTTCTACTTATTTTCCTCTTTGAAGAATTGTCTCGATGATGTGGAAAGAAACCCTAGGAGGAATGCTATTATCCACCCTGGTCTTGTTAGGCTCATTTTTGAGCATTTTCAAAATCTTCCTGCACTGCCTAAAACTATAGATATTGAAGAGTTGGATGATGAGGAAACTGAAAGTAGTAAGTAAATTGAGCCCCGGGCCCCCCCTGCTTGTGCTCCTATTGGCCTTGATACCTTTGCTCCCCTATCTTTGTCCGGTCGGAAAAATCTAAAAGTTCCTGCCCCGTTGTCTTATCCTATATGACATCCGCTACCTGAGGACCCTAGTCTGGATCTAGCTCCTTTGCATTGTCTTAACCCCCAGCCGTCTCCTGGGTGCCCCACTCCGGGTTTGTCCCCTGGTTTTAAAGGTAACCCTGTTATGAAACTTGTTTCGTACTCTGGAAATTCTATGGAGATCATCTCTGAGAAGCCCTTGGTTAGTAAGGATTCTGCCCCTAGTGCCCCTGTTTCTGGACAAGTTCAGAATGACCATTTTGAAACCCCTATTCAGGATGAAATTAATTTTGTCTTGAAAATGCTCAAGCCTGAGGAAATGGTTAGTGTTGCGGAAAAAAGTACAGAGGGTCTTTTTACCATTCTCAAATCGACCCAGAAAGAAGTTTGTGATTTGAAAGGCCGTATTACTGTTCTCAATAATAAGGTTATGGAACTGGAGCACAAGATCTGTTGGGACAGAAGAGTTAGTGAGGAGCAGGAAATTCCTTTACCAAGGAAAAGACAACAACTACATGAGGATAGATTGACAAGTATTGAATGTAATATGTTCAAGATTAGACAAAACATAAGGGCCACTGTTGCAAACAACCACAAAATCGCAAGGCATAATACAATCATCATAAATGCGATGGTGGAAAAGCTTGAAAAAAGTCAAAAGGGTTCACTGGTGGTGGATTTGGATGTGAACAAAGGTGGCAGCAAATTGGCCGGTGAAGGTATCTCGACTCGTACCAGAGCAAACATAAAAAGGAAAACCCCGACTTCTTCTCACACGGTTCAAATCCTTAGGCAGGGGTTACAGGATATGCAGAATGTTGAAAAAGAAGCTGAGGAGTTACTGAATAATTTGGAGTAACTTGGTGTTTGGTTTTCTGGTTTTTTTGGGTGGTCCTTTTTTTGGACCCTACTGTCTTTTGTTGCTGTCGTTTCCTTTTTGGGACAACTGGTCGGTTGTTGGTACATTTTATGCTTATATTTTGTTTGTTTGAACTTCGTGGTTTCAGGTCCCTGTAAAACCTATTTTTTTCCTTTTCAAAAACAAACACACATGCATAATCTAATATAATAGAAAATACACCAAAGAATGATTGCAAGTACCACACAAGAAATCTGCAATCAAAAGGAAACATAGATAAATACACAAATTTAAAACATCTCCTTTATTTTTCTAATGAAAATAATTATTTCATAAAATAAAAATGTCTTGGTACCATAAATTATGTTTGAAAAGAAAAGAAAACTCCTCCTCCCTCTCCCAGAACAAAATAATACAAAAAATAATTCCCCCCTTAGGACACCTTTCTGTTGCAAGTATGAAGGTGTTGTCATTGATTCCAATAGGATGCCAATAGGCTGGTGTTGTCATTGATGTCAACTATGTGTTGAAGAAAATTCTTGCATGACAAAGATGTTGAGGATATTGAGAAAATTGTGAAAACAAAGAAAACTGTATGTTGTAGGTTGCTTGTATGTATAGTTGAGATATTAAGGAAGTGTTGTGAGTACATGGAGCTATATTTATACTGCAATGTATGGAGATGTGTTGTACTAGTGTAATGTGTTGAGATGACATCTCTAGCACTTGGTTTCCAAGTTCTTTTGATAAAAAGTTGATAAGTAGAAAAAAATAGTGTTGTTTAATTGTTCAAAACATTCTCCGGGATGTTCTTTACATTTCTTTTATGTTGATTCTATGTTTGTGCAAATATAATATGTTGCTCAAGGTTTTCAGTAATTGTTATATCCAAAATTTGGGTTTTTGGATCATTGTACAGATTGAGATATTTTCACCAATGTGTGAACTAGTTTTTTAGTAGTGCTTTCTTCGGTCTAGTAGAAATGTATTTTCTCTACATTTCTTCACAATTTGGTTTCTAGTTGTTCAGATATGGGAACTTTCTTATAATGTTTATATCTTTCAGAATTCAGGGCTTCACTTGATTTGGTATAGTACAGTGTGTGTTTCATGTGTCAGTATGTGAATAGGGTTAAATGGATGTTTTGATTTTTAGTGTTTCTATTATGTGAGTCTGGATGAATTTATTGTTTGATCTTAAGAGGTTCATAAATTTTTATACATCGTGTTCAAGAAAATTTTGTTGTCTAGAAGTTTCAGATTGATTTAAGGAAGTGTGTACTTAATCTTTTATGGTGTTTAAAATGAGTAATAGACAACCTAGCATTAACACTACATGCAAAGTATATGGAATCATTTTCAAGTATGTTAGGATCTATTTGGGTCCTAATTAATGATTTATATAGGTCGAATTTATTCATATTCAACACAGGAATGTTTAGGTGTCAACCTAATTTCAAATTTTGAATGTAACAGATAGTTTCAAACCTTAGAGAAAGTTTTCAAGGTTGAGGTTGATATAAATTTAAGAATGATGTTGTTGTGATATGCAAGAGAAAAGCAAGGTAGATGCAAAATATATGTGAGTGGTGAATGTGATGTGAATTACATAAGTATAGATGTGAATTTGAGTAGAGAAGTTTGAAGTTCAAAGTGTTGGATTCCTAAATGCAGTGAGTTGAAGGTGTCCACAATCATTCAATCAAGGCTACAAAATTGTTGGAGCAATTGTGGTGAACTATCTATTGCATTTATAATTTTTTCTCTATGTAACATTTCTCTTCTATCTTCTTTGTTTATTTCTATGGTAGTGAGCCCTAGCTATGAGCATTTTTGGGCAGTGTGTCCCATTTTGGTTGTGAGCCCTTGTACTAGTTTTGCAATTACTTATATTGTGAGATAATCCTCACCATGGTTTTTCCCTCATTGGGTTTTCCATGTAAATATTGTTTCCTCTTGTGTATGGTGTTCTTATTTCAGTTTTTGTTATCTACATTGAATCAAGATTAATCACTTTAACAGAATAAGGGTCTAATGAATGGATGTGGATTTGGTTACCATTGAGGGTTTTTTCTGTTTTAATTTTCTACAACTAATTCACCCCCATCTAAGTTGTCTTGTTCATTGATCAATTGGTATGAGAGCAAGGTTCCTTGGAGAATAGATTAATTATTTAAGGTAAATATGGGATGGGGAACAAGTTGGATTTCCCTAGATATGATGGAATGGACTACTCATTCTTTGAGAAAAAGATGAAAGGATATCTAACATATCATGGGTATGAGATTGAAAAGGAAATAAAAAGTCAATATATTGCACCTTCAAATGGTCCAAGTACAATTGATGAGATCAAGGAACATAAAATATGGTAAGGAAATATTTATCATTATGAATTATCTTTCAAATTTTCAATTGGTTAAAGTTATGAATCTTAAGACTACTAAAGAGGTTTGGGATAAGATTGAAAGAATTTATGAAGGAGATGATAAGGTCAAACAAGCAAAGCTACAAAATTTGAAGGCACAAATTGAGACCTTGCGAATGTCTGAAGATGAAACAATTACAATCTACATGTCTAGATAGTTGGTGAGTTGGTAATTGCTATTAGATTTCTTGATGCACAAGTCAATAAACCTAGGGTGGTAAAGATAGTTCTCATATCTCTTCTTGATTCTTATAGTCAAAAGGTATCACCTATAAAGGGAGCGGAAAATTTTAATACTTATTCTAGAGATTAGTTACTTAGTACACTAACTTCATTTGAAATGAGAAAACTTGGTTTGAAAAAAAATACAAAAGTAGAGACTACTTTCAAAGCTAGTTAATCAAAGAAGGTTGACAATTCATATCAAGAAGACCTTGTTGATGCATAAGATAACTTTGTGAGAAGGATGGAGAAGGGCACCAATAAGTACAAAGGTAAACTAACTTTCAAATATTTTAGCTATGGAAAAGTAGGTCATTATGCTTCAAGATGTCCAAATAGAGTTGTGAACAATAAAGGTAAGGAGAATAAAGGAAAGATGATTAAAATAAGCTACTATGTTAGAGAAGATGTTGGTATTTCTAATGGTGAGTCTGATTATGGAGATGCTAATGAATTCTTGTTCTTGGCTACAAAATATGAATTTGCTTCTACTAACTCTAAATTTTCTATGAAGGACAGTGTTCTAGAGAAGAAGGATAAGGTTGATGGTACTTTGGTTTCTACTTGCAATGTTAAATAGGATAAGAACTATTGGGTTTTTTATAGTGGCTAATCTAATCACATGATCAAAGATAAAAGTAGCTTTGTTAAACTTAAAAATTATGATGGATGATTAGTTAAATTTGGAGATGATTTAAGAGCTAAGATTTGTGGAATAGGTTTAATCAATTTTGATGGCAAGCATAATACTGAAGATGTTTTCTATGTTAAGGTTTTGAGACATAATATTTTGAGTGTTCAAGAAATGAGTAGAAAAGGATATAATTATTTTTAAAGGATCAAATATGTGAGATTATGAAAGGGTTTGGAACTATGATTGCTACTAGTAAGATGATAGATGGAAATATCTATCAACTTAAGGGTATTGATGGTCATTACTTTATGTATCAGATTAATGATAGTTGGTTATGGAACTAGAGGATGTGTCACATGAATTTGGATAACTTGGTTAGAATCAGTTTAGTTCATGTAGTGAGATACCAACCAAGAATCACAAAGCCTATCAATTTTTTCTGCAAGAATTATCAATTTGGAAAGCAAATAAGTAGTTTCAAGGGAAAGGAAAAATCTACTATCTGTCTACTTGAATTAATACATAAAGATATTTTTTGGTCCTAAAAGGGTGAGAATTCTTAAAGGTTCGACAAGTATTTTATTATTTTTATTGATGATTATTCTAAAATGACATAGGTCTCTTTTCTTCGGGTGATCCCATAATAGTGGTTTACAATTTTTGGCCAAACTGGACACTGAAATTATTATTTTTAACTAAATCTTCACATTCGAGCACCTATAGCGGCTAAACTGTGAGGAATTTGAAGATGGTGCAAACTAGAGTCTCATCAAATTTTGTCTGTAGATTCTAAAAATATTTTTTTCAAAATTTTTGGAATCAAATTGCTTTTCTTTTTCCATCTCCCACGAAAATAGATTTTTTTCAGAAAACAACATTTTTAAAAAGCGACACACACCGTATAACGCTTAACTTTTTTTCCATGAAGGATAAATTTCTAATTCTTTCAAATTTAGATTTGTAACTCTGATATCTAGTGCTTCCACTTGGTTAGATAGTTTTTTATTGAATATTTTTTCCTTAATCAAGTTTCAAAGTCAAACGAATTACAATTTAGACACAACGCATGTATAACATAACTTTTTGTATATGTCAAAATTTAATTTAATTTTTTGTTGGATCAAGGACTTCAATATCTGGTGCACTCATATTTTTAATTTTTTTAATAATCTTCTATTTTTCCACATGTGAAGAACAAAGAAATTCATTTTCGATGAAAAACCTATGTTTAAAAAACTTAAAAAACAAATACATAACAAAACCAAAACATATTAAAATTATATTCATTGGATAGATTGTTCTGAGGAATACCATAATCATTTGAAATAAATTTTAAATGAATTCATTTGATCCCCAAAATCTAAATCAAAAGTGATTTTTTATCAGCATTTTGATAGGTGTAAAGGAGACGCATTTATAGGTATGGTTTAAAACTAACGAGGTTCTATCCAAGGGGGTTTGATCTAAGGTGATTTGATCAAACCCTCTTCAATTGGAATCCTTAAAATGGAACTTTTTAAGGCTTAAATCATTATATTTTCTAAAAAATATGTGATTTCAGCTAAAATTCGTTCCTCTCAGGAATTGTAAACCACTATTATGATAGCACCCCTTCAAGAGAAATATGATGCACTAGATAGATTCAAGGCATTTAAAGCTATGGTCGAGAATGAAATGGATTTGAAAACCAAATTTTTGAGGTATAATATAGGTGGAGAATTCACCTCTAATGAGTTTAACATGTTTTATTAAGTTCATGGAATAAAGAGATACTTGTCTACCCCTAGAACTCCTCAGAAAAAATGTAGTTGTTGAAAGGAAAAGGTAGACTATTCAAGAAGTTGCTAAGACTATGATGCAAAAAGCTAATATACCAAAAGTCTACTAGAGAGAAGAAATTCATACTATTGTTTACATACTTAACAAATTTCAAGCCAAAGCTGACAACAGAAAGACTCCCTATGAGTTGTGGTATGGAAGGATTCCTACTATCAAGTACTTTAGAGTATTTGGAAGAAAATGTTGTATCAAAAGAGATGAAGAAAACTTAGGAAAGTTTGATGCAATATGTGATGAAAGTATCTTCCTTGGATATTCTACTAAAACAAAATCTTATAGATGTTACAATAAAAGGCTAATAAAGACTATTGAAAGTGTAAATGTTAAGGTCAATTAAGATGTGTAAAATTAAATTGCCATTAATTGATTTGTGCCATATGAACCTACTTGTGAAAAATAGGAAGAAAAAGAAGAAGAAAAAGAAGTATAGAATGAATAGGAAGAAGCTCTAGAAAAGACGCCTAAGACCTCTAAGTATGTGCAAAAGAATCATTCTGCAGAACAAATCATTGGAGACAAGAGGAAAGGAGAATTGATAAGAAGTATAGCTACTAAAGTTGAGTTAAATATGTGTCTACTTTCTAAATTTGAACCTTAAACAATGAGTGATGCATGCAAAGATGAATATTGGATGAATGCAATGGAAGAACTTATGTAGATTGAGAAAAGATAGACTTGGAAATTGGTCTAAGGTAGATCAATAAAAAAGAAAATAATTAGAAATAAGTTAGTATTCATAAACAAATGGAATTAAAACAAACAATTGGTAATAAATTAAGGTTTGTGTTTAAGGGTTAATCACAAGTAGAAGGAATAGACTTTGAGGAAACATTTTCACCAGTGGCTCGGATGGAAGTTATTAGAATGTTTTTGGTATTTTTAGCATACAAGGACTTTAATGTTTATCATATTGATTTGAAGTCTACTTTTGTAAAGGGAGAATTGGAAGAAGTGGTTTAGATGGAACAACTAGAAGGATTTTAGTTGTCAAATCGACTAGATATGGTTTGTAAGTTGAAAACACATTGTATGGATTGAAGAAAGCTCCTACAACTTGGTATGCAATATTATATAGATATTTGATACAACAAGGATTTAGTAAAGGCACCATAGATAGTAATCTTTACTTCAAAATTGAGGAGGAAAAAATCTTGATAGTGTTTGTGTATATGGATGATCTTATCTTTGGAGGTAATGAAGCTATGAGTAAAAAAATTGCAAAAGGGATGTAGAAAGAGTTTGAGATGTCAATGTTTGGGGAGATGAATTTCTTCCTTTGGCTACAAATCAATCAACAAATAAAGGCATTTTCATTTCAGAATAAAAATATTTCAAAGAGATGATGAAAAAGTTTGGAATGGATGACTCTAGACCAGTATGCACTCCAATGGTGAGTGGTTGCAAGTATATTGGTTTAGTGTCAAAGGGGGGGGGGATATGATGCAGAGGGTCAGGGATCTCAAAAGATACACAAAAGGATTAGTGTGTCCTCTTTGCTGCTTGAAAACAGTGAGTTCTTGTGCCCTGTTGCTGCCCTCATTCCAATGCCTCCTTTGTGGAAGAACTTCACCACTATTACCCTCATTGATAGGGCATTCAATGCCACCAATCTTGATACTATTCAGATCCCACAAGGACTAATTTGGAGGACTGTCCATCTCATAACCCTGCTGCAACTTATCACTTTTCAGCTTGCCAATGCCTTCCCCCGTTTCACCCTGCTTATTCACCTGCAAACTCTTCTCAAAACAGATTACAAACCTATCATTAGACTGCTCCAAAGGTAAAGGAACCAACTGATATTTAACATCTCCCTTGTGAACCAAATAGGTGTTAAGAAACCCATCATGCAAAGTTCTTCTAACATACTGCCATGGCCTTCCCAAGATAATATGACCACAAGTCATTGGAATAACATCACAAAGCACTCTATCCTGATATGAACCAATTCAGAAATCAACAAAAGCTCTCTTACCAATCTCTACATGCTGTCCTTGAGTTACCCAAGTGGCCTTGTAGGGAGTAGGATGATCAAAAGTTTCAATCCCTAGCTTGGTTACCATATCAACTGAAACTAAATTGCTATGTGACCCTGAATCTATAAGCAATCTGCATATCTTACCATGACTGAGACAATTTGTTTTGAAAATGGTTACCTTTGGTTCTTGATGAAGCCTTTCTCCTTTCTTGATCATGAGAAACTCACCATCAGTCACAGGGTCTGCCATGAATGTTTTTGGTTCCTCCTTCTTGTCTTCTTCTTCTTGCACCAAGTTAGCTCTCCTTTCTCTGCCTTTATCAGCTTGTTCCCACTTAGGACACTTGAAGGAAGGATGCCCTGGTTCATTGCAATTAAAACACCTGCCTGTGAATGGTCCTCTACCTTGTCCAAATCTGCCTCCTCCTCTTGGAGTGTACCCACCTCTTTGATCATAAAATATCTCTTTACCCTTGTCATTGCTGCTTTTATCATTACTTCCTTGTCCTTGCTCTCTATTACCTCTACCCCTGTTTGAACTACCTCCTCTTCCACCATTGTTTGATCTTTCTTGCTTCCTTTTCACCTTTTCTTCTGCTCTAATGGCCAACTGAAAACATTCTCCCAATGTTCTTGGCAATTGCAAACCAATCTCATCTTGTAGATTGTACCTTAAGCCATTGATGTACCTAGCTATCTTCTCATCCTCTTCCTCATAACCTCCTCTAATACTAAGCTTGTGAAATTGCTCAGTATAGGACATCACATCCATGTCCTTTTGCTTTAAATTCTGCCTCATCCTTTTCACATGAATGGTATAATCAGATGGTAGAAATTGCTCCTTGACCAAACTCTTCATCCTTGCCCATGTAGAGACCTTTGCCAATCCTCTAGCCATCCTATCATTCTGGAAACTTGTCCACCATGTCAATGCTGTGCCTCTCAACTTGGTTTTAGCAAACTTGACTTTCCTCTCTTCATCCATCTCCTCAAATTCAAAGTAGTTTTCCATGGCATCAAGCCATCCCAATACCTCTTCACTATCCATCTTCCCTTGATAGATAGGTAAGTCTATGTGACTCTTCCCTCCATGACCCTGTACTGCCTTCAATAACCTCACTAACCTCCTTTCCTCAGGGTCCTCTGTATCATCAGCTTGCTGTTCCTGATTTACCCTCACATGCTCTTCATCCTCTTCATTGTTTTCTTGGTCTTCTTGGTCTTCTCTCCTCCTACTCCTCTCAAGGTTATTGATCCTTGCCTGCATAGTGTCTCTCTCTCTTCTCCATTGTCTTTCTTCTCTTGCTCTTGCTACTTCTTGTTCCCTTCTTTCTCTTCTCTCCCTCTCCAAGATCTCCTTCAACTCTTCCAACTCTCTTGCCAATTGGTTTTTTGGTGCCATTGCTACTTCTCCAATACCTAAAGGACCTACTCACTGCTCTGATACCACTCTGATGCAGAGGGTTAGGGATCTCAAAAGATACACAAAGATTTAAGATTAACAAAGTTTTGTTCTTCAATCTCTCAACTAGACACCAACTTAGAAATAAGGCCTTCACCTTGCACTTAAGACCTATCTACCTCCCTTGTGATTCCTAATAATTGAAATGATCTCAAAAGACTTGAACAAACTTGATTCAAATGGGTTTCAAGCCCTAACCCTCCATTTTATACAAAACTCTCTTTTGCTGCTCACATAGCCTTCTAGCCTATTAGGCCTTTGGCAATGGACTTTTGACTTCTTCGTCAAATTTTGCAAATGAACCTCCAATATAATGATGGTTTCAGATGTGGATTGTGATGAAATACATCATGTCAACTCCTTGGCATCAATTGTTTCAGACAACCTCACTTCAAACCCTGTTGTTTCCTTAAAATTAGGCCTAATTAGCCCTATTTTACAAATCAACCCCTCTTTAAATTTGTCTCCTAACCATGAAAATTTCAGCAGTATCCTAAAATGACTCAAAACCAATGAATCCAAGTTTTTATCCCTCTATGATACCTCTATCACGCTCCAGCACAAACCCCTCCTCAGCTTGCCTCAAAAACTAGGGCTTCTTGAAAACTAACCCTCCAATCACTTCCAGAACTTGCTCATTGACTCTACACCATTAGGAAAACATATTTAGTTGATCCAAACTCAAAAAAATTCCCCTCATTAAGGCATATCTTCTGCTGCTACACCCTAGCCTCCATCTTCAAGCACTTTTCCCTTTGACAACTTGGTGTACACCTTGATATTCTTCCTTCCTGAACATTAGTTGGTTAAATATGTATGATAAATTTTAGGAATTATCCATTTCACAGGTCACAGCAGCATTCTACCTTGAAATGGATCAATCATCCATGAAAATCACCAAAATTAGTGAAAAATCTGCACTTTTTTTAGGACAATCAGCAATATAATGCAAAGAACTGATTATAAACGTGTATCAGATCATTCAAGAGGTTAATTGAAAGTAAATACAGGTTCTTGAACCATTCAATTGATTATAAATTCAAAAGGAATCAATAGATCATCAAAAAGACTCAAGAAAATGCAAGAAAACTATGTTTTTTCACTATTTTATGTAGCAGTCCGTACAGTCACTTCTCCAAATGCCCGACCTCCATAAAAATGACCATTTTTGGGTTATAAAACCATCCCCAAAATGATCCAACTGATTGGAATTGATTACAATGCATAATTACCTCTAAAACACCTAAAACTCCTTTTCCCGCCTAAACTAAAATTTAAAAATTTGAAATTACAAACTAGAGATTTATTAAAATCTATCACCTAAAAACCATTGGATATTCACTATCCAAGTTTATTTGACCTATTTAAGCATAATATCATTAATCAAATCCATAAAACTTACTTTACCCCTTACATTGCATTTTTGACCTGGATTCCTTATCAGGAACCTTGGAACTTTTAACACCCTCATTACACTTATTCATCTCAAATGCCATTATAGGCTTCAATACATCATAATTAATGCTTTGATTTGTTTGGAAAGCCCTCCTGACCCTTGCACTCTCCTGGTTCTTGAACAACTCTTTGAAAACCTTGGGTGCTCCTGCACCAGAATACAAAACACTTCATCATTTCCCGTTGATGTCAAAGGGGGAGAAAGAATCATGTGAAAAATCTTATCTACTAATGGGGGAAGAAGAGAAAATCATGAGAAAGTGTATTAAAAGGTATTTTTTATGGTTTTTCACATCATGTGTTGCCATCAATGATAAAGTTGGATATTGTTACAAGTATGAAGGCGTTTTCATTGATGTCAATAAGAAGGTAACAGTCTGGTGTTGTGATTGATGTCAACTATGTGTCGAGCAAGGTTGTTGTATGAGGAAGATGTCAAGGATTTTAAGAAAATTGTGAAAAGGAAGAAAATAGTATGTTGCAAGTTGTGTACATGTATGATTCAGATATCGAGGAAGTGTTGTGAGTACATGGATCTATCTTTATGTTTAATTTTCTGTTGATGTGTTGGAATAGTTTAATGTGTTGAGATTATGTCTCTGGTACTTGGTTTCTAAGTGATTTTGATAAAATTTGATAAATAAAGAAAATATTGTTTTGCAAGTTCTTAGAACATGCTTTGAGATATGCTCCATATTTATTTTATGTTGATTATATACCTGTGTGGATCTAATATATTGTTCAAGGTTTTTATTAGTTGCTATATCTAGAATTTGGGTTTCTAGATCATTGTGCAGTGAGATATTTTCACTCCTGTGTGAACCAATTTTTTAGTAGTGTTTTCTATGGTCTAGGAAAAATGTATTTTCTCCACATTTCTCTATTTTTTTGTTTTTGGTTGTATACATTTGGGAACTCTCTTATAATTTTTGTATCTTTTATAATTCAAGGTTTCACTTGATTTGGTATAGTGTAGTGTTTTTTTTATGAGTCAATATGTGAATAGGGTTAACTAGATGTTTTGAGTTGAAGTATTTCTATGAGGTGAGTTTGGATGAAGTTATTACTAGATATTAGGTGATTCATAGATTGTTCTAGATCATTTTCAAGAGAATTTGTTTGTTTGAAAGTTTTGGATTGATTAAAGGAAGCATGTACTTAGTGTCTTATGGTGTTTACCATGGGTAATAGCTGACCTGGTGTTAACACTACATGCAAAGTCTATGGAAGCGTGTTGCGATTTGTTAGGATCTATTTCGTTCCTAATTAAGTTAGATTTATATAGGTTTTCTTCATTCCTATCCACCATGGGAATGTTTAGGTGCCAACCTAATTTTAAATTTTGAATATAATAGATAGTTTCCAACCTTGGAGAAGGTTTTCAACGTTGAGGTTGATGTAAATAAGAGTGATGTTGTAGTGAGATGCAAGAGAGACGCAATATATATGCAAAATACATGCAAGTGGGGAATATGATGCAAATTATAGAAGTATAGATACGAATTTGAGTAGACCAGTGTGAAGTTCAAAGTGTTGGATTCCTAAATGCTATGAGATGAAGGTGTCCATAATCATTCAAGAAAGGTTGCAAAATTTTACAAAAATTATGGTGGAATCTCTATTGCATTGAGAATTTTTTCTCTATGTAACATTTCACTTCTATATTTTTTGTTTCTTTCTATGGAAGTGAGCCCTAGATGTGAGTTTTTTTGGATAGTGTGTCCTATTATGGCAGTGATCCTTTGTATTGGTTTTACAACTACTTATACTATGATCTAATCTTCGCTATGGTTTTTCCCTCATTTGGTTTTCCACATAAATATGGTGTTCACTTGTGTATGGTGTTGCTATTTCAATTTATGTTATTTGCATTTCATGATTAATCACTCTAATAGAATAAGGGTTTAATGAATGCATGTGAATTTGGTTACTGGTTAGGGTTTTTGGTGTTTTAATTTGCTATAATTGATTCACCCCCCTCTCAGTTTTTTTGTTCATTAAACACTTTTGGTTCCGATAACTACTTCTTGAAATCCTTTATATCTTTATTCTATTTCCAATATTAACCTTTCAAATCCCCTCCATCTTATGGGGACTTTAATATGTTTATCCATAATATGGTTTTAAGTTGACTTAATTTCTAATTTCAACTAAATTTTTAAGAGTATGTGATACCCTCATAAAGACTTTTGAATGTGTAGCTTCTATCAAAAATAAATTTTAGATACTTCATATTTTGGAGAGATATCATAAGGGAACTATTATGTAAACAACTCATTCCTTTAGCAACATGAAAATCTATCCTTACACATCTCTTATGTTTTCCCTTTGTCATAGTTATCCTTTCCTATCTCTTGCATTTATACATGCTTCTGAAATATTACAACACTATCAGAATTAGATGAAGTCAACATATTCTCACCATAATTCCATGCCACATTTGATTTGTTCATGTTTGCTTCAGTTCTTCACCTTATCAAGAAAATTAACAAACTGAACAACTTCAGTACTGCATTCCTAGAAACATTTTCCATAATTAAAAAATATCTCAATAATCATATAACTACATGGTAACAAAACTATATGTCATCCCAAGTTCAATTCACATGGCCTTCATAGAATTATATAGGTAGTGGTGCATGTTAATAATGTGATCTACCATGATTTTCAATTTGACAGTCTAATAATAAATATTCCTATCACCTATTATGGTTATCACTATAGAAGTACTATGAATAAGGGGAATTGAGTACATTGGTCAAATAGAAAGCTTTAATTGAATTTCAATGGAAAGAGTCCCTACATGCTCTCCATCTAACCTCATATTTTTAGCAATAACTCTAAGCAACAAGACATTTGCCACCCAAAATTGCAAGGACATTTGTAGATTTATTTTTGGAAAATAAATTCTCATATTGCTTCCCCACCAAGGCTATGATACAACTTGTCTAAAGTCCATGTAGCTATTGTAGTGTAGAAAAAAGTATCCATTTTTCACACTTAATTTGGGAATAATTAATAAATCAATTGAGCCTAATTATGCCTTAATTTAGTGTTGTAATGTGATTTAAACATTCACATTAAGTTTAGGCCCCCTCTAAACTAAATTGATTTAATTGGGCCTTATTTAGGGTGTTAAAAAGTTGTATCTTTAGAATTTCACACTAATCTAGATCTTTATTAATTAATTGAGCTTAATTTGACTTAATTGGTGTAGCAACAAAAATAGTACTCCCCACCTTTGAGAAATATAACACAAGTGTAGGGTTCCTTTTTCACACTTGCTACACTCAAGGACACCTTAGAGATCTCAGTCCAAATGTAGAGAGGGAGATAGAGATCTTTCAATAAAGTACCCTAGGGTCATATTAGAGACTAATGAGTGGTTTACCACCAACCTAGGGCTTGGAAAGTCTAATGAAATACAAGACCTAATTAAATGACCTAAAAATGTAAGTAAATCATAACATAAAGTTGTAAAATCAGGGGAATGAACCTAGAAACTTGAAGAGGCCTAGAATCAACTCTGAAATGCTAAAAATATTTCTTTTAGGGAACACTAGGACTCATACACCAATATGGATGTATCAGTCCTAGACTAGGGTTTTTGGTCCAAAACAAGAATCTAGCAATGTTTGATTTCAAGCCACTGAAATTTGGAAAATCACTATAGTGGGACTCATATGCCACAAGTGGTGTATTAGTCCCACTAGGCCTTTTTTGAGAATTAATAACTAAATCAGGTTTCCAATCTTTGCTCTTCCTATCACACCTTGTTTTCAGATTTGAAACCTTGATTGCAGCCCTGTAGATGACTTTTTTATGAAGATAGCAACCTTGCAAATGAGTGGAAAACTCCAAAAAAATTCCCCAAGCTTGTAACCTAATCTCAAAGGGATCTTTAAGCTCCAAGACACCTAGATCTGCAATAACACATGTAGAGAGAAAAGCTTGTTTATTTTTTAGTAAATGGGGGAATTCCTTGGTCAAACCCCTTTTAGGTAATTGAACCAAATGGTGAGATAATGGAATAAGGACATGAGACATTAAACATGGAACATGAAACATGAATAATGATACCTTGAATGATGTCTTGCAAATCAACAACCTAACATGAAGTTACCATAAATGATCTGGATCTAGATCTTGAAATAAGCATAGAATAATGCTTGATCTTGGATCTTGAATGCAACATCAGAACACTAGCTAACCAACATACTTAATGCTTGATGACCTTGACATGATGATGGATCTTGAATTTTTGAAATAAATGATGAAGAAATCTACCCTTGAATGCCTTAGAAAATGATTTGGAATTCTCTTTGGATGATCTTGTAAATTATTGGAATGCTTAACTCTTGAGTGCTTGACTTGATATCATGAATGCTTGATGAAATAATGATTTGAGACCTCATTTATAGAGGCAATCCATCTAATATCTCATTTATTAGATCCCACAAGATGATATTCATGAAATTTGAACTTAAAACATATATTTCATGCTCAAAACCCTCAAAAGGGGTCAAATGGGATTCATGCACCCTCTATGGAATATGGGTATCAATTGGGTGGGAATCATATGTCCAGGGTGGTGTATGGGTCCCACAAGGCCTTTTAGGTGGAAAAATTGTTAGGGTATTAGGAAATTGATTTTATTTGATGATATTGTTAGAATTTTGGTTGAAATATGCCTTGGGATGCATAATATAGGGTCTTAGGGGCCTATTTATGTTGATATTAAGGTCATAAATGAAAGAGGGCTCAAAAATCAATGTGAAAGTGTAAATTAATATACTTTACGACACTAAATTAAGGCCACAATTAGGTTTATTTAGCTTAACAAGTCCTTAAATCCCATGTGAATGTGGAAAACACATTAAAACACTAGGTCAAGATGTCACTAGGTCCATTCCAAGGTTAATCATTCCCAAGTTAAGTGTGAAAATTTAAGCGATGACATTTTTCTACACTACAATTGGCCCCTTTAATTCAAATCCAAGCCTAATTAAATACAGATAAAACTTGATGTTCATAAATGAAATTACATAAAACTTAATTTTACAAGGTGTGTGTCCTAGGCTACTGACCTAGGACCCATTCACTACATGGTGAATGCATCCTCACTAAGTCCTAGGACCCTATTTTCACATGACACTTCATATTTCCCAAAGTGTGTTGTAATTATGTGATCTAGGACCCATTTTCCACATGGTGAATGGGTCCTCACTTAGACCTAGGACCCCTCTTTGAATTTTTTTTTTGGTAGTATTGTAATGATTTCAAATCCTAGATTTGATGTTGGCTAGTTATATTTGAATTCTAGGATTTAATGATCAGATAAGTATAAATACAAGGCTATTTCACTTAGTTTCACTTAGAAGATTTGATGCAAGTTAAGATAATTCATGCTAGAGTATTCAAGAGTATTTCTAAGTCGTTCAAAGGTAGATTTTTAGAGGATTATTGTAGAAATCAAGATCCATTTCATCACATCAAAGGAATAATTCACTGTGCATGTTGGTGAGCTAATGTTCTGATGTAGCATTCAACATCCTATTCAATCAATGTTTCTAATCAAGTTCAAGATCAAGATCTACATTAATTAATTCATGCTAGTTTACATCTCTACAATCTAAGGTTCAATTAAGGTGTGATGATTTGTGACATTACATTTTATTCATTCATCATTCATTTATGCATTGTTTCATTTCAAGGTTTAATTACCAAAATGGGGTTTGACCAAGGAAAAACCCAATTCCCTAACAAACTAAATTTTTCTCTCCTTTGATGTTTGATTGCAAGTTTTATGTTAAAGATCATTTGGAGAGAAAAATGCAAAATCATTGAAACTGAGATACAAGATTTATTTTCTGCTTTTCAACAATGCTTGACTAGGATCTGGAAGTGAAGACATTGAAGAGAAGAACCCAAATATTGATTTTCCAAAACCTTATCCAGGACCCATTTTCCATAGGGCGAATGAGTCCTTAGTGAGGCTTGAAAATAATTTTTTGCAATAGGTACATATCATGTTAGACCTTAAAATTTACCTTTGTACCAATATTTGGGCTAGGTTTTATTTTTGTAACTCAATTACACATTATAACCCTCATATTGAATGAAATTATAGGGAAATTAGGTTCATCATTTTGTTTTCATTTTGGTGAACCTATTTTTCTATGTTTCATTATGGTGAACTTGACCTTTTGAGCATTGTAGTTTTTTAATTTTTTGAGTCCTTTTCATCCTATATTTAGATCTTGCATTTACTTGCATTCATTTGCATTGAATTAGATCTCATATAGGATGTCTAATTTGCATTCAACTTTGCATTGCATCTAGGGTTTTAGGATTGCATTGTTCATATTCTTTAAATCTGAAAAATGCAAAAAAATCAGTCATCTTGCATATCATTTACATCATATAAAATTGCATTTGAAAATTGAAAAAAAAATTGTATATCAAAATAGGTCTTTTATGTTATCATTTTTTCATAGTTTTCATTTGCATTCCACATTGTATTTATAGAAAATCAGCCTCAAACTTACTATTACAAACCTGAATATGAAAGCCATTGGAAAAGACATTCAATTTCAAAACCCCAATCTAGGAAACTTTCACCATAGGGAGAATAAGTCTCTGATAAGGCCATAATCAACATTTCTAGAAATTGAAATCTTTATTTATATGCTTTTTTTTGCTACATTCAAATCTCTGTTACAGTCTATTGAGTTCCTATTTCATTAATTTCATTATATCTAGCTTAATTTGGTTCATTTAGTGCATTGTGTTATTTCAAAATTACATTTATAAGATTTCATTTTTAGATCAATTTTTACATAGTGCAATTAGCAAATTACCTTGTTTAGAATCTAAAAGTTTCATTTACACATTGCATTTTAGGTCATTGCATTACATTTTAAACCTCTTTCCATTTTTGGTTTGCACCCTAAGTTTGTGAAACTTGTACGAGCTTTACAACTTGGTGTCCTATTAGCAATACTATTGTGATATGTTTTTTGAGACTCATGTCATCCTATGATATACAATTCACATGGATCTTTGGTTTTCTACCTCTCTTTTTAATAGTGTTGATAATAAATCCCCTATGGATCATAGCATGCATAATTCATTCCCCATGACTTCTCTTCCTACAACCAATGTGCATGATGTTAACAACACCATTCCTACCATGACTAGTTGTACTCAAGTTTTGGGGTATACCCAAAGCCATGGTAGAACTTCAATTCCTCTTTCTACAATGCCTATTTCCATTCCTACATACACTAGTACTCAAGTTACCACAACCATTCAACTTACTAATAATTTCAACACTTCCTTAGGTATTTCCATGGGGAATCCTTCTATCTTTGAGCATTCACATACTATATCTCCTCAACCATCCTCCTTCACAAATTTACAATTCACTTGCCCTCTACATACATACACCACCCTACCTTATTCCTCTGCACCTTACACTAATAACAATGATGACATCCTTAACACACTTGTTCAAGCCATGTCATCTATTCAATAACAAGTGGCTACCCTAACTCAAAACAACAATATTCAACCTTTGAAATAAATTAAAATAAACTCATAATCCTTGGAGATATTGAGAACACCAATGCCACAAGGTATAAAGGTTCCTATATTTGATAAATATGGAGAGAAAGGAGATATTGTTAGACATGTTTCCACTTATACATCCGTATGTAGTGCTTTCATATTTGAAGATAAGCTCTTGGATAAACTATTCCCTTGGTCATTGAAGGGTACTTCTTTAGAGTGGGTTTTCTCCTTACCGAATAATTCAATTGTCTCATTCAATGGTCTTATTGATGCCTTTCACAACCACTTCCACATTCACATGGGTCCCAAGATGACCCTATCTGATTTAATGACATGTAAGCAAAAGGATGATAGAAAATCTTACTAATTTCATAGCACGCTATCAAATGATTTATTAAAAAATAAACATTAAAATTCTTGATGTCAACCTTCAATGAATGTTTATTTCCAATTTACAAAGAAAAATCCAAACCAAAATTGCGATGTTGAAATTCTCATCCTTCACACAGTTATGTACAACCCTTCGTGATTATCAAAATTCAACTTATGGTTGTGATGTGAAAAATTCCCCTAGCTATCCCAAAATGTCTAAATACACACCTCAAAATAGTAACCAACCTTTCAAGAAATAGAATAGGTTTTTTTACAACTTAATTCCCCTCAACCAAATAAAAAATTTGATAAGCAAGTGGTTGCTATAAAGATGAAAAATTAATATTCCTTTACGGATAGGAATAGAAAATTTACTCCTCTACCCAACACCCTTCATAATACCATGTTATAGCTCATAGTAAATAAATGCTTTCCTTACCTCCTTTCCAAGATCTTGATCATAATAAACCATTACCCACAAACTATAGAGAAAATTCTTTTTGACACTACCATCCAAAAAATGGACATGATACAAAATATTGTAAGCATCTTAAACATCTTACAGTGCAAGACCTCATTAATTCTAATCATCTACAAATTGGAGGTATTAATGATCAAGATAATAACTATGTATCTCCTCCCAACCAAAAATTACAAACCTTTACAAATCCCATGCCGAAACATACTATTTATTTTGTCAAAGATAGTGAAACAAAGAATGATGTGATGAATTTTGACATAGATGACGAAAAGATAAAAGATGGAAATGTGGATGAACCAACTAAAGTAGTGGCATATATTGAAGATAAACCTTGTAAGGGCTCAACTAAAACACCTCTTGATATTTCTTTCTCACAAAAATACATACTCAAACATGCACCTCATTGTCCTCTTTACATAGCTAGAAGAATCAATGACAAGCCTACTAATGGGATATTAATTGATCCCATCTATATAGAGAATGTGATTGCTAAATAATTCCCATTTTTGCATGAACACTATCAAGATTCATATGAAAAACTGAAAGAATGGATCAAAACACATAATGGTTTTTATTTTCTTGTGATTGGCTCAATAAATCTCCCTCTAAAAGCTAGATTAAAAATATTAAATGTCTCATTCACCATCATCCCAATGTCAGGCCAATTTTGTGTGAAGTTAGGCTATCAATGGTTTCACTCCATGAATGTTGTCCTATCGTTTGTGCATAAATGTTAAAGTTTCCCTTTGGAAATGAGATCTTTACTATACACCATAGTGGCTTTAATCTTGTTTCTTCTTGAGGGAACTTTTCATTGGATTTATTTTGGCTCAAGCCTATTAAATCTATTAGAATTCATGAGGACTACTTTTTCAAAGCATGTCAAAAGTTTAAGGGAAAGCACATAGCAAAATTATCCCTTAGAAATATGTCTCAAACCATGATTAAGCCAACTATCCTTTACAAATTGATGATTGAACCAAAATCTCTTCCAAATATCCATGGGAAACCTATGAAAAATCCTCCTGCCATTTCCTACAAGAGACCACAAGACAATCAAAACAATCATGTTGTGCATCCTAAAGTCAAACAAGTTTACAAAGATAAAGAAAAACTAGTCAAACAACCTCCCATGGTTCCTTCCATCCCTCCCCTAAAAGAAGAAAAGAAACCTATGGTTTCTAAACCCACTCCTACAAAATCACAAATTAACAATAGATTGAAATGAAATTGAAATGATAAAGATCATAGGCATAGATGTTGTGCTATTGCTCATATGTTATAAAATAAAGAAGAAAAGAACAACACATAAAATCAAAATATGAACTTTCTTGAAGCAACACATGATGTCTCTTCACCCTCACCACAATCTAAACATGAAAAATATTCTATGTACTTTATCATTCGACCTCCTATCATGATTAATTTAAATGATGACATTGATATTACAAAGATCAGTGAACAAGCACATAATTAGTTGCATTCATTGTTTTATTCTTCTATTACCTTAAATGAAAATTCTACTAATAAGAGTGATGAACTTGGTGCATCCCCTAGTTTAGCACTTGTAATTGTGCCATGGTTATTTTTCCACCTTCCATATATACCGACCAAGATTGGGATGTGGATGACCTGCTATAGGTTGAATCGCATGTGCCTTACTAGTATTTTGCATTGTTTTCTTTTTCATGTGATTGCATGTGTGTAATGTGATCCCCCCTACTATCTTGTTTGATGTTTCTCTCTCTTTTTGTGCATTCCTCTATTTATATCTACATTCTTCTATATTTCATAAAAGAAATTACTTTTTTCATTTGTCTTGTGTTTTCCTTTTGGGGATGATGCAAGGAATCAAGACATTTAGGTCTCTTTCATGTTGACTCAAAAGGATTTTTATTTGTTTCTTCTCTCTTTTGTATCACTCTTTTGATAGTTTTATGAGTATTTGGGGAATGAGGATGTTTTTGAGCTCTATAAGCACATTGTAGCATGTTGGACACTAGGAACACTTAGAGGGGAGGGGTGAATCAGTGTTCCACAATATTTGAATTTCAAACTAGACCTAAAGCTATCAACAACAATATTTTAACTTTAATGGCATCCACAACATATAAATATAATGAAACAAAGCAAAAACATTAAAGAACACCATAACACCAATAGTTTTACGTGGAAACCTTATTAGGGGAAAAACCACAGTGGATGTTAGTCCATAATGTATACTATGTTAAAAGTATGAACAAAAGGGAATGCACTTGCATTTAGGCACACTGCCTAGAGCTCACTACTCAAAATAAGAAAGGATCAATGCCTTACAAAATGTTTGGGAATACGACAAAAAGGTTGAACTAAGAAAACAACATCTCCAAATACCTAGATTCAGTTCCAATGAAGCTTAGTTAAAATGATCTTCAGCCCTTCTGAGTGACTCTATTCTTCTGCCCTGCTCTGCTCTACTCTATTTTCTGCCCTTCTAAAACCTTTCCAATACTCACAGACATCTACTCTACTTTACACACATTCTCACATTTTCACACTTCTTCACACCCACAAAATGAAGTACCAATCTCATATATATATCCGCAAACAAGGATTTCACTACTTTATGCCGATTTCACACAAGATGTAATATTATTCCACATGTCAGCTCAAATCACCAATTAAAATTAATGGGTACCCACACAACTCAGCTAGACTATAGCAAGGACAAAAATAAAAATTACCAACATAAGAAATATTAAAACTACTCCTAATGCATCTGTGACACGCTATATGCACCAAGTTGGCCATAATGAGAAAATAAACATTAAATCATTCTACCGAATCTCCAAATCATACACCGATCAATGCAAAATTCCAAAACTTACCAATAAGTTACCATACATGCTTAGTAAGATTTTCTTAGGGTCCACAACACAAAATAATGATCCAGTGAAGTATATAGACTGATTGACTGACCAAATATCATGTTCTTCATGCTTTCTACCGGTAACACACTGCCTATTGCAGTTTCTACCGGTATGAGCTGCATCTAAACTGCAAACCACACTAATAACTCTAGTTTCCATTAATGACAACACTAGTAGCCAAAAATAAAGCTTAGCAAGCCATATGCCAACAATATCCCCCTTTGGCATTGATGGCAACACTTAGTGAAAAATGACTAAGTGTCAGAACCAAAACTCAAAACTCCAAACAACAACTAAACACTACTCCCCCTATGGATGTCAAGGAAATTTTCACTATATTCTCCCCCCCCTTGACATCCATGACAAAAAAAAATCTGCTTTCTCTCCTTTTGCACTCTCTCCTGCTTTGCTGATGCAAAAATTGATCAAAATTGCAACTGATGCTAAATTCAAAACATTATTTTATACTTATCTTTCATCTTTGAAAGAAATTTCTTCCAAGCATCCATTGCAATCCCAATAGTTATTATCAAACTATTATTTTCTAATGTCATGTTGATGACCTAGAAAAGGGATTCAAGAATGGTAATGGCTTCTTCCAGCTTTTCTCCTTTCTTTAGAACTTCAATCATTTGCTCCAGTATGCATTCTATATGATCCTTTACTTTCTAGAAAGTATCCATAAGAGTGTTTTTGGCAAAGTGAACCTTTGCATGCTCAACCTGTAACTCATGAATATTCTTCTTAACTACTCCATTTTGGTCTTGAAACATACTGTAGTCTTGACCAATTTTGATCAGCTCATTCTCAATTTTCTCCAACTTTTCCTTGTATTTACCAACCACATGAGAACACCTAAGACAATAATTGTAGATGTTATTTGCTGAGTCAATACATTGTATAAACACATTCATTTTATTTTTTAGTTTGGTGAGAGATAGCCTAAATTTCTCCTTCAGATGTAAGATTATCTCATCTTCTTTCCTATCTAGAGGCATAGAGTACATAGCCTCTTTGATACATTCAATCAATTCTTCTAGAAGTACATTCTGCAAAATCTCCAATTCAATGTTATTATCAATAAAGTATCTTCCTAGAGTGTCCTCAATAAGGTCCTATTCATATGATGGTCCATTTATCCATATGTTAGTTATCTTTTGCATTCCATCTTCTTCCTGAACAATATACAATATCTTTTCTTTGAATAAAGTACCTTCTCCATCACTTTCTTCTACTATTAGCACATCTGGTTCAACTAGTTTTAGGTCATCTCTTAGTGTATATTCCTCAGAATCTTCATCCACTATATCCACAACTATTTTTTATTTACCTTTTCCCTCAACTTTTGTTGAATTAGGTGTCAGATGAGTGACATCAGCTAACTCTCTTGCTCTTTTTTGCTTTTTCTCTACCTTGTTGGAAGAAGATCCAACTTCAACTGCTTTTACTAGGAGTGGAGTACCACTTACACCTTTCTTTCATAACAAATTTCTAAAGAATATTTCATAAACTTGTTCACCATTTTCAATAGTGTTGAAGTGCTAAATTTTTTTCTTACAAACTAGTATATTTTCCTTCCATACCACATTATCATTATGAGGCAAGAAATTTAGGATCTACATCATAATGCATATAACTAGGGTACCAAATGTAAAAGAGTAATCTATATCCTTCATTAATTGCACATTCTCCATCAATTGATCCTTCAACAATCCACACAGATTAAAGTCTTCAAATTCCATTATCATTTTGTGCATAATGTAGACTGTGCATGTGGAGGTTTCCCCTTCCCTATTTCCAAAGAAAATTTTGTACGAAATTCCATATGCAATGTACTAGCGCCCTTTGATCTCCTATTACTCCAGTTAGGGCTTCGACTTCAACATTTCAAATAAATTTCTTTTTCACATCTCCAATATTGCATAATCTTGTTAGACTTCTGATTACTTATTTTGAAATTTGATAGGGTTTATCTAGAGTAAGGATATCATCATCCAATCTGTTCAGGATAAACCAAACTACTTCTGCACTGACAAAATATGGAAACTCATTCCAGATGTCTAAATTCTTATGTTTTGCACCTAAAAGCTTCTTCAATTCATTGGCTAGAAACAAATTTCTTACATCCATGAAATTTTGACTACTATATTCATCCAAAGTTATTGTTCCTTTTATTTTCTTCATTTTCCATACCAAACAGGGTTCTACCGATCACTGAATAAGTATGAAATTGACATGCAACAGAAATACCTGGGAATTTTTCGCTGAATTGACTTTCACTCCTTTGAAATTTTGCTGAAAAAGGCTTTCCAATAGTTCTACTTCAACTCACGATGACAAATGAGGGTTCCAAATTCCCTTTTAGAACTTTGCACACCTAACTTCCTTGTCACATTAAAAGCTTTACCCTAGGAGTTTCAGTTACTCTGCACTCTCAGACAACAAGGATAGAATCCATCTGCGGACCTTCAAGATTTTATCCTATTCAAAAAATGATCACTAATACATTTGAAGATGAATAACACAACTACTAACAAATTTCTATGATCTGGTACGAACTACACATGGAGGGACAAAATATTTTCATGAAAACTCCCCCTAGTCCAATGGCCAAAAATCAATTGTTGGATGAATCACCAAAGGGAGCTTCTGATTTAGTGTTATTACCTTCATCAGATTCACTCTTCTTTACCCATGTTTTCTTCATTTGATCTCTTATTTCTTCCACAGATGCTTTTCCTTTTCCTTTTTCATCTTTTTGTGAATTTATTCCTTGATATACCGAACCTCTTCTATCCATGTTTTTGCACCTATAGAATCTTGCAATGTGACCAAATTTGTTACAGTTGTAACACACCAAATTTTTCTATCTATACCATATGTTCCATTGATTACCTCCTGGTCTGCATTGATTAGAAAAATGTACAAATTTTCCACAGGTGTATCATTTTACATTCCTTATGGGTATGTGTAGGATCATCATGTAAAAACAGGCCCTTAAGTGGCAAAAAATTCAAAAAAATTAGAGTTAGAAAACTTGACATAAAAATTTGAATAAGTTATCTATATTATTTTAAAAATATGTAAGAATAGAATCTGTAGCAAATTGAATGTAGTTTCTAAACTACTAGGTTTTATTAATATATATATATATATATATATATATATATATATTTGGTGAAAAATTGATATTTAAATGCAATAGTACTTAAATTTCAGGGAAAAAATAAGTAGGTGTCTGTTTGACCACCCTAACCACAATAAAATGATAATAATTTTTTATAATATGTTAGATATAAGTAGATGACTCATGTCCTGATGTGATGCATATTTTTTTGTAATTTTTCTCCAAGTAAATAATTAATTATTATTTTTTTATTAAAAATTTTAAAAAATATAAAAACTCATATGCCTGACCACCTTAACTTGGTCAAAACTTCATGAAATTCACTTTTTCTTTTTTTAACCCTATAGTATGTGAAGCATAGAATGTGATGCAGGTTTTGGATTCTAAAAATGTGATATTGTTTGAAAGCTATAGATGTTTTTCAATCAACCTATCAATCAAGACTTTAGTCGTAATTTGAATAGAAAATGAATAATAATTACTTATTAAATTCAAAGTAAAGCATAATTGATATTGGTGGAAAGTTGAGAATCTCCTTTAAAAACCCTTTTCATTTCATAAATTTTGGGTAAAAAAAATTATGTCAGCCACATACCCATCATATTGCCAATTTTTGGCCCATCATGATCCTGCACATACCCTTATATTGATAGAAATAATTCTACATTCAATTGACTTATGACCAAACTTTTTGCAATTAAAACACTGACTAGCAAATGCAGGACTACCCAAATTTAGTTTACTTCTACACTGAGAAGCCATATGACCAAATTTATTACAAGCAAAGTAGTAACCATTAAACTTTTGACCATTGGGTTGCTTTACCAGATATCTTCAGATCTAGAGTTCTCATCTTTCACATAGCCAAGACCTTGCTTGTCATTTGCATCCTTTTGTCCTTTACTCATCTCATCAAACTTAGCATAACTCATCCTAAACTTCTCCTTGTATTCATTTGTTGTAGCAAGTTCATCTATGAGAATAACTATTTGTCTCTCAAGATCCTATTCATTGTTTTTGGATTGTTGCAATTCAATCCCCAACTAAATGAATCCACTATTAACTCTATTGCATTCCTCAGACTTTTCCTTCAAGGACTAGGCTAAATTCTCCTCATTCATTCTTTCTTTCTTCAAGCTTTTCACACTCTTCTATTATTTCTTTTAGGGTTTTATTCAATTGCTGAAGGATAAAATAAATGAGTCAAGGGAAAAGAGGAAGGAACTATGTGGACTGCTATTTATTAAGCAATGTGAATGTTATATCTTAATGTGATGTTATTTTATTTTGATGTTATCTTTAAGGCATGTTTTGCATGAACTTAAAAGATATTTGATTTAAAGATGTTTTATGCGGTTGATCATATCATTGATGTTAGATGTGTTAGTTAGTGATATTGTATTGGTGAAGGGGACAAGATTGTATCACTCGCTTGCGAGTGCCCTACGATTCTAAGATTTCCTCTCCACGGTGTGTTTGATCATTATATATATATATACGCATGTTCAATGTACTCTTTGTTGCAGGTTGATAGGTACATGACATCGACTCCACCTGGTTCATAGGTTTGAGCGTGTCTATTGACCAATGGAAATCAATTGGGAGATATTAGCTAGGTTTTCCATGCCAAGTAGTCACCCTGGTCATAGCGTGTCATCGAGTTGTCGGGTTGGTTGTTTTAATTGGGTCCATTTCACCTTGCGTATTTATTTAAATTCATATTTTTTTAAAAGGTTATTAAATAGCTTACATAGTTAAATTTATGATTAAATGTATCTTGTTGCAATGTTGAAACGTTATTTATTTTATTGATTGATTTTATTTAATTAATAAAATTAGATTGAGTTTAATGGGTAATTAGATTACTGTTGATATATTAAATGAGTAGTTGTTTTGACAATATTGTATATTTTGATTTAATTAAAATAAAGGCAAAAACCCTGTTTGGATAGTTAGATTTAAATTAAAATAAATAAATAAAATGAAAAATGTATTTTTAATTTCACTTTTGAATATTGTTGGTAAAGTAAATTATTTGCAAAGAATGTATTCTTTTGTTTTAAAGAATTTTGGAAAATGCATGTGGTTGGAATTAGAAAATAGAAATTTGTTTTAAATTTTAAAAAATTGGAAATATCCTCCAAATTTTGCAATAAATTTTAGTGGGTGGGGATATTTTAGGGGTTTGACCAATTTAGGGAAAACTCTATTTAAAAAAAATGCAATTTGATATATTTTCAATTTGCAATTTGGGGAAGAAAATAGAGAGGTTTTTTGCATTCTTGGAATTTGGCTGTGGATTTTGGAAGGGGAGATCAAGATTTGGAATCTGGAAAAGCTTGGAGTTGGAATTTGCAACTCATTTTCTTCTCAAGATCTTCATTCAAACTTTAGATCCTAGGTTTTCATGTTCTAATTGTATAAGAAATTTATATTTTTAGTTTAAATCTTGATTAGATCTTTAGAACAAGTTAGATTTGCTGTTAAGAAATCAAAATTTACAATTGAAATCTTCTATTCTAAACAATAGCAATTTGAAAGAAGACAAAATAAAATTAGAAAACTTTGTGTGAGTATTTGGAAATCTCCAGTATGTTCTTCTTTTTGAAATTAAATGTTGTGTCTCCATTTTCTATTGGTAATTTTCCCAATTTGAGTTGGGAAATCGGTTGTAGTTTTTGTATAAATATATTTCTGGCTTTTAAAGTTCTTTTTCTAAATGTATATATTATAAATTTATTTCTCCCTGTTATAAATTTGCATTCTGGAAAAACATAGGATTGTGTTTTTATTTTTGAAAATTTTCATAAAAAATAATATAGTTTTAAATGTATTTTGAAGGGGGGGAGTGGGGTTGTCCCCCACATTCGGCCCCATGAACGAGGTGCTGGCTATGGAGGTAGCTAGTGCTGCCTCTACAGGCAACAACTCCCCAAGGGGAGAGACTACTACGCAGTCCCCATAGGGGTTGCGTCCCTTGTTGGGGGCTGCACAACAGCCAAAAAGTGGTTTGGGTTTTTTTTAATTTTAATATATATTTTTCTATTATATATATATTATATATAATATATTATATATAATATATATATTATATTTTTTATTTTTTTTATTTTAAATATATATAATATATAAATTATATATAATATTTTAATATTAAATATATAATATAAATATGATATATTTTAAATAATGGGAATATTTTTAAGTTGGAAATTTAAATTATAATGTATATATATATATTTAATTTATATATATAGATATTAGGTATATATATAATTATATATGTTGGATATATAATTATACTTAAATATGATTAAAAATTAATTATTGTATGAGAATAGTTGGGAAATGTATTATTTTCAATCAAAATGATTTATTTTAAAATTGGATTTTTAACTATTAATTAATCAGAAAATCTTGAAAAAAATAAAAATGATATTTTAGAAGCTTATATTTAAATGATATTTAGATATGCCAGATGGGAATTTTAAAAGGATTATTGCGTTATTATGGTAGAAACAAAATGGACATTATAATAAATGATTTCATTTTAAAATATTGATTTTAATCTTTATGTATGAACGAATAAATGGAATTAAATGATTAAGTTTAATTACCTTAATATCGCCAATGTTATGTATTTAACTAATTACATGCACTATGTCATTGTTTGACTTGGGTTTAGGAAACCCTAACTCTAGTTAATTAAGTTGTCGAAAGTGCTATGAAAGAATGTCTTCGTTCATTTTCAATGTTGGGGCAGTTGAGTCATCTATTTTGTATGTCTTCTAGAAGTTCTTTAAGGATAGGGGTTGTCATATTCGATGTCAACCATTTTCTTTTTCCTTGGATAGTGTGTATCGAGGTAACCTGTTAATGTACCCGATTTTCATGAATGGGAATGGATTGTGCCTCCTTGAGTTTAGGAGTGGTTTTGTGGTCTATGCCTCCTTTGGAAGGAGTGGACTTTGTATTTCATTTTCCTCCAAAGTGTTTGGAGTGGATTTTGTTTATGTTGCCTCCTTGGATTGGAGAGGTCATCCTATCTAGTTAACCATTAGATTATGGTTTTATCATGTGTGTTGTCAATATGAGAGTGGCTCTTTGTGGGGCTCCAGCACACAAAGGGGCGCCAGGGTAACCCACCTAGGGTTTAATCAAGAGATAATCTAAAAGAATTAATGGGGAACTTTCACACTAATAAAGATAAGGAATGCCTCTATGTAAGCTTGCGTTTGTTAAGGATCGAATTGAGACAAGACGCATAGTTTTGCATGAGGGTCCGACGGCCAGTAGAGGCAAGCCAGAGTAACCCAAGATGGGGGTCCGGTAGCCTAGGAAGGTTGAGCTAGGGTAACTCATGGAAAATTATGTATGACACTCTACCTACGTTAGCAGTCAGTCAGTTATTGTGTAGTGTACAAATGATGTATATGATCATCCTTGTCCTCTGGAAGCATTGTAACTTTGTGTTATGTGATATTGTGGTTGTTTAAGTTTAGTTTATGTTTTAGCCTGTGTCTAGTCGTAGATGGACTTGTGTTGGATTCCTAGTTACTATCTCCTAGCACGGGGGGTGAGCCTTTGGGTATCACATGGCTCGGTGGAATGTGCACCTTAATCTGTTGGGTTGCCTTCTTGTTTGTGTGGATGAGATTTCTAGTTGGAGAACTCATGGGATCTAGTTTCTTGTCATGCTTTATTCTTTCTATTGATCTTGTATTTTATTACCCCTCATTTGTTATCGAGGTGGAGTTTGTAATATGTAATCATGATTATTGGATTTATCTCATTTGGGGAATGAGCATTGTAATCTTATTGTAAATTAATTGTTATTTGAAATCATGTGGTATTTATTATTCTTTGATGTAAATTATTATGTATGGAATGTATGTGAACTTAATTGTTAAGTAAATCAAGTGTTGTGGTTATTTCATGTTTCTTGTTTGGGTTTATGTAACTCAGTCTTGTAACCTTAGGGGTTGTTGGCAATTGGTTAGTGAACTTTCTTATTAATTGTTCTTTAAAAAAAAAAATTAGTTCGTTTGAGTAGTAAATTGCAACTTCCCCTAGGGTTGCATGGTGAGGTGTTACATAGATTCTATAGAAAATTGAATGTAGTTTCTAAACTAATAGGTTTGTTTAAAAAAATATATCTATTAAGTGAAAATTTGAAATTTCAATGCAGTAGTACTTAAATTTTAGAGAAAAAATAAGGAGTAGGTGTTTGTCTGACCACCCTAACTACAATAGAATGATAAAAAAATTATAATATTTTTGATATAAGTAGAGGACTCATGTCCCAATGTGATGCATATTTTTTGTAATTTTTTTCCAAGTAAATATTTAATTATTAATTTTTTATTACAACTTTTAAAAAATATAAAAACTCCTATGTTTGACCACCTTTTAACTTGGTCAAAACTTCATGAAATTCAAATTTTCTTTTTTTAATCCTATAGTATGTGAAGCATAGAATGTGACACATGTTTTGGATTCAAAAAATGTGATACCGTTTGAAGCTATATATGTTTTTGAATTATCCTATCAATCAGGACTTTAGCCATAATTTTAATAGAAATTGAATAATAATTACTTATTAAATTCAAAGTAAAGCATAATTTATATTGGTGGAAAGATGAGAATATCCTTTAAAACCCTTTTTGTTTCATGAATTTTGGGTTAAAAAAAGTTGTCAACCACATACCCATCATATTGCCACTTTTTCACCCATCATGATCTTGTACATACCCAGATCTAAAAATATCAACAACAATATTTAAAATTTAATGCAATCCACAACATATAAACAAAAGGAAACATGCAAAAATATTAAAGAACACCATAACACCAAGATTTTAATGTGGAAACCATGTTAGGGGAAAAACCACGGTGGATGTTAGTCCACAATTTATACTCTGTTAAAAGTATGGACAAAAGGGAATGCACTTACATTTAGGCACATTACTTAGAGCTCACTGCTCAAAATAAGAAAGGATCACTTCCTTCAAAAATGTTTGGGAATACAATAATGTAATGCCTAAAAATTTAGCCAAGAGAACCTAACAATTTAAAAAAAAAAAAACATTAATTAAGCTAACACTTTAAGAGTTTCAGATGCATCAAAAGCAGGATAAGAGTTGTACACCTACATGAAGACACTTTGTAAATAAAATGTAAAATTGTATATCTAACTAAATAGTCATTCTCTCCTTGAGTTTCCTTAGTATCTCAGGTCTAGGAAAGGATAGGGCATGTAACGACTCGCCACACAACCCTAGGGAATGCTGCAATTTACTAAACAAATGAACTATTTTTTATTTTATTTTAAAAAGGAACAATTAACATACAAGTTCACTAACCATTGCCAACTAGTCCCCTAAGGATGTGAGACTGTGTTACGTAAACAAAATGTGGAACATGAATTAAAATCATACCATTCAATTTCTTAACAAATAAAGTTCTCATACAATCCATACATAATAATTTACATCCAATAATAAACTTACAATATGATTAAAACACTCATTCCCTGAATGAGATAAATCCAATAAGTATGGTTACATATTACAAATTCCACCTCATTAACAAATGAGGGGTAATAAAATTACAATATCATGGGAAATGAAAAGAGCATGAAAAGAAATTGAATCCCACGAGCTCTCCAATTGGAAATCTCGTCCACACGAACAAGAAGACAAACCAACGGATTAAGAAGAACGTGCCACCCGACCACGTGGAACCCAAAGGTTCCACTCCCTTCATGCTAGGAGATAGTAACAAGGATTCCTAGGCAAGACCTTCTACCTCTAGACATAGGCTACACAAACTGATACAAAATAAACACAAGTACACATCACATGAATAGGATGGTCAAACAAACAACACTTGTACAACTCTCACATCACTGACATAGGTTACATTTCTTCCAAACATAAGATAGATCAAGAGTGTCACAAAGATCAAACACACAAACAATTGACTTAGGAAGAGTGTCATCGCATAAATCGTCAAGGGATATCCTCTGGGAATCTTCCTAGGCTCCGGCCCCCAACTTGGGTTATCCTGGTGGCCTCTACCGAAATCCTGGCACCCATGCTCACTCACGCAGAATTAAATAGCTCTCATGAAGATGAGATAGATGATCTTGCCATTCCAGGCCTTCCTGTCTCATCCCAAGTCTAAAACAAGCCCTTGGGTCCATGAGTGAGGCATAATTAATCTTGTTTAATGTTTGATGCAACCTAATTTTCTAAAAGTTTATTTAGTTATCACTGAATTAACAAACTTGCAAAGGGTTATCCCTGACACCACTTTGTGCGTCGACCCCCATTGCAAGACACTCTTTTAAGACAACACACACGGTGAAAACCACAATAGATAACTAGATAATACGACCTCTCCAATCCAAGGAGGTAACAAATCAAGGAACTCATTTCAAACACTGGAGGTAACAAGGTCAAGACCCTCTCCAAACATTGGAGGCAACAAGGTCAAAACCCTCTCCAACCACTGGAGGAACAAAAGTACAAAACCCACTCCAAACACTGGAGGAAACCAAAATACAAAACCCACTCCTTCCAAAGGAGGCACAAATTACATAACCCTCTCCTAATCCCAAGGAGGCACAAATCCCCATTCGTGGAAACCAGGTACAACAACATAGTACAACTCTACACAATTCCCAAGGCAATTAGCAAATTGACCCATTACATAAAACATCCCATCTTAGCGAACTTCTCTAGAAGACTTAGACAATTAACCCCATTTTCCCAACATTGAGAATGAAAGAACATGATATAAAAAGCATTCTAGGCAACTCAATGTCTAATGTTAGGGTTTCCTAAACCCAGTCAAACAATTACGTCACACAAGAAATTAAGCAAATAATTAACATTTATTGCACAAACTCAATAGTAAATCAAAGCACATTGACAACTTTAAGGAGTTTAATCCAATAATATATTTCATTTTTCCAATTACATATATTAATAAAAATCAACCTTTAAAGTAAAAGCATTTGATTATTCAAAATCCACTTTTAAATTAATCATTCGACTATTAAAATTCATCGTTCTTAATAAATCCTTTGAATATAATATCCACTTTTGCTTCCATTTCGTAACAAAATCGTCTTAAGATAATCCATATTTTAAATCTGTCTATTTAATTTCATTATCACAATTATCTGTAATAATCAAAACCAAATAAACAAATCAAACATTTGATAAATAAAGTCATCTGATTAGAATAAATCATTCGTTAACTCTAAGCTCCTCAAATATGTTCCATAATCAAAATTTTAATGACTAAAACCATCTGATTAAACTAAATCATTCATTATCTCTAAGTTTCACAATTAAATTCCATGTCCAAACATTTTAATAAATAAGGTCGTTTGATTGAAATAAGTCAACCATTAACTCTACGTTTAACAGTTATCTTCATATTAGAGATATTTTAATAAATAAACACTTAATCAAGTCACTTAATCTATATTTCATCATAAGATAAATAAATTAATCAAAATCAATATTTTAAATAAATCCTTTTGTCATACGTCAATTACATTTCCTCTATACCAATGTGATAATCATTTTAGATTAAGTCCTATTTTTAAGATATTCAATTATCATTTAAATGTGTACCTCTAAAATATCATTTTAATATTTCAAGATTTCCCGATCAAAACAAAATTTAAATAAAATCGATTAATTAAAAGAACTCTGTTTATTACAACTTTGATGGTAAAATCAACTCCTTAAATACATTATATTTAAATAAAACATATCTTAAATATATAAATATTCTTTAAATATTTCTATTTAAAAAACCTCCAAATTAAAATTCCATTTTACTACTTAATGCGAAGACGATCAAACATTAATTATATATACATTAAATATATATAATTATCTATATATAATCTAAATTTAATAAATATAATATATATGTATTATAATAAATATATAATATATATATAATTTAAAATTAATATATATATTATATACATATTATAATAAATATATATTATAAAAAATAAATAAAAATAAAAAAAAACTAAATTTTTTAATAAATTTAATTTTTATAAAACAATGAAAGGCCCAAAGGCCTTTGGCTGCCACGCAGCCCCCAACAGGGGACGCACCCCTGTGGTGGCTGCTACGTAGCCTCTCACAGGGGACGCAACCCCTCCCCAACCATGGGGAGCGCTGCACAACCAGCGCCCCCATGGATGGGGGGTGGCTGTGGGAAGCCCCCACACAAATACAAAAAAATAAATTTCATTTTTATTTACATAATTTCATTAAAAACAAAAAAACAAAAATCGAAACAAAACCCTATTCTGGTAAAAAAACTAGAACGAATTTCACACAACAATCCTTTTTTTTTAAATAACAAATCTTTTAAGAAAAATTTCTAGCCTACATAGATTTATATGCAAAGTATAAGAGGTTATTTATGTGAATGTATCATTTCACAGCCCCAAATTGGACAAATTTTCATGAGGAAAAGATTAAGAAGAAAGATTTAAAGCACAATAATAAGATGAATTTTTCTGGGTTTTCCCCAAATTGACAATGAAACTAAAGCTTTGCATTTGAATCCCTTCCAAGTTCTATTGCTAGTTTTGAAACAATTTTTCATGGGTTTAAAGTGAATTCAAACAATATTTCAAGGATTTTCACACAGCCAAACAAAGATTTTCAAACAATCATCACAAGGATTTAAGCTATTTTCTAAATGAACAAAGCAAGAACAAGAGGAACCCGATTTTTCTCCAAAACTTGTAGATTCCGATGGAGCTTTCAAATCCTCTTCAAATTCAACTCAAGCAAACCTTCAATCTCCTCCAAAATCCAAATCAAGCCACCACCAAGAAGATTTTTCCCCCAAATTGAAAGATTGAAACTTAGATGAGATTCCTTATCAAAAATAGGGTTTTTCCCCGAGTTGGTCAAAAAAACTAGAAATCCCACTCACCAAATATATTTTAAAAACATGGGAATATTTATAATTTTTAATTCTAAAACCAATTTCGAATTTTTAATTCAAACCTTATGCATTTTCAAATTTCCATTAAAACATAAGCATTTCAAAGTTACAAAGAATATATTTCATCTATAATTTTCAAAAGTGAAATTAAAACACATTATCATTTATTTATTTATTTTAATTTAACTGTAACTAATCAAACAAGATTTCTTCTTTTATTTTAATCAAATCTTAAATATCCAATATAATTTCCTTTTACAATTTAAATTTGAAACTAATATATAATAACGCCAAAATGACTATTTTAATTAATATTTCACCATTAATCTAATTAATCACTAAACTCAATTTAATTTTATTAATTAAATCAAATAAATCAATAAAATAAATCGTATCTCAACATTGAAACTAAATATATTTAATCATTAATTAAACTACACCTAGCGTTTAATAAACTTTAAAATTTGAAATTAAATAAATACTCATGGTGAAACTGACCAAATTAAAACAACTACCCCGACAACAACCTGATGACACACTATGACTAGGGTAACGACTTGGCACGGCAAACCTAACTAGTATCTCCCAATCATTTTTCATTGGTCAATGGACATGGTCAAACCTGTGAACTAGGTGGAGTCGATGTTATGTACCTGTCAACCTGCAACAAAAGTACATCGAACATGCATATATATACAATATGATCAAACACATCGTGAAGAGGAAATCTCAGAATCGTAGGGCACTCGCAAACGAGTGATACAATCCCATCCCCTTCACCAATATAATATCACTAACTGACGCATCTAACATCAATGCTATGATCACAGCATAAAACATCATTTAATCAAATATCTTCTAAGTTAATCCAAAACATGCCATAAAGATCGCATCAGAGTAAAATAACATCACATCGAAATATAACATTCACATTGTTTAACAATTACAATCACCAGTAACCTAGTTCCAAAGTCACAGCATAATCAGACACAATCATCACAAAGAAAACACTGTCGATCCAAACATCCAAAACGAAGCTGTATTATAGGGCAAGACTTGGAAGATTGCTCAAAATGGTGTCACTAAAAGTTATCGTAATCTTAATGAAACTACCACTGAAGGTTAAAACAAGGCAGAGTGATTATCAAAGTCATAATTGTTTCTATGCCCAAATAAGTTGTCACCACACATTTAAGGTTAACGTTTCTATTTAAATATATTTACACTACTTTAATCATTTAATACTAATGTTAATATTATCGTACAAGTAATAATCTCACCCTTAAGATTTATATTTCTATCTCCACCTACAATTAGTAATAGGAGTGTCAACATTAAAATATTATTCTCCATGCAAAAGAAGGTAACCTTGTACTGACCCATAGGTGATGTAAATATTATTTCAGTTAATATCATGATACTATAATTTAATATTATGATTACTATAATTTAAAATTATTTAGAATACTTATACCAACATTAAAATTGATATTGGTGTCACTCTTAATCTCATTAATATTCAAGTGGGCTACTATCATAATAGTAATATCGGGGATATTATTGTCTTTCGGTATAAATCTTAACATGGTGCTTATTACAATATTAATATTTCACCAAAAACAATAGTACTAATGTCGCATATAAATCCTTTTTATTTATTTACTAATGAAACTATTATTTATCAATACTCTCACTTACCTCTATTAACTATAATACCCTTTTTATTCATTTATTTATTATGTTATCTATAATATTTATATATACTTTCTTTTATCCCACGATAATTGTAAATCTACTTGATTCCCCATAATGATAGTTTCTGCCATAATAATATCTGTGTTACTATTTATATTATTATTGTCTCCTAATAATGAATTCATGGCCTTAATAATAAAGAAATCCTAGGACAATTTAGGTAAACATATTTTCTTTACCTCATTTAAGTTTCTTAATATTTTAATTAATAATATGAAAATTAATCTAATATGAATACATGCATTTAGTTGGATTTAAAATTTGAGAAATTGTTTTAAGTGCCGAGAATTCTAATATTATAATTTATTTATTTTAGTGTAAGGGAAAGCTTAACAAAAATTACAAAAATAAATACAAACCTGTTTCAAAATAGCAATAACTCAACCCATTAAATAGGCTTCAACAATAGTAACTACATGCATTAAAGAACAACAACTAGAAAGCATTAAAGAAGAACAATTACAAATTAAAAAGAACAATAACTCAACCTGTGAAATAGGCTGTAACAAGAGCAACTATATGAATTAAAGAACAACTATAGGCATTAAAGAGCAGCAATTACAGACTTAAAAATAAACAACACAATAGAATATAAGAATAATATTGAGGTTACAGTCATCTATAATTTCAATATTATAATTAAAACCAGCAGTAGTAAAATTTGGTTCCATAGTCATTATTATAGAACTTGCTTGATACAATTATCACTGTCAAACTTGTCTCTTCCACTACTACCTACAAATGCATTAGTATTAATAGGCACCTTACCAATGCTGCTAGACTTACTTCATTAACATTATTATTCTTTTTATTCAAAACATTTATTTAATAAATAAAATATAAGCTCACAAACAAATAAACATTAAAAACAAATAAAGATAATAACAAATTCCCAATATTGTGACTACATGGTGCAATTAAATCAACAATAAAATAAATATACAAACATTTTCTTAATCTTCCCATTTATTTTGTTATTTATGTTACTTATTACATTAATTTGGCCCTTAGAATGAATGAAATTATGGAGATTAAAAGTAAAAGTTGAATATCTGAAAAACATAAGTAACAAAACACCACATGTTTTGCAACGGTGAAAGGAACCTGTACACTTCTCTAAACCCCATGCCTATCAAATGTTTTTAATTATCTACAATGAAGGCTTCCAAACATCTGTACTTCATTACGATACAACTGTACGTGAAACTTGAAAAATCATTCAACACTGCCCTAATTTATTAGAGTAGAAATTTCACATTTCTACCCTAAAAGAAAACTTCTATGTTTACTTCCTACAACGAGCAAAGTAGAATATAATGGTGGCAGCATAGAAGACAGGCATGGCTTAAAAAAAATCTTCCTAGAGGCCGATAAGGAGAGGAAGGATGCGATGTAGGTTTCAATGCCAAAGATTGGTTTTTTTTATTTATTTAGCATTTTTTTTTAAAAGGACAAATTTTCTCTTGGTTTCAATTATTTAACATAGGGTTCTTGATTCTGGTGGTGCTATCCTACTGTAGAGGTTTACAATGAATATTCCTCTTCTATATTTTTTTTCTGTACATTTTGGTTTTGTAAAGATGATTATTTTTACCACGGTTTTAATTTATAGCCATTCTAATTGTGAGTGTTGTTGCAGGAATATAAAAAAAATCATTAAATAATTAAGCAGAGCTAGTATACAGAATGATTTCCTGAAAGGGAATGGGATTATTTGTAATTCCAACCTAATATTTATATCAGTGGCATGACAAATAGACTAAGTTCATTTGAGGGTTGTTAATTTTAAGAACACCATCCCCAATACATGCTTGTTATTATATCTATGAATCACTAGGTAACCACATACACACAAACATCCAATATTTTGATTTTGTGCAGTCAATTGTAGATCCACAATATGTTTTATTTCAAAATAGATAAATAGGGGCATTCAAGAGATCTCAAATTTAAATAAGGTAAAATGAGGAGAAACACTATGATCTGTTGTAAGTTGTAGTTTATGATTGATTTATATTCTCTTCACCATATACCTTGCTCAAGCTTTTTCTTCAACTTTCTTCTATAATACACAGGTGGCTATTTATTTTTTGAACAAAGTCTTGTTTACATGAAATCAAAAGGGTGAGTAGATGGTGAAGACTTCCCTACTACAGCTACAAACCTGCAACTCAAACCAACCAATGGGAAGGGAAAAAATCTCCACCCTTCCATATTGGCATCATCAAACTACAAAGAGCTCTAGCCAACCCCTAAGCTTGGAAGAGAAATCATCGAGGACCCTCACAAGAAAATTTATGCAACCAAGGATCATAAGATAGTTTCATAGGTATTCCACCACCACAACATAGAATCACAAGTGGTTCTTATCTCAAGGAGGATCAACCAACACACAAGACATAATACTTTCACAAAAAAAGTGTTTGCCCACCTAAAACTAGCAGTAACCACCACAGGACTTGCAACAACAACTAACAAAAACTTTTAGCAATCTTGATAGAAATTTACAGCAAGAATAATGGATTTTAGTAATCTTGATAGAGATTAATAGCTAGAACAACAATAGTTTTAAGACAAATAGTACGTGCCTCTTACTACATCACAACCATGGAGGTTCCCATAGTTTTTCCTCCTCCCATCTATTTTTCTTTTTCCCCCCTTTTTTTTCACCCCCATCCCCCCAAATAATACCTAGATGGCCTTCTTATCTTTTCCCCTCAATCCCTAACACTAAACGCTCGGGTGGGGATTTTCCCAATTCACCTAGTTCTCCCTATATCTATTTAATATAAAAACACTTACTGACACAAGACGAAATACACAGCTCAATAATCATATGTTTATCACATTACTTCAAAATGTGAGGTGGGATAAATAGGGTCCTGGTGATCCTCTTGCCTTCCATTGACCATTTATAATCCTATGTACTTTCATCTTTGTCAATAATCCAAAATGAAATAATTTAAATGACATTGAAATCTAAATATCAATTGAACGATAATTAAATTTTCATACCTTGATCGCTTAGATAATTGTAGCCCAAATCTTGAACATTTGAAGGAAAGCTTCTTGTCACCAACTTTTAGCACTTTATAATGCTAATTGTACACATACCAGTTTAAATCCAATATGTCTAATTAATTTAGCCTTCATATTCAAAATGTCACCTAAATATCAAAATAGCATTCTTCCTATACCATTTTTGTTTTACTTATAAAAATGACCATTAAGATGAAGTAGATTTATTAACAAGTTAAATTATAAATCACATGATTATTCATAATATATCCATATACCTTTGTCAAGTTAAATATATTCTCCATACTATTTAAATTATAACAACTAGTTAATCCACTACGCAAAATATTGTAGTTCTAAAGAGAACAATAGAATGGAAGTGATATTCAAAATGAAATCTTTACTAAGTTCATAGAATTTGTACCAGAATAGTATGACCAATTTTTATGGAAAAGTTGACCTTTTCTTGTCAATATTAATGAATCATAAAATCACAAATTCGACAATAATAACAATCTATCTAGACTACCTTCGTTTCCTACATGATTACAAGGTAGCCAATCATATAAGAGGGTTAATAATCATCTTAGGCTAATTTTTATCCATAATTCATTTCACCTTTGTCAAAAGGGCTATCTTATATATTTCAATTGCAATTTGTTCACCCAATTTCATGAAATGTGGATACAAGGCTCATTAATAAGATTCACAAATTTGGTGATCACTTTGGATGATGAAGTCTCTAGAGATAAATGTATGGTACCAAAAAATCATCTAAATATCATATGATATCGACCACATACTAACATCTTAATTAGGCATCATGTACATTGCATGCTCCCCAATAGTTCTAAGTTGAATAGTTCATTCATTTAACTCAACCAATTATCGCTAAAATGAAAAAAAAAAGCCAATAGTACAATTTAAGTACTCGTAACTATCCCACAAAAGCAGGGGCCTTACATCCCCCTCCCCTTAGCTTAGACTTCCTCCTGGAAGTCACTAAGGTACAAGGGTGTGACCTTAATGTATCAATGCACATAAATCTATTAACATACTAATTTCTTTACCTTCTAAAAATATAAATAAATAAATAAATTTCAAAATTTCAAAATATTCAACTATAAGCACACCTTAGAGAATATCTTCCATGAATTAAACATTCAAATTCTTAAAACAAATTTTTTCACCATAGAACATTTATCTGATATGCACTAAGTTTAACAAATGCTAACACCCATCCATTCAGTTCTAATTTATTAACAATGCAACCATCTCAACTAAATTGCATAATATATATATATAAGTGAATTAACAACATCTGCTTCACCTCAAAATTTCTTTGCACCATAAACATCACTCATGATGGTAGAAAGTATTTTTGTTTCAATGGCCAATCATGTCTCATAATTATTACCTTCATATTTTGTCCAAATGTCCTTATGAGTACATTTCACCTTATCATCATGACACGCATACCATGTCTCAAGGAGAATTACTTTGCATCATTTGTTATTATCTTTCTCACACAATTTCATAGGTATGCCACATCACAATTACTTGCAATTTCACATGTTCACACAAAAATAGCAAGGATGCTCTTCCCAAACTGGGTGAGCATGTGCTCATACAACCACAACATTTATAGCACAAGGCTCACACAATGGGGTTTACAAGGATGGATATTCTTGGGTACCATAGCCATTAGGAAACATTGTCTCGAGGTCCTTCTCTAAGGACTCGTCCATTCAGATAAAAACAATCATAGAATGAGGGGAAAAATGGATTAATGACCATCCCATACTAGTCCCATTTACAATCCCCTTTCAAAATAATTCCCCAGCATATCTACTCCCCTATATGACCTGCCAGGGAACCCCCCGGGATATGGTAGTTTATAGATATCACATTACACCACACATGTCAGCAATTTGCAAACAAGGAGAAAGCCTCAAACTGACTAATCATAAGCTCATAAACTAAAGTTTCAATAAAACTCCCAAAGAGGAAACTATAAATTCAAGAGAAAAATAAATTAAAGATCAATTGTACAGCTACATTGCACCATTCCAATCTTAATTCAAAAATGAAATTAAACAATTCCATGAGGAAATTTGGACTACCACAACCTTCAAATGGCTAAATAGCCCAACAAAATAAATGTAAATTTCCACACTGCTGGCACATAATATAATAAAACATCAATCAAGAATTATCAATAATTCATATTTCAACAATATAATTTACACATTACGAGCACCATGTGACTTTGTTAAGCCACCTAAGGGGAGGAGGGGAATGGTGGTTCTCTAGCCACATAAGTATAATAGCATGCAATAACTGGTGGTCCCTGACCATATAAATATAAATAACTGGTGGTCCCTAACCACATAAATATGAATCACTGGTGATCTCTGACCACATGAATATGAGATACTAGTGGTCCCTAACCACATAAATGTGAATCACTGGTGGTCCCTATAATTCCATCTTTTACCCATAGGTTATAAACATTGAGGAATAGGTTTTCACTATGAACCAACAAGTGTGGCTCTCATATGTGGGGGAGTAGTCCATGGTCAACGTCCATGGGAGGATTACAACGACTCAACATAGATCCTTTATCAAGATTAGGGACAACTCCTTGAGTTTTTAATTTCCCGATGGGAGAACATGTGCCTCTCAACCCCTATTTACACTAGTTGGCATCACACTCCTGTAAAAGGGGGAACCATACACTAGGGGTACATATTTACCATACAAATAAGACTAACACAAATGAATACACCACATTTCCTTTAAAAAACACACTCACACACTTAACATGTTTACATAGACTCACAACTAGCTAGCTTACACAAGGCCATCACAAAGGGTACACATAGGGGATTGCACTAGATGTCCGCCACCCTTATCCCAAGTTGGATACCTTGTATCTCATACTTGGGCACAACACATATATAGGGTTTCCACATGACATATCACAATGCAATACACTTTATGTCATTCACCACAACATAGCACAACGTTGTTACAACACTCACACTTGGGTTACTTTACAACATGTTCACTTTGTTCATCCATTTGGTTAACACCTAATAATTTTCATAAATAAGAGAACTTGTTAGATGATACCTAACTATAACATAGATATTACTCAAATTTCATAGAGTTAAAATATACACGGGGCATCACACTCTTACCATAATAATTGGTACCTATGGTTTCACATCCAGTCAAGTTAAATCTCCATGTTTGGACATAGCTTTCTTTTCATTTTCATTCAACTAGATTTGTTACATTTAAAAATCAATCTAGATATAAGGGCAATTGTGTGCTATTTTATACAACTTATTGTGAGTAGATTCCTAGTTACAAAGTAATTTGTTGAATATTTTCTAGACATTACAATAGAAAGAAATATTACGTTAGTGCCCAAGGTACATGATAAATTATTACATAACAACTTGTTAACACTTTATCCTTTATGCTTCGTTACAATTTATTTTGCACTTTATATCCTAGGGGTGGAATCATTTAACACTTACTATATTCTTTATTTTTATGATCACAATTCCATCCAAACTTTATAAGACACAAGGGAAAACCAAGAAGTAAAAATACCAATAATTTTTAAAAAAATTCAATTTATTTATTTTTTTCCCATCATACTCATGTGTAAATGTTCTTCTACAAGGATACTAACTAGGAATAAACTAACACACAACACTATTTATTTTACTTGACTATTTTATGCCTGCTATCTATATACTCTAATACACATGATTTATTACATGATTAAAAGAAAAACTAGCAATTGATTAACCAACACTTTAGGCTTCTAAAAGTTTTAAGTTCAACACCCACTTGCTTACACTACTATTTTATTTCTAACATCTGAAATTCCTTATTCCTGCACTAACAAGTCTCTAGTCCTTGGAAATGTATTGGAAAAGTAAAATGAATAACTCACCATAGATAGTATTTTAATTACCAATCCACCTTTAATAGGGTCCTTTCAAGGAGGTTTAATATTTGACTAACTAGCCAAGGACTCATTTAAACCCCACATTAGCTAAATTTCAACACTCACTTACTAGTTATGACATCCCATGCATTTTCACCTTTGACTTGAATCTAGACGATCATGTCCTTTTGCTTGTTGCATTAGTCTTTAACAACAGAGCATAAAGGTTGGGTAGTTTGTATAGTCCCCTTAAGTATTCTAGATAATCATTTACTTAGGAACATACTTAAGCAAGTTTATAGTTTCACCATTTAATTTAAGATAAGGTACAACTTCGTTTGTTCATCTAAATCAATTTTTCAACACAAAAAAAGGTCATGAGTTATAGTGGACTTTATTGATCATGTAATTTTACTTACCAAAAAAAAAAGTGGATTTTCTTGGGTTTTCAACCACTTAATAAAGAAACATATTTCATAAGCTAGGTCACAAACATATACTTCACATATGATTATCTCTAATTGAGGGGAGGGTTAATCACTCCATAGGTGGCATCCTCAATTTACTTTCTATTAAACCTCAATTAAGACTAGGGGTGTTACAATTGTACCAAATTGATTTTCTTTATTTTATTTTATTTTATTTATTCATTTATTTATGTTTTCAAGGGTGGTGTACTTGTCAGTCATATTGATTAGTCATAAGAGGCCCTTAGGGGTGGCCTACCCTCATCAATCATGGTTTAAAACATGGTAGACATAATTATAGGTTAGATAATCCTACCTTTCAATGTTACAAGGGGTTATGAAATGTTTCTAAGTACGAAATTCTTATTTAGTGCATAATTAATTACATTATTTCCTATCTGATCAATAAACCTATTACTCTTTAATAGAGTACACCTTACCCATTTATTTGGAATTACCTTCAAGTAATATTTTACAACTCATTAAGTCCCCGATGATTAACGAAGGTGATTCAAACTTATCATGGTTCCATTGTATAATCAACCATAATCTTATTTAATTTACCAAGCTATACTACACCATTCATATTAATTGAATACATCAAATTTTATAATTGTTATTAATATCCTTCCCTAGACTATGGGTGTGTCAGGTGACAAAAACTAGGTTTCAAAATCATGAATATTAAGATGCTTGTATTTTCCCACTAAATTATTAAACTTTCAATAACCATAATCAATCATCACCTACCCCTTAAGCTCAAGATAGAGAATGATAAATAGCTATAAACTAGACTTGATAATCCTCATTACTTAAATTATTATCCTTTCCTGACATTCACATTATTTGTAAGAAGATGATGACCCTATTGGTTGTTTCTTCACACGATTGTGATTTATTATGGCTAATTACCATTAGTTAAGTATCTCTTAAGGTCAAATTTTGGTTCACTATTAATTCCTATGTTAAATGGTTTAAATGGTTTATTGAAATTGGACTTCAATGTTAAAATGTACAGGTAACTCGCACAATTTATTAAGTTTAATTTTAAAAGCTAATTTATTAAAATGTTGCCAACATTCACATTGGTCAAAACTGTAAGAACCATATTAATCCAAGAGTACCCAGTGTTTCAACCTGGCTTTGATACCAAATGTAATGCCTAAAAATTTAGCTAACAAAACCCAACAATTTTATTTTTTTTAAAGAAAAACATTAATTAAGCTAACACTTTAAGAGTTTGAGATGCATCAAAAGCAAGATAAGAGTTGCACACCTAGATGAAGACACTTTGTAAATAAAATTAATTTTTTTATATCTAACTAAATAGTCATGCTCTCCTCGGGTTTCCGTAGTATCTCGGGTCTAGGAAAGGATAGGGAAAGACTTAGAAGATTGCTCAAAATGACGTCACTAAAAGTTATCATAATCTTAATCAAACTATCACTGAAGGTTAAAATGAGGCACAATGATTATCAAAGTCATAATTGTTTCTATGCCCAAAAAGGTTGTCACCCCACATTTAAGGTTAACGTTTCTATTTAAATATATTTACACTACTTTAATCATTTAATACTAATGTTAATATTATCATAAGTAGTAATCTCGCCCTTAAGATTAATATTTCTATCTCCACAGACAATTAGTAATAGGAGTGTCAACATTAAAATATTATTCTCCATGCAAAAGAAGGTAACTTTGTACTGACCCATAGGTGATGTAAATATTATTTCAGTTAATATCATGATACTATTTAATTTAATATTATGATTACTATAATTTAAAATTATTTAGAATACTTATACCAACATTAAAATTGATATTGGTGTCACTCTTAATTTCATTAATATTCAAGTGGGCTACTATCATAATAGTAATATCAGGGATATTATTGTATTTCAGTGTAAATCTCAACATGGTTCTTACTACAATATTAATATTTCACCAAAAACAATAGTACTAATGTCGCATATAATTCCTTTTTATTTATTTACTAATGAAACTATTATATATCAATACTCTCACTTACCTCTATTAACTATAATACTGTTTTTATTCATTTATTTATTATGTTATCTATAATATTTATATATACTTTCTTTTATCCCACGATAATTGTAAATCTACTTGATTCAGACCCATAATGATAGTTCCTGCCATAATAATATATGTGTTATTATTTATATTATTATTGTCTTCTAATAATGAATTCATGGCATTATTAATAAAGAAATGTTAGGACAATTTAGGTAAACATATTTTCTTTACCTTATTTAAGTTTCTTAATATTTTAATAAATAATATCAAAATTAATCTAATATGAATACATGCATTTAGTTGGATTTAAAATTTGAGAAAGTATTTTAAGTGTCAAGAATTCTAATATTATAATTTATTTATTTTAGTGGAAGGGAAAGCTTAAAAAAAATTATAAAAATAAATACAAACCTATTTCAAAACATTAATAACTCAACCCATGAAATAGGCTGCAACAATAGCAGCTACAGGAATTAAAGAACAACAACTACAAGCATTAAAGAGCATCAATTACGAAATAAAAACAACAATAACTCAACCCATGAAATAGGTTGTAACAAGAGCAACTACATAAATTAAAGAACAACAACTACATGCATTAAAGAGCAACAATTACAGACTTAAAAATAAACAACACAATAGAATATAAGAATAATATTGAAGTTATAGTCATCCATAATTTTAATATTATAATTAAAACCAGTAGTAGTAAAATTTGGTTCCATAGTCATTATTATAGAACTTGGTTGATACAATTATCACTATCAAACCCGTCTCTTTCACTACTACCTGCAAATGCATTAGTATTAATAGGCACCTTACCAATGCTGCTAGATTTACTTCATTAACATTATTATTGTTTTTGTTCAAAACATTTATTTAATAAACAAAATATATGCTCACAAAAAAATAAAAAATAAAAATCAATAAATATAATAACAAATTCCCAATATAATGACTACATCATGCAATTAAATCAATAATAAAATAAATAAACAAACATTTTCTTAATCTTCCCATTTATTTCTTTATTTATGTTACTTATTACGTTACTTTGGCCCTTAGAACGAATGAAATTATGGAGCTTAAAAGTAAAAGTTGAATATCTCAAAAACATAAGTAACAAAACACCACATTTTTTGCAACAGCAAAAGGAACCCGTACCCTTCTCTAAACCCCATGCCTATCAAATGTTTTTAATTATCTACAATGAAGGCTTCCAAACATTTTTACTTCAACACCCTAGAACTGTACGTGCCACTTCAAAAATCATTCCAACGCTGCCCTAATTTCTTAGAGTAGAAATTTCACATTTCTGCCCTAAAAGAAAACTTCTATGTTTACTTTCTGCAATGAGCAAGGTAGAATATAATTGTGGCGACATAGAAGACAGGCGGGTATGTGCAGGATCATGATGGGCCAAAAAGTGGTGATATGATGAGTATTTTTAGGGTATGTGGCCGATGACTTTTTTTTAACCCAAAATTGATGAAATGAAAAGGGTTTTTAAAAGAGATTCTCAACTTTCCACCAATATAAATTATTCTTTACTTTGAATTTAATAAATAATTATTATTCATTTTCTATTTGAATTACGACTAAATTCCTAATTGATAGGTTGATTGAAAAAAAATTATAGCTTTCAAATGGTATCACATTTTTGGAATCCAAAACATGCATCACATTCTATGCTTCACATACTATAGGATTAAAAAAATAAAAATTGAATTTCATTAAATTTTGACCAAGTTAAGGTGGTCAGACATACGAGTTTTTATATTTTTTTAAAGTTGTACTAAAAAAATCATAATTAATTATTTACTTGGAAAAAAATTACAAAAAAATATGCATCACATCTAGACATGAGTCCTCTACTTATGCCTACAATAATTAAAAATATTATCATTTTATTGTGATTAGGGTGGTCAGATAGACACCCACTTCTTCTTTTTTTTTCTTGAAATTTAAGTACTACTACATTGAAATTTCAAATTTTCACCAAATATATATTTATTTTTTAAAAATAAACCTCATAGTTTAGAAACTACATTCAATTTAATACAGATTCTATTCTTACATATTTTTGAAATAATATAGATAACTTATTCAAATTTTTACGTCAAGTTGCCTAACTCTAATTTTTCTGAATTTTTTGCTACTTAAGGGCCTGGTTTTTCCATGATGATCCTACACATACCCAGGAATGGCTTAAAAAAATCTTCCTAGAGGCCGATAAGGAGAGGAAGGATGCGATGCAGGTTTGAATTCCAAAGATTGGCTTTATTTATTTATTTAGGATTTTCTTTTTAAAAGGACAAAATTTCTCTTGGTCTCAATTATTTAACATAGGGTTCCTGATTCTAGTGGTGCTCTCCTACTATAGAGGTTTTCAATGAAGATTCCTCTTCTATATATTTTTTTTGTACATTTTGGTTTTGTAAAGATGATTATATTTACTGCGGTTTAAATTTCTAGCCATTCTGATTGTGAGTGTTGTTGCAGGAATATAAAAAAAATCATTAAATAATTAAGCAAAGCTAGTATACAGGATTATTTGCAATTCCAACCTAATCTTAATATTAGTAGCATGACAAATAGACTAAGTTGATTTGAGGGTTGTTAATTTCAAGAACACCATCCCTAATACATGCTTTTTATTATATCTATGAATCACTAGGTAACCACATATACATAGAAAGCAAACAATTTGATTTTGTGCAGTCAATTGTAGATCCACAATATGTGTTATTTCAAAACAGATAAATAGGGGCATTCAAGAGATCTCAAATTTAAATAAGGTAAAATGAGGAGCAACACTATGATCTGTTGTAAGCTATAGTTTATGATTGATTTATATTCTCCTCACCATATACCCTGCTTAAGATTTTTCTTCAACTTTCTTCTAGAAAACATAGGTGGCTATTTATTTTCCGAACACAATCTTTTTTACATGAAATCATAAGGGTGAGAAGATGGTGAAGACTTCCCTGCTACAGCTACAAACCTGCAACTCAAACTAGCCAATGGGAAGGGAAAATCTCTCCACCCTTCCATATTGGCATCATCAAACTTCGAAGAGCTCTAGCCAACCCCCGAGCCAAGAGAAATCACCGAGGACCCTCACAAGAAAATTTATGCAACCAAGGATCATAAGCAAGTTCCATAGGTATTTCACCATGACAACATAGAATCACAAGTGGTTCTTATCTCAAGGATGATCAACCAACACACGAGACATAATACTTTCACAAAAAAATGTTTTCCCACCTAAAACTAGCAGCAACTACCACAGGACATGCAACAACAACTAACAAAAACTTTTAGCAATATCGATAGAAATTTATAGCAAGAACAACGGATTTTAGCAATCTTGACAGAGATTTATAGCAAGAACAACAACTTAATACAAATAGTACCTACCTGTTACCCTTCATCACAACCATGCAGGCTCCCATAGTTTTTCCTCCTCCCGTCCATTTTTCTTTTTTCCCCCTTTTTTTTCACCCACACCCCCCCAAATAATACCTAGATGGCCTTCTTATCTTTTCCCTTCAAGCCCTAACCCTAAACACTTGGGTGGGGATTTTCCCAATTCACCTAGTTCTCCCTATATCTATTTAATATAAAAACACTTACTGACACAAGACAAAATACACAGCTCAATAATCATATGTTTATCACATTACTTCAAAATGTGAGGTGGGATAAATAGGGTCCTAGTGATCCTCTTGCCTTCCATTGACCATTTATAATCCTATGTACTTTCATCTTTTTCAATAATAAAAAATGAAATAATTTAAATGACATATTGAAATCTAAATATCAATTGAACGATAATTAAATTTTCTTACCTTGATCGCTTGGATAATTGTAACCCAAATCTTTAGCATTTGAAGGCAAGCTTCTTGTCACTAATTGTTAGCACTTTATAATGCTAATTGTACACATACCAGTTTAAATCCAATATGTCTAATTAATTTATTCTTCATATTCAAAATGTCACCTGAATATCAAAATAGCATTCTTCCTATACCATTTTTGTTTTACTTACAAAAATGATCATTAAGATGAAGTAGATTTATTAACAAGTTAAATTATAATTCACATGATTATTCATAATATATCCATATACCTTTGTCAAGTTAAATCTATTCTCCATACTATTTAAATTATAACAACTAGTAATCCACTATGCAAAATATTGTAGTTGTAAAGAGAACAATATAAAGGAAGTGATATTCAAAATAACATCTTTACTAAGTTCATAGAATTTGTACCAGAATAGTATGACCAATTTTTATGGCAAAGTTGACCTTTTCTTGTCAATATTGATGAATCATAAAATCACAAATTCGACAATAATAACAATCTATCTAGACTACCTTCCTTTCCTACATGATTAGAAGGTAGCCAATCGTATAAGATGGCTAATAATCATCTTAAGTTAATGTTTATCCATAATTCATTTCACCCTTGTCAAAAGGGCTATCCTATATATTTCAATTGCAAGTTGTTCACCCAATTTCATGAAATGTGGATACAAGGCTCATTAATAAGATTCACAAATTTGGTGATCACTTTGGATGATGAAGTCTCCAGAGATAAATGCATGGTACCAAAAAATCATATAAATATCATATGATATCGACCACATACTAACATCTTAATTAGGAATCATGTACATTGCATGTTCCCCAATAGTTCTAAGTTGAATAGTTCATTCATTTAACTCAACCAATTATCACTAAAATGAAAAAAAAAACCAATAGAACAATTTAAGTAGTCGTAACTATCCTACAAAAGGAGGGGCCTTACAAATAAAAAGGTTGAACTTAGAAAACATCTCCAAATATCTGGATTTAGTTCCAATGAAGATCAGTTAAAATGATCTTCAACCCTTCTTATTGACTCTATTTTTCTGCTTTGCTTTGTTGTACTCTATTTTTTTCCCTTCTGAAACTCTTCTAATACTCACACGCACATCTACTCTACTTTAGACACATTTGCACACTTTCATACTTCTTCACACCCACAAAATGAATTATTGATCTTATTTATATCCGCAAACAAGGATTTCACTACTATATGTCGGCTTCACATAAGATGTAATATTCTTCCACAAGTCGGCTCAAATCACTAATTAAAATTAATGTGTACCCACACAAGTCATCTATACTATAGTAGGGACCCAAAACAAAATTCCCAACACAAGAAATATTAAAAAAAGTACTCCTAATACATCCATGACATGCTATATAAACCATGTCGGCCATATTGAGATAATAAACAATAATTCATTCTACCAAATCTCCAAACTCATACACCGATTAATGCAACATTACAAAACTGACCAATAAGTTATCGTACATGCTTAGTAATCTTCCCTTGGAGTCCACAACATAAAATAATGATTTGATGAAGTATACTGAGTGATTGATTGACTTAATATCCTATCTTCATGCTTTCTATCTGTAACACATTGCCTACTGCAATTTCTGCCAGTATGAGCTACATCTAAAATGTGGACCATGCTAATGACTCAAGTTTCCATCAATGACAACACTAGTAGCCAAAAACAAAACTTACCAATCCATATTCCAACATAGCAAAGATATACTGACCCCAAATCCATAGATCCCTTATGCATTTTTGGGGGCAACCCCTCCCTCCTTTTTCATGTCATAGGGTTTTTTGAGGAAACCTCTCATGTCTTAGGAGTAAAATTTAGCTACTTTAAAGCAATTACTCACATCAATGGTGTTAGCATCCTCTTTAAAGTCAGGGCATACATTAATGCTATCTTTCAACATTTTTCATATGTCATGATGTGATTTTCTTTTTTCTTGTGATGCGACCTTTTCTTGGTGGTGTCATTGAATTTGATGTCCTCCAAGAGTGTGATATTTCTTAGCCTATGAATTTCCTCTTAGTGGTGATGCGACACACTGCATTTCCTAAGTTGTGAAACTTTTACTATTGACTTGTCCTCTCTTGGAGACATTAAGCATGATGTTCCCTAAGAAGAATACCTTACACAAATAAAGAAAAATCCCTTTGAACAAAAACCTTTTACTAGAATTTTTTTTCATAAGTGCTTGGAATAACGTAGCATGCTAACCTTGTGAAGCTCAAACACAACCCTAATAAAGTCCACCAAGCATAACTTACCTTTCTTTCCTATGGAGCCTTCCTAATTTTTATAGGTTCTTGGCATAACACAACTTGTTAAGCCCTATGGAGCTTGAAACCCTAAATTCAAGGCTACCTGGCACAACATACCTTGCTTGCCTATGAATCCTTGCCTAATATTGTAGTTCCTTATTGAAGTTATAAGGATGTTATATTTGACATGGTATGGTATCCTAATATGATTCTCTTGTTTTCCACCCTTTTGGGATGCCCATCTAATGGACAACCTAAGGTTCCACTACCCTAGAGTGAGCACGTGACAAAATAAAACCAATATCTTATATGTGTTTCACATTGCGTTGGAAAATTTAGGCTTGATCTTCTTGGTCTTTGATGTTGTATGATTGTGTATCTTTTTCATTTTTGCATACATAATTGTCTTGAATGTCTACTTTCATATGAGTTTGGCATGGGGTCATACTCTAAATAAAGTGAGGGAAAAATGTAGTGTAGGAAAAAGTATCCCTTTTTCACACTTAATTTGGGAATAATTAAGATATAAAATGAGCTTAATTATTCCTTAATTTAGTGTTGTAATGTTTTTTAAACATTCACATTAATTTTAGGGCTCCTCTAAACTAAATGGATGTAATTGTGCCTTACTTAGGGTTTTGTAAATTGTATCTTTAAACTTTTGTACTAATCTATGGATTTATTAATTAATTGAGCTTAATTTTCCTTGTTTAGCCTCTTTAATTCAAATCCAAGCCTCATTAAATAAAAATTTAGAGGGATAAAACCCAACTTTCATAAATGATATTACACAACACTTAATTTTATGAGGTGTGTGTCCTAGGTTAGTGACCTAGTACCCATTCGCCACATGGTCAATTGGTCCACGCTAGGTCTTAGGACCCTATTTTCACATGGCATTTATTATTTCTTGAAGTGTGTCCTAGTTAAGTGAACTAGGACCCATTTTCCACATGGAAAATGGGTCCCCACTTAGACCTAGAACCCATCTTTTGAATATGTTTTTAGCAATATATTAATGATTTTAAATCCTAGATTTTATGCCAGCTTGTGATATTTGAATTCTGGGATTTAATGATAGATAAGTATAAATAAAAGGCTATTTCACTTAGTTTCACCTACAGTATTTCATCCAAGTTAAGAGTATTTGAGCTAGAGAATTCAAGAAAATTTCTAAGGCATTCAAGGGAAGATTTATAGAGGATTATTGCAAGAATCAAGATCCATTTAATCATTTCAAAGGTATAATGCATTATGCATGTTGTTGAGCTAATGTTGTGATGTACCATTCATGATCCCAAAACATAGAAAAAGAGGGATCACCTCAAATGGAGGAACCCAATCTTTGACTAGATGTTTCACTAAATTATGAGAGGAAAAAATCCTAAATAACAATAAAAAATTGAACTTAACTATTATAAAATCAATAAGGAAAGTTTTAACAAGATGAAATGATGTGTACCTTGCTAAAAAATTGTTGTTTCGGGGGTCACTAAGCACTCATTCGCCCAATGGTGAATGGGTCCCTATTAGGATTCTATAAAACTAATTTCTAGGTTGTATTCTTTAATGTCTACACTCCTAGCTCCTAGCTAATCAACTCCCAAAAGTCAAAAATAAATTTTGTAACTTCATTTTCATGATCTTGTAGTAAAGATGACAACTTTGTCAACTTTACAACTTTGACAACTTGCAAATTTTAATCTCCACTTGATATTCAATCTAAAAAATTGTAATCGCACATCAAGAGAGAAGAAATTCTTTTTGTTAAGGAATAGGGGTTTTCCTTATTCAAACCCCATTTAGGTAATTAAACCTTAGGATGAAATAATGAAACATGGATATGAAACATGAAACAATGATACCTTGGATGAAGTTTTGGAAAGCAAATCAACAATCTAGCATGAAGTGGCCATATGGAATGTGGATATTGATCTTGAATTTCAATATGAAACAATTCTTGTAATGGATCTTCAATGCTACATCAACATGATAGCTCAGCCACATGCATGATTCACTATGCCTTTGACATGATGATATGACCTTTTATTTCTATAATAAAACCCTGATAATCAGCCCTTGAATGCCTTTGAAATGGTCTTGATTGCTCTTTTACTCATAATCTTTCTATGAGGACTTTCTCATAAAGTTTCTTAGATCTTCTAGGATGAAACTATGTGAAACTAGAACATAGATGAATGGGTCCTTGTTAGGGTTCTAGAAACTAACTTCTTGGTTTTATTCCTCTCATTTTGCACTCCCAAATCCCAGGTTTTCACTTTTTTAGGCCTCACAAAGGACTCGTTTTCTTTTAGTGGTGAATGGTTCCTTTCAGGGTTTCAAAAAACTGATCTCTGGGTCCTATACTTTTGTCATGCCCAAAAAAAAATTCAGTATTAATACTACCATATAACAATATCGTTCTTACTATTTTGGTCACAAAAATAAACTAAATATTATGTCCCTTCAAGAACTCCTTTTTAAAATAATCACATTTTCATCAAAACCCCATAATGATATCGTGAGTACCACATATGACACAATTTATATTAGAACCCCTCTTAATGGTACAAATATCTATTTGCTTACATCTATTTTTATTTATATATATAATGTGATAACATATGTTTATTGGTACATATAATTTTTATATATTGGAGAGTTATCCAATCACATATATACATTATGTGCATTCAATAGTATTGAAGACTTGTATTAAGCCACAACATACCATAGGTATTATACAATGCATATAACCATATCAGCACAAATCTAAAGACTATTGTCATAAACATATTAGTTGAATTATAATAGGAGGTTTACATGCACATTGACATGCCCAAAGCTACACTTAGAATGATACACCTCTAATAATTTTATTTTTTTTAAAATTAACTTACCCTTATATAAATATGAATATAAATATTACTAGCTTTTATAAAAATAAATTAATCTTAAAAGTACATATTAAATTATCCCTATAAAAAAAATATAAGCACTTCCTAAGAAGAAAGGATACGTAGAAGTCTTAAGGTATAGAATAAGTTAATATTATTCTTTTTTAAAGAAAAACCAAAAGAATAGTACTTAAGGTACTTTTTCCATTAAAATAAAGTAACTCATGTCGTAAATTTTTCTTATCCAAATCTTATGAATTTCTTGCTAAAAGTCTTTCAAGAGGTATTATGGTAAAAGCATTCCTTCGTTTCTATACATATCATTAATTATATAATGAAGACAAGTTCTGTGATTATTTCAAAATATAGCAGTGCCTATCAATTTTCCAATACTACAATTGAAGGAGAACGATTTGACTGCATAATAAAAACTCATACTAAAGGTTGCATTGAAGTAAATAAATCATAGTTATTCTGGGAAACCCACGGTGAAAGAAGCATAGGTGTAAATATATTTTATTTATGTTTTTTTTTTTATATGTGAGCCACAAGAGTTAAGTTGATTAATATGAGTTGTATATACTTAACTACGTAGGATAAGGAATACCGTAATGCTAAAACCTAAATGCAATCATTATCAGGATCTTGGCTATAATTTTCATTTTAATAAACATACTCTAAAAACCTTATTTCTTGGCTGCAGCTCGCCAAATTAGAGAAGTGAAGGTAATACCAGCAAGGAAGAGTTTGGTGGAGCAGACACCAACGGTGGTGAGGGAAGCAAGAATAACAGTGGGACACAGCCGGAAGAATGACGAACAGCAAAAAATAGTTTAATCAGCCCTCATTGATATGGACGCAAGATAGTTGTTGATACACTACTACAGAGTTAACAGAACATGAATGTGCAGGTCATGATCAAAGGTGGGTCTCACGGATTCCAAAGGTCGAATCAATGAGTTCATACTTGCAATGCAAGGCGAGGTAGATTTTGTTGATCTGATATGATTTTCTGATGCCTATGCCACGAACCATTTCATTTATCTGACAAAACTACGTACTCTGATACCAGTTTTAAGCATGAAATTCCAGTGCCAAAATTTTAACCTTAATTTTCTTTAGACCTTCCTCACCTAACACTTGGCTACAAATCCTGTCCTGTAACTAATATTGTTGCAGAGAAGATTGACAATCTCTTGACTCGACCTCATGAGTATCTTCCTGTTCAATTACTTCATTGTCAAAGCTCGAATTAATTGTTCGTCAGAACGGAAAGCTTCCCCAATAAGTTGCAGGATTCACGGGACGGCTTTTTTTTTCTTTGCGTGGGCAACACTCCTTGTTTCAAGGCTTGAGATAGTACTCTCCTATCCATGCCTATGGTGAGCAATAAGACAAAACTTCAATTTAGTGGACGCTAGCTAGGTGGGAGGGAGATACTATATGGTGAGCTCCGCATCAACTACCAGGCCAGCATGGCAGATATAACATTATTTTAATAATTATTTTCCCTTTGCCCTATACAATATGATGGGACGTTGCAACTACTGCCTTAGATGGTGACCTGACTATTGCTACGGACGGATGCTTCCAGGTGAGAAATTACTTATCCATGATGTCTGGGGTACCATTTTAAACATATTTTATTATCTGCATCCTCGACCATCTACCAAGCATCCAATCTGGGGCAGCACCAAGGTACTCATTCTATACTTGGGTTGAAGTCTGCGCATATGATAGGGAGACCCGCGTGAGCACCACTGTTAGGGAATTTGGAATTTTTTTATTTTTATTTTTTGAAGTTTCTCGCGTAGATTAATATCAGAGTTTGAGGAATTTTGAGTTTGCTGACTGGGGCTGAACGAATCAACATTTTTGTTACAGCCTCATTCCTTTCTTCTTCTTAAAGGCATACTGTGTGTTGTATCCAAGATATTATCTTATGCAACTGAATAGATGCTGGATATATTATTTTAGCATTTTAATTCTGAGGCACTCTTGCAGCTTAACTAAAGCATGGGTTCTTTTATTATTATTATTATCTCTCCTTAACCAGATTAGTAGATATTTTGCTGCTCAAAATTGAGCTTAAGGTTACCTTATATATCAAGTTTTCTAATTTCTCTGTTTTCTTTTCTCTCTGGTAGTTTTGACTGTAATGTTAAGCAACATTGATTTCCTTCCTAGTGTGTTGCATTATTTCATTTCATTTCATTTTTTTATTTTTAAATTCTTCAAGCTAAATCACTCACAAACGAATGGTTTATAACAAATTTTAGCATTTCTTTCCTGATCTTTTTTTTTTTTTTTCCAATCTTTTCCTTTTATTTGCTATTTCTTCCTGTAGGTTTGGCAGAGGCATGGAGGACAAAAGAGAAGCAGTGCACTATGTATATATCTATATATTTTGTAAGGGATGATAACCAGGCAATCACTCCAACAAATTGTGTTCTTTACAACTGTAATTTATAGAGTTCTTTGGGTTTATTTTGTATTAAGCATATATCATATCCAAAAAAATTTGAATCAATTTCCTGAATGCAGCAGTACACAAAAAGAAACCCAATATTATAAATAACATTCACAGATTTGATGGTCAACATGCCAATAAAATAACCCTACACTTTTCATTCTCCCATTTTTCAGCAAAATACTATTCTTCTATGTTACCACAATAAGACAAATAGATTGCTCTTCCTATTGTTTCATTTTACATCAAGTACCATCTACTTATTGAAACCCTCATCTTTATAACATTACATTGAAACAAAATAAATGACAGCATTGCATAAGGACTTTCTCTTTACATCCTTTTATTGGAGAGATACACAACTCTTCATTTAAACTTACTCCCATTACCAATATTATATAAACAAAATAAGCAATGAATTTACATGCAAAGGAATTTAGGCCTACTCTTTCCCATTCTCTTTCATCTTACATCAAGACACCATTTTTCCATATTACAAACAAATTTAGAGAAATATAATGAAAGAAACACAACTAATTAAGGCTTGCTCTCCACCCTACCATAATGGCGTCATGGAGCCTCGTGGGCTCTAGCCATACCCCCGAGCAAGAAATCATTTTAGCTCCATGAAAATAAATGGAGTCTTTTCTGATTTTTACAAGGGATTCAACTAACATAACACCAATACATACATCTAAGTTCTCTACCTTCTATTTCAAACCCTAAGCTCATCCATTATTTCATTTTCTTATAACTAATCAACAAGGGTAAATGGAAATAGGAGGAACTTATCTCTTTTCTAAAGGGATTGAACTCTTGCAACCATCTTTCCTCCCCAAGCCAAAACATCTTGATCACTATCTTTCCCAAGAAGTGGTTTCCTCTCCTCTTCTCATTCCTTTCACCATCTCCACTCAAGTTCTCCAAGAAGAGAAGTGGGCAATGCCCAAATATTCCATCTTCTTGAGGTATATAGGAATACTCCAAACCTACACTCTTTCCCACAAGTGCTCACACATGTGTGAGTTTTGTGCTAATTCCAAGAATTTTTGGGGAGTGGGAGGTTGAGAGTGACAAGTCACTCTTCCCAAGCCCCAACACTTTTTGAATTCGTCACATTCATGAATGTGGACTTTTGAGGGGTCTTTTCACACTCTAAGGACAAGTTCACATGTCAAAAATGTTCCAAACCCATAGGTATGGGTCCTAGGGGTCTATTATTGTTCAAAAACCAAGGAAATTGACTCAATAATCCCTTTTCAAAACCTACACAAGAATCCATACGAATTTTGATCCTAACTAAGGGTTCCAACCCCAACCAAACTCACATCACATGTCCTACAATTAGATTCTACTCAATCACCCAACCAATAATAAAACCTCAAACCCTTCTACGTCAAATAGGGCTACACTTAGAACTTCCCAAAGATGTATTTTATTTGGTTCCAACATTTATCTATCCTCCTATTTGCATATTTGATTCCTAATGATAATGCTCGCCATGGGCTACTTGATGTCATAGGAAGTCGATTCTAGTAGGCATGTAACCTTGTCAGCTCGACATCGTCAATCACTCTTCACCCAAACTCAACCTTCAAGAAGAGTCTTTTAATTTTCTCTCGATGGTTCACCCTTCCCATGCAACACCATTACCTTTCTACACAATACCAACATAATCATAAGTTACAATCGTATATCACATAAATATGTTATTTGAATATTCTAAACTTTAATCATATAATAATCCATTTAAATTTCAATTTGTCTTCCATAGTATACGAGTGTATTCCACCTTCATGACAGTGAAGGTAAAACATAATGTTAGAATGAAATTCCAAAATATTACCAAATGATCACCTTATTTATCATTCATAATATATCTAATCACCAATTTAAGAAAAGCATATAACAAATTAGGTTTGTATTAAGCATATACGAGGTGGGGCCTTACATACCCCTCCCCTTAGCTTAGACTTCCTCCTGGAAGTCGTTAAGGCCAAGAAATTACTCTCATAATAGCAACACGCATAAATCTATTAAAACATGAATTACTTTACTTTCATAATGAAACAATCAAAACATTCAATTAGAAGAACACATTAAATACATTCCTTCCATGAATCGAGTGTCTAGATAATTAGAACAAATTTCCTCACCATAGAACATTTACCCAATATACTCATCATGTAACAAATGCAAGTAAGCATCAATGTAATTAACATTTTTTTTTATTTATTAATCATTACACCAACATGTAACCAAAACATAGTAACATCCTTGGACACCCTTCAGGGTTCCCTTTTGCATCATAAACATCACTCATGATGTTAGAACTTATTTTCATTTCAATATAAATTCATGTCTCAAGAATAGTAGTCTCAAATTTTTATAATAGTCAAGTACTTTCACATGTCATTTATTTACAAATTTACCCATACATCACAACAATTACACATAATTCACATCACAAGGCTCAATGGGGTTTACAAGGATGGATATTCTTGGATACCACTCGAGGCCCTTCTCTAAGGAATCCTCCATATAGATAAGAATAATCATAGAATGAAGGGAAGAATGGATTAATGACCGTCCCATACCAGTCCCATTCACAACCCCTTTTCAAAAATAATTCCCCAGTGCATCTACTCCCCTATACGACCTGCCAGGGAACCCCTCGGGATATGGCAGTTTACAAATTCCACATTACACCACACATGCCAGCAAATTTGCAACCAAGGGGAAAGCCTCAAACTGAATAACACAAGATTATAAACCAAAGTTTCAATAAAACTCCCAAGAGGGAACTTATAAATTCAAGAGAAACAAAATAAAGATAAATTGTAGTTACATTGCAACTTTCCAATAATAATTCAAAGGCAAAATTAAACAAGTCCTTGAGGCAAATCGGACTATATAACAATTTCCAAATGGCTAAATAGCCCAAGTACATAAATGTAAAATTACACATTGCTGACGCATAATAAAATAGAACATCAATCAAGAATTACAAATAATTCATATTTCAACAATAAAATTTGCACATTACACGCACCACGTGACTTGATAAGCCACCTAAGGGGAGGAGGGGAATGGTGGTTCTCTAACCACATTATAAGTATTATAGCATGCAATAACTGGTGGTCCCTGACCACATAAATATGAATAACAGGTGGTCCCCAACCACATTAATATACATAACTGGTGGTCCCTGACCACATAAACATGAAGCACTGGTGGTCCCTGACCACATGAATATGAGTAACTAGTGGTCCCTGACCACATAAGTATGAATCACTGGTAGTCCATGTTATTCCATCCTTTACCCATGGGTTATAAACATCAAGGAATAGGTTTGCACTATGAACCAACAAGTGTGGCTCTCATATGTGGGGGAGTAGGCCACGGTCAATGTCCATGGGAAGATTACAATGACTTGACATAGATCCTTTATCAGGATTAGGGACAACACCCTAAGCTCGTAATCTCCTGATGGTAGACCATGTGCCTCTCAACCCCTATTTACACTAGCTGGCATCACACTCCCATTAGGGGGGAACCAAACGCTAGGGGTACACATTTAACATAGAAATAAAACTAACACAAAGGAGCACATCACATTTCCTTTAATAGACACACGTATGCACTTAACACATTTATTTTAACTCACAACTAGCTAGCTTACATAAAGGCCATCACAAAGGGTACATATAGGGGATCACACTAGATGTCCACCACCCTTATCCCAAGTCAGATACCCTGTATCTCATACTTGGGGCACAACACATTTACTGGTTTTCACTTCACATAACAAAATACACTATGAAATTTTCCATATTGCATAACAAAATCAATGTACTTAAATACACTCCATTTTCTTTAGGTGAAATTCACTTTGCTTTTCAATTTTGTAAATCTCTACTCACTTTGCATATGTAAAAGAAATCACTAGTCAATGCACAACTGTAGCCTAGGTGGTACTCCATTTTCTTAGGCTTAACAGTACTTGGTATATCATACTTTTATCTTACTAATTCATTGTCAAACATCACATATAGGATCAAGATTGGTTTCCTATATTCATCCATATTGTTCTTCCTCTTTCATTCAACTATGTTTGTTATGTTCACTAACATAATGAATGTTTTCTACTCAATAATGAAGATAATCAACCATCTTCTTTTGAAACATTGTAATACGAGAAAAGAAGGCTCACTCAATTCATAAAACACACAATAAATCATGGAATAGTAATTTTCACAATTCATTAATCTATATATATATATTTAAAAGAAAAAAATCTTTCATTTCGCTACCTAAGGTTGACTCATTTACTCACATGTTATAATCATCATTTTTATAACCACAATTATTTCTAACTTTATAAGGTTCAAGGACATGCGATAAGTAATAATTCCTACATTTAAGTTTTCTCCTTTGTATTTCACACACACACACATATTTTCCTCTAGAGTACTAGTCATTGGTATAGAAAAGAACAACATTAATTGGGAGTATTTCATGACAATTTTCATATCCTTGATGATACATTTAGTTTCTCAATCACTTAATTCACTAAAACTTTTACATAATTCCTCACCCGATTATAAATTCAAACAATTGATTCTTTTGTTCGTTTGAAATGTACACAACCTTAAAGGTCAACATCTAATTGAATATGTTATTACTTCCTATAAGACATTTATCCTTTCTTATTTTTGAACCATAAAGTCTTTAACTTTTAGCTCATCTATAAAGGAGGTAGTAATAGCACGTGTTCTAAATAATGTTTTAACTTCAACACACATTTAGATACAGTCTCTTCACAAAGTTTTTATGTTTAATTTCTAGAAGTTGTTTATATAATAGCTAATTTAATTTTTGACAAACTTAACTTAGTTTTTGTAGTTCTACTAAATTAACTAGGACTCTGTTTACTGGAAAAGGTGTTAGGATAACTTAAGGTTTAACCATTCAATTCAAGGTTAAATATGGTTTTTACCACTTTTAAAAATTAGATTTACTATGCATTGTAAGACTTTGATCCTTAGTTGGTGCCATCATACATGAAATTTATCCAACCAACCATAAAGTAAATTATTTGTTACTTCACGAGATTAACTCTTATACACTTGTGTGTAAATCAAGATCTTTGGGTATATGGATAAGATCTAGATATACCATGGTCCAAGATGTGCAAGATACAAATTCATGAGACATATTAATACCAATTTCTGAACAAGTCCTTAACTTAGGTTCAATAATCTATACCTTAAAGGTTTAATTTTAATCTTTGACAATGCTTTAAATCCCAAATGTATGGGGTGATCATATTGCACATAACACAAATTCTGAAGATCTTCTATGGTTTCACTCTTTTGGTTATTGTGATTTAATCAATTTAAGGGTTGTGGAGATATAATCTTATACAACCACAACCTTTAACACTTTAATCCCCCCCTTTTTTTTCTTTTTTTAGGTTCATATAATTCCTTCCTTTACCTAATGATACGTTTTCAAAATAATAATAATAATATATCTTCATTATATATTTGTACTAATGTTTCTATAAGCAAATATGTTTCTCCCAAAACAATCATAGCTTCAAGAAGTAGCATAATTATTGTATTTGAGAATTATAGACTTAGGACGCCAACAAAATAATGTTTATACACATCATGATGTCCTATAGCACTTTTCATGCACTTTGTAAAAAGATCTTGCTTCAAAAATTAAACTATACCTATTTAAGGCTTAAGAAAATTTAAATGTCAAAAGACTATATTAATGCCATAAACCTTATTAACTAGACTAATATGTGGCTCAAGTCATTCACCTCATTTACTTAAAACAAGGGACCATGTTTTATATTGAGTTTTTCGTAAAAGTTGAATGTAATCAATTCAATGCATGTTCAACCCATCTATAATGGTGATTTCTTGGCCAATGGGTACTTTACAATCTTATTTGGGTTGGATAAGTACGACTAGGTTCATGTTTACTACACCATTCAAGTCCCTTAGAGTTTTCCCTTATTAATATTTTATTCACAACACTTGAGTTGGTTTGCACATTATCCAAACACTCACAATAATTACTACTTAATTTATTCCCAGAGTTCCCTAGAGTTGCAACCTAGGGCTCTGATACCAAGTGTCATGCCCAAAAAAAAATTCAGTATTAATACTACCATATAACAATATCGTTCTTACTATTTTGGTCACAAAACTAAACTAAATATTATGTCCCTTCAAGAACTCCTTTTTAAAATAATCACATTTTCATCAAAACCCCATAATGATATCGTGAGTACCACATATGACACAATTTATATTAGAACCCCTCTTAATGGTACAAATATCTATTTGCTTACATCTATTTTTATTTATATATATAATGTGATAACATATGTTTATTGGTACATATAATTTTTATATATTGGAGAGTTATCCAATCACATATATACATTATGTGCATTCAATAGTATTGAAGACTTGTATTAAGCCACAACATACCATAGGTATTATACAATGCATATAACCATATCAGCACAAATCTAAAGACTATTGTCATAAACGTATTAGTTGAATTATAATAGGAGGTTTACATGCACATTGACATGCCCAAAGCTACACTTAGAATGATACACCTCTAATAATTTTATTTTTTTTAAAATTAACTTACCCTTATATAAATATGAATATAAATATTACTAGCTTTTATAAAAATAAATTAATCTTAAAAGTACATATTAAATTATCCCTATAAAAAAAATATAAGCACTTCCTAAGAAGAAAGGATACGTAGAAGTCTTAAGGTATAGAATAAGTTAATATTATTCTTTTTTAAAGAAAAACCAAAAGAATAGTACTTAAGGTACTTTTTCCATTAAAATAAAGTAACTCATGTCGTAAATTTTTCTTATCCAAATCTTATGAATTTCTTGCTAAAAGTCTTTCAAGAGGTATTATCGTAAAAGCATTCCTTCGTTTCTATACATATCATTAATTATATAATGAAGACAAGTTCTGTGATTATTTCAAAATATAGCAGTGCCTATCAATTTTCCAATACTACAATTGAAGGAGAACGATTTGACTGCATAATAAAAACTCATACTAAAGGTTGCATTGAAGTAAATAAATCATAGTTATTCTGGGAAACCCACGGTGAAAGAAGCATAGGTGTAAATATATTTTATTTATGTTTTTTTTTTTATATGTGAGCCACAAGAGTTAAGTTGATTAATATGAGTTGTATATACTTAACTACGTAGGATAAGGAATACCGTAATGCTAAAACCTAAATGCAATCATTATCAGGATCTTGGCCGTAATTTTCATTTTAATAAACATACTCTAAAAACCTTATTTCTTGGCTGCAGCTCGCCAAATTAGAGAAGTGAAGGTAATACCAGCAAGGAAGAGTTTGGTGGAGCAGACACCAACGGTGGTGAGGGAAGCAAGAATAACAGTGGGACACAGCCGGAAGAATGACGAACAGCAAAAAATAGTTTAATCAGCCCTCATTGATATGGACGCAAGATAGTTGTTGATACACTACTACAGAGTTAACAGAACATGAATGTGCAGGTCATGATCAAAGGTGGGTCTCACGGATTCCAAAGGTCGAATCAATGAGTTCATACTTGCAATGCAAGGCGAGGTAGATTTTGTTGATCTGATATGATTTTCTGATGCCTATGCCACGAACCATTTCATTTATCTGACAAAACTACGTACTCTGATACCAGTTTTAAGCATGAAATTCCAGTGCCAAAATTTTAACCTTAATTTTCTTTAGACCTTCCTCACCTAACACTTGGCTACAAATCCTGTCCTGTAACTAATATTGTTGCAGAGAAGATTGACAATCTCTTGACTCGACCTCATGAGTATCTTCCTGTTCAATTACTTCATTGTCAAAGCTCGAATTAATTGTTCGTCAGAACGGAAAGCTTCCCCAATAAGTTGCAGGATTCACGGGACGGCTTTTTTTTTCTTTGCGTGGGCAACACTCCTTGTTTCAAGGCTTGAGATAGTACTCTCCTATCCATGCCTATGGTGAGCAATAAGACAAAACTTCAATTTAGTGGACGCTAGCTAGGTGGGAGGGAGATACTATATGGTGAGCTCCGCATCAACTACCAGGCCAGCATGGCAGATATAACATTATTTTAATAATTATTTTCCCTTTTCCCTATACAATATGATGGGA
>VDFB02193867.1:635750682-635947296 GCA_007258455.2 Sequoia sempervirens
AAAAGTGTTAGGATAACTTAAAGTTTACCCATTTAATTCAAGCTAAAATATGATTTTGACCACTTTTAAAAATTGGATTTACTATGCATTGCAAGGATTTTATCCTTAGTTGATGCCATCATAGATGAAATTTATCCAACCAACCATAAAGTAAATTATTTGTTACTTCACAAGATTAACTCTCATACACTTGTGTGTAAATCAAGATCTTTGGGTATATGGATAAGATCTAGATATACCATGGTCTAAGATGTGCAAGATTCAAATTCATGAGACATATTAATACTCATTTGTGAATCAAGTCCTTAACTTAGGTCCAATAATCTATACCTTAAAGGTTTAATTTTAATTCTTGACAATATTTTAAATCCCAAATGTATGTGGTGCTCATATTGCACGTAATACAAATTTTGAAGATCTTCTATTGTTTCACTCTTTTTGTTATTTTGATTTAATCAATTTAAGGGTTGTGGAGATCTAATCTTATTCAAACACAAACTTTAACACATTAATCCCATTTTGAGGTTCATATAATTCCTTCCTTTACCTAATGATACGTTTTCAAAATAATAATAATAATATATTTTCATTATATATTTGTACTAATGTTTCTATAAGCCATTATGTTTCTCCAAAAACAATCATAACTTCAACAAGTAGCGTCATTATTGTATTTGAGAATTATAGACTTAGGAAGCCAAAAAAATAATATTTCTACACATCATGATGTCCTATAACACTATTCATGCACTTTATAAAAATATCTTGCTTTAAAAACTAAACAATACCTTTTTAAGGTTTAAGAAAATTTAATGTCAAAAGACTATATTAATGCCATAAACCTTATTAACTAGACTAATATGTGGCTCAAGTCATTCACCTCATTTACTTAAAACAAGGGACCATGTTTTATATCGGGTTTCTCCTAAAAATTCAATGTAATCAATTCAATGCATACTCAACCCTTCTATAATGTTCATTTCCTATCCAATGGGTACTTTACAATTTGTATTTGGGTTGGATAGGTACAACTAGGTTCATGTTTACTACACCATTCAAGTCCCTTACAGTTCTCCCTTATTAATATTTTATTCACAACACTTGAGTTGGTTTGCACATTATCCTAACTCTCACAATAATTACTACTTAATTTTATTCCCAGAGTTCCCTAGAGTTGCAACCTAGGGCTCTGATACCAAATGTCATGCCCAAAAAATTCAAGATACTACTATAACAATATCGCTCTTACTATTTTGGTCACAAACTAAACTAAATATTATGTCCCTTCAAGAACTCCTTTTTAAAATAATCACATTTTCATCAAAACCCCATAATGATATCGTGAGTACCACATATGACACAATTTATATTAGAACCCCTCTTAATGGTACAAATATCTATTTGCTTACATCTATTTTTATTTATATATATAATGATAACATATGCTTATTGGTACATATAATTTTATATATTGAGAGCATTCAACTCACATATATACATTATGTACCACAGGCTATTGAAGACTTGTATTAAGCCACAACATGTTCATAGGTATTATACAATGCATTGGTAACCATATCGACAAATCTAAAGACTATTGTCATAAACGATTAGTTGAATTATATTAGGAGGTTTACATGCACATTGACATGCCCAAAGCTACACTTCTTAGAATGATACACCTCTTTTTCTTAATAATTTTATTTTTTTTAAAATTAACTTACCCTTATATAAATATGAATATAAATACAATAGCTTTTATAAAAATAAATTAATCTAAAAGTACATATTAAATTATCCCTATAAAAAATATAAACACTTCTTAAGAAGAAAGGATACGTAGAAGTCTTAAGGTATAAAATAAGTTAATATTATTCTTTTTTAAAGAAAAACCAAAAGAATAGTACTTAAGGTACTTTTTCCATTAAAATAAAGTAACTCATGTCGTAAATTTTTCTTATCCAAATCTTATGAATTTCTTGCTAAAAGTCTTTCAAGAGGTATTATGGTAAAAGCATTCCTTCGTTTCTATACATATCATTAATTATATAATGAAGACAAGTTCTGTGATTATTTCAAAATATAGCAGTGCCTATCAATTTTCCAATACTACAATTGAAGGAGAACGATTTGACTGCATAATAAAAACTCATACTAAAGGTTGCATTGAAGTAAATAAATCATAGTTATTCTGGGAAACCCACGGTGAAAGAAGCATAGGTGTAAATATATTTTATTTATGTTTTTTTTTTTATATGTGAGCCACAAGAGTTAAGTTGATTAATATGAGTTGTATATACTTAACTACGTAGGATAAGGAATACCGTAATGCTAAAACCTAAATGCAATCATTATCAGGATCTTGGCCGTAATTTTCATTTTAATAAACATACTCTAAAAACCTTATTTCTTGGCTGCAGCTCGCCAAATTAGAGAAGTGAAGGTAATACCAGCAAGGAAGAGTTTGGTGGAGCAGACACCAACGGTGGTGAGGGAAGCAAGAATAACAGTGGGACACAGCCGGAAGAATGACGAACAGCAAAAAATAGTTTAATCAGCCCTCATTGATATGGACGCACGATAGTTGTTGATACACTACTACAGAGTTAACAGAACATGAATTTGCAGGTCATGATCAAAGGTGGGTCTCACGGATTCCAAAGGTCGAATCAATGAGTTCATACTTGCAATGCAAGGCAAGGTAGATTTTGTTGATCTGATATGATTTTCTGATGCCTATGCCATGAACCATTTCATTTATCTGACAAAACTACGTACTCTGATACCAGTTTTAAGCATGAAATTCCAGTGCCAAAATTTTAACCTTAATTTTCTTTAGACCTTCCTCACCTAACACTTGGCTACAAATCCTGTCCTGTAACTAATATTGTTGCAGAGAAGATTGACAATCTCTTGACTCGACCTCATGAGTATCTTCCTGTTCAATTACTTCATTGTCAAAGCTCGAATTAATTGTTCGTCAGAATGGAAAGCTTCCCCAATAAGTTGCAGGATTCACGGGACGGCTTTTTTTTTCTTTGCGTGGGCAACACTCCTTGTTTCAAGGCTTGAGATAGTACTCTCCTATCCATGCCTATGGTGAGCAATAAGACAAAACTTCAATTTAGTGGACGCTAGCTAGGTGGGAGGGAGATACTATATGGTGAGCTCCGCATCAACTACCAGGCCAGCATGGCAGATATAACATTATTTTAATAATTATTTTCCCTTTGCCCTATACAATATGATGGGACGTTGCAACTACTGCCTTAGATGGTGACCTGACTATTGCTACGGACGGATGCTTCCAGGTGAGAAATTACTTATCCATGATGTCTGGGGTACCATTTTAAACATATTTTATTATCTGCATCCTCGACCATCTACCAAGCATCCAATCTGGGGCAGCACCAAGGTACTCATTCTATACGTGGGTTGAAGTCTGCACATATGATAGGGAAAACCTCGTGAGCACCACTGTTAGGGAATTCTTGGAATTTTTTTTATTTATTTTTGAAGTTTCTCGCCAGAGATTAACATCGAGTTTGAGGAATTTTGAGTTTGTCGGATCACCGAACGAATCAACATTTTTGTTACACCATTCCTTTCTTTCTTCTTAAAGGCATACTGTGTGTCTTGTATCCAAGATATTGTTTTATGCAGCTAAATAGACGTTGGTATATTATTTTATCATTTTAATTCTGGGGCACTCTTGCATCTTAACTAGAACATGGGTTGTTTTAATATTAGTAAATATTTTGCTGCTCAAAATTGTGCTGAAGGTTACTTTATATATTAAGTTTTCTAATTTCTCTCTCTTTTTTTTTGTCTGGTAGTTTTGACTGTAATGTTAAGCAACATTGCTTTCCTTCCTAGTGTGCTGCATTATTCCATTCTATTTTTTTTTTACTTTTAAATTCTTCAAGCCAAATCACTCACAAATGGATGGTTTATAACAAATTTTAGCATTTCTTTCTTGACCCAAATTTTTTCTAATCTTTTCCTTTTATTTGCTATTTCTTCCTGTAGGTTTGGCAGAGGCCTGGAGGACAAAAGAGAAGTGCAATATGTATATATTTTTATAGGTTTGGCAGAGGCATGGAGGACAAAAGAGAAGTTAACCAGGCAACACTCTTAACAAATTGTGTTCTTTTAACTTTAATTTATAGAGTTCATTGGGTTGATTTTATATTAAGTATGCATCATATCCAGAAAATTTTTAATCAATTTCCTCAATGCAACAATACACAAAAAGAAACCCAATATTATAAATAACATTCATAGATTTGATGGTCAATCATGCAAATAAAATAATCCTACACCTTTTCATTCCCCCATTTTTCTAGCAAAATACTATTATTTTGTGTTACCACAATAAGACAAATAGATTCCTCTTCCTATTGTTTCATTTTACAACAAGTACCATCTACTTACTGAAACCCTCATCTTTATAACATTACATTGAAACAAAATAAATGGAAGCATTGCATAAGGACTTGCTCTTTACATCCTTTTATTGGAGAGATACACAACTCTTCATTTAAACTTACCCCATTACCAATATTATATAAAACAAAATAAGCAATGAATTTACATGCAAAGGAGAATTCTAGGCCTACTTCTTTCCATTCTTTCATCTTACATCAAGACACCATTTTTCCATATTACAAACAAATTTAGAGAAATATAATGAAAGAAACACAACTAATTAAGGCTTGCTCTCCACCCTACTGTAATGGCGTCATGGAGCCTCGTGGGCTCTAGCCATACCCCCGAGCAAGAAATCATTTTAGCTCCATGAAAATAAATGGAGTCTTTTCCGATTTTTACAAGGGATTCAACTAATATAGCACCAATACATACATCTAAGTTCTCTACCTTCTATTTCAAACCATAAGCTCATACATTATTTCACTTTCATACAACTAATCAACAAGGGTAAATGGAAATAGGAGGAACTTATCTCTTTTCTGAAGGGATTGAACTCTTGCCACCATCTTTCCTCTCCAAGCCAAAACATCTTGATCACTATCTTTCCAAAGAGGTGGACTCCTCTCCTCTTCTCCTTCTTCCTACCATCTTCACTCATGTTCTCCAAGAGGAGAAGTGGGCAATGCCCAAATCTTCCATCTTCTTGAGATATATAGGAATCCTCCAAACGTACACTCTTTCCCACAAGTGCTCACACATGTGTGAGCCTTGTGCCAATTCCAAGAACTTTTGGGGAGTGGGAAGTTGAGAGTGACAAGTCACTTTTCCCAAGCCCCAACACTTTTTGAATTCGTCACATTCATGAATGTGGACTTTTGAGGGGTCTTTTCACACTCCAAGGACAAGTTCACATGTCAAAAAGGTTCCAAACCCATAGGTATAGGTCCTAGGGGTCTATTATTGTTCAAAAACTAAGGAAATTGACTCAATAATCCCTTTTCAAAACCTACACAAGAATCCATACGAATTTTGATCCTAACCAAGGGTTCCAACCCCAACCAAACTCACATCACATGTCCTACAATTAGATTCTACTCAATCACCCAACCAATAATAAAACCTGAAACCCTTCTAAGTCAAATAGGGCTACACTTAGAACTTCCCAAATATGTATTTGATTTGATTCCAACATTTATCTATCCTCCTATTTGCATATTTGATTCCTAATGATAATGCTCGCCACGGGCTACTTGATGTCATAGGAAGTCGATTCTAGTAGGCATGTAATCTTGTCAGCTCGACATCTTCAATCACTCTTCACCAAACTCAACCTTTAAGAAGAGTCTTTTAATTTTCTCTTGATGGTTCACCCTTCCCATGCTAACACCATTACCTTTCTGCACAATACCAACACAATCATAAGTAACAATCTTATATCACATAAATCTATTATTTGAATATTCTAAACTTTATTCATATAATAATCCATTTAAATTTCAATTTGTCTTCCATAGTATACGAGTGTATTCCACCTTCATGATAGTGAAGGTAAAACATAGTGTTAAAATGAAATTCCAAAATATTACCAAATGATCACCTTATTTATCATTCACAATATATCTAATCACCAACTTAAGAAAAGCATATAACAAATTAGGTTTTTATTAGGCCTATACGAGGTGGGGCTTTACATACCCCTCCCCTTAGCTTAGACTTCCTCCTGGAAGTCGTTAAGGCCAGGAAATTAATCTCATCATAGCAACACGCATAAATCTATTAAAATATGAATTACTTTACTTTCATAATGAAACAATCAAAACATTCAATTAGAAGAACACATTAAATACATTCCTTCTATGAATTGAGTGTGTAGATAATTAGAACAAATTTCCTCACCATAGAACATTTACCCAATATACTCATGATGTAACAATTGCAAGTAAGCATCGATGTAATTAACATTTTTTTATTAACCATTACACCAACATGTAACCAAAACATAGTAACATCCTTGGACACCCTTCAGGGTTCCCTTTTGCATCATAAACATCACTCATGATGTTAGAACTTATTTTCATTTCAATATAAATTCATGTCTCAAGAATAGTAGTCTCAAATTTTTATAATAGTCAAGTACTTTCACATGTCATTTATTTACAAATTTACCCATACATCACAACAATTACACATAATTCACATCACAAGGCTCAATGGGGTTTACAAGGATGGATATTCTTGGATACCACTCGAGGCCCTTCTCTAAGGAATCCTCCATATAGATAAGAATAATCATAGAATGAAGGGAAGAATGGATTAATGACCGTCCCATACCAGTCCCATTCACAACCCCTTTTCAAAAATAATTCCCCAGTGCATCTACTCCCCTATACGACCTGCCAGGGAACCCCTCGGGATATGGCAGTTTACAAATTCCACATTACACCACACATGCCAGCAAATTTGCAACCAAGGGGAAAGCCTCAAACTGAATAACACAAGATTATAAACCAAAGTTTCAATAAAACTCCCAAGAGGGAACTTATAAATTCAAGAGAAACAAAATAAAGATAAATTGTAGCTACATTGCAACTTTCCAATCATAATTCAAAGGCAAAATTAAACAAGTCCTTGAGGCAAATCGGACTATATAACAACTTCCAAATGGCTAAATAGCCTAAGTACATAAATGTAAAATTACACATTGCTAGCGCATAATAAAATAAAACATCAATCAAGAATTACAAATAATTCATATTTCAACAATAAAATTTGCACATTACAAGCACCACGTGACTTGATAAGCCACCTAAGGGGAGGAGGGGAATGGTGGTTCTCTAACCACATTATAAGTATTATAGCATGCAATAACTGGTGGTCCCTGACCACATAAATATGAATAACAGGTGGTCCCCAACCACATTAATATACATAACTGGTGGTCCCTGACCACATAAACATGAAGCACTGGTGGTCCCTGACCACATGAATATGAGTAACTAGTGGTCCCTGACCACATAAGTATGAATCACTGGTAGTCCATGTTATTCCATCCTTTACCCATGGGTTATAAACATCAAGGAATAGGTTTGCACTATGAACCAACAAGTGTGGCTCTCATATGTGGGGGAGTAGGCCACGGTCAATGTCCATGGGAAGATTACAATGACTTGACATAGATCCTTTATCAGGATTAGGGACAACACCCTAAGCTCGTAATCTCCTGATGGTAGACCATGTGCCTCTCAACCCCTATTTACACTAGCTGGCATCACACTCCCATTAGGGGGGAACCAAATGCTAGGGGTACACATTTAACATACAAACAAGACTAACACAAAGGAATACATCACATTGCTTTTAATAAACATACGTCCACACATAACATGTTTACATCATTTCTTAACTAGCTAACTTACACAATGGACCATCACAAAGGGTACACATAGGGGATCGTACTAGACGTCCACCACCCTTATCCCAAGTCAGATACCCTGTATCTCATACTTGGGGCACAACACATTTACTGGTTTCACATCACATGACATAACACAATACACTCTATGAAATTTTTCATATAACATAGCAAAATCAATGTACTTAAATACACTCCATTTTCTTTAGGTGAAATTCACTTTTCTTCTCAATTTTGTAAATCTCTACTCACTTTGCATATGTAAAGGAAGTCGCTAGATGATGCACAACTATATCCTAGGTAGTACTCCATTTTCTTAGGTTTAACAATACATGGTATATCATACTTTTATCTTACTAATCCATTGTCCAACATCACATATAAGATCAATATTGGTTTTCTATATTTGAATCCATATTGTCCTTCCTCTTTCATTCAACTATGTTTGTTACATGTTCACTAACATATCCATATGGTAATTCCATTATATATATTTTGCCACATGATAAAGAATGTTTTCTACTCAATAAAGAAGTTAATCAGTCATTTTATTTTGAAACATTATAATACAAGAGGAGAAAGCACACTCAATTCATAAAACACATGATAAATCATAGAATAATAATTTTCACAACTCATTAATCTATATATATTTTTAAACAAATATTGCATTTCACTACCTAAGGTTGACTCATTCAATCACATGTTATAATCATAATTTTTATAACCACAATTATTTCTAACTTTATAAGGTTCAAGGACATGCGATAAGTAACAATCCCTACATTTAAGTTTTCTCCATTGTATTTCTCTGACACACACACACATATATTTTTCTCTAGAGCAATAGAGAATTGGTATAAAAATGCACAACATTAGTTGGGAGTATTTCATGATAATTTTTGTATCCATGATGATACCATTTAGTTTCTCAATCACTTAATTCACTATAAATCTACATAATTCCTCACCCAATTTATAAATTCAAACAATTGATTCTTTTATTTTGATATGAACACAACCTTAAAGGTCAACCTCTAATTGAATATGTAATTACTCCCCATAAGACATGTATACTTTCTTATTTTGGAATCAATAGGTCTTTAGCTCTTAGATCATTTATAGGGAAGATAGTAATAGCATGTGTTCTAGATAATGTTTTAATTTCAACACAAATTTAGATACGGTCTCTTCACAATGATTTTATGTTTAATTTCTAGAAGTTATTTATCTAATTTAATTTTCTAGCTTTCAAACTTAACTTTAGTTTTTGTAGTTCTACTAAATTCACTAGGACTTTATTTGCTAGCAAAAATGTTAGGATAACTTAAAGTTTAACCATTTAATTCGAGGTAAAATATGGTTTTGACCACTTTTAAAAATTATATTTACTATGTATTGTAAGGCTTTGATCCTTAGTTGGTTCCATCATACATGAGATCTATCCAACCAACCAAAAAGTAAATTATTTGTTACTTCACGAGATTAACTCTTATACACTTATGTGTAAATCAAGATCTTTGGGTATATGGATAAGATTTAGATATACCATGGTCTAAGACGTGCAAGATACAAATTCATGAGACATATTAATACAAATTTGTGAACAAGTCCTTAACTTAGGTCCAATAATCTATACCTTAAAGGTTTAATTTTAATCTTTGACAATATTTTAAATCCCAAATGTATGGAGTGCTCATATTGCACATAATACAAATTCTAAAGATCTTCTATTGTTTCACTCTTTATTTTATTTTGATTTAATCAATTTAAGGGTTGTGGAGATCTAATCTTATTCAACCACAACCTTTAACACATTAATCCCCTTTTTGAGGTTCATATAATTCCCTCCTTTACCTAATGATACATTTTCAAAATAATAATAATATATTTTCATTATATATTTGTACTAATGTTTCTATAAGCAAATATGTTTCTCCCAAAACAATCATAACTTCAAGAAGTAGCATAATTATAGTATTTGAGAATTATAGACTTAGGAAGCCAACAAAAAGATGTTTCTACACATCATAACGTCCTATAACACTATTCATGCACTTTATAAAAATATCTTGCTTCAAAAACTAAACTATACCATTTTAAGGTTTAAGAAAATTTAATGTTCAAAGACTATATTAACACCATGAACCTTATTAACTAGACTAATATGTGGCTTAAGTCATTCACCTCATTTACTTCAAAAAAGGGACCATGTTTTATATTGAATTTCTCCTAAAAGTTGAATGTAATCAATTCAATGCATGCTCAACCCATCTATAATGGTAATTTCTTGGCCAATGGGTACAATACAATCTTATTTGGGTTGGATAAGTACAATTAGGTTCATGTTTACTACCCATTCAAGTCCCTTAGAGTTTCCCTTATTAATATTTTATTGAAAACACTTGATTTGGTTTGCACATTATCCAAGCACTCACAATAATTACTAAATAATTTATTCCGAGAGCTCCCTAGAGTTTCAACCTAAGGCTCTGATACCAAGTGTCATGCCTAAAAAAAAATCTCAAGATATCAACATATAACAATATCGTTCTTACTATTTTGGTCATAAAGCTAAACTAAATATTATGTCCCTTGAAGAACTCCTTTTTAAAATAATCACATTTTCATCAAAACCCCATAATGATATCGTGAGTACCACATATGACACAATTTATATTAGAACCCCTCTTAATGGTATAAATATCTATTTGTTTACATCTATTTTTATTTATATATATAATGTGATAACATATGTTTATTGATACATATAATTTTATATTGGAGAGAGTTATCCAATCACATATATACATTATGTGCATTCAATAGCATTGAAGACTTGTATTAAGCCACAACATACCATAGGTAATATACAAATGCATATAAACTATATCAGTAATAAATCTAAAGGAATTATTGTCATAAACGTATTAGTTGAATTATAATAGAGGTTTTACATGCACATTTCGACATTCAAAGCTACACTTAGAATGATACACTTCTAATAATTTTATTATTTTTTTTAAAATTAACTACCCTTATATAAATATGAATATAAATATTACTAAGCTTTTATAAAATAAATTAATCTTAAAAGTACATATTAACATTCCTATAAAAAATATAAGCACTTCCTAAGAAGAAAGGATACCAGAAGTCTTTAAGGTATAGAATAAGTTATATTATTCTTTTAAAGAAAACCAAAAGAATAGTACTTAAGGTACTTTTCCATTAAAATAAAGTAACCCTATGTCAGAATTTTTCTATCCAAATCTTTATAAATTTCGCTAAAAAGTCTTTCAAGAGGTATTAACGCAGCATTCCTTCGCTTCTATACATATCATTAATTATATAATGAAGACAAGTTCTCTATGGATTATTTCAAAATATAGCGTTTCATCAATTTTCCAATACTACTGAAGCGGAGAACGACGGATCAAGCATAATAAAACTCACTAAAGGTTGCATTGAAGTAAATAAATCATAGTTATTCGAAACCCACTATGAAATAGAAGCATAGGTGTAAATATATTTTATTTATGTTTTTTTTTATGCATGAGCCAAGAGTTGTTGATTAATATGAGTTGTATATACTTAACTACGAGGGATAAGGAAATACCGCACGTTAAAAACCTAAATGCAATCATTATCGTAGATCTTGGCCGTAATTTTCATTTTAATAAACATACTCTAAACCTTGTTTTGTATTTCCAGCCAAATTAGAGAAGTGAAGGTAATACCAGCAAGGAAGAGTTTGGTGGAGCAGACACCAACGGTGGTGAGGGAAGCAAGAATAACAGTGGGACACAGCCGGAAGAATGACGAACAGCAAAAAATAGTTTAATCAGCCCTCATTGATATGGACGCAAGATAGTTGTTGATACACTACTACAGAGTTAACAGAACATGAATGTGCAGGTCATGATCAAAGGTGGGTCTCACGGATTCCAAAGGTCGAATCAATGAGTTCATACTTGCAATGCAAGGCGAGGTAGATTTTGTTGATCTGATATGATTTTCTGATGCCTATGCCACGAACCATTTCATTTATCTGACAAAACTACGTACTCTGATACCAGTTTTAAGCATGAAATTCCAGTGCCAAAATTTTAACCTTAATTTTCTTTAGACCTTCCTCACCTAACACTTGGCTACAAATCCTGTCCTGTAACTAATATTGTTGCAGAGAAGATTGACAATCTCTTGACTCGACCTCATGAGTATCTTCCTGTTCAATTACTTCATTGTCAAAGCTCGAATTAATTGTTCGTCAGAACGGAAAGCTTCCCCAATAAGTTGCAGGATTCACAGGACGGCTTTTTTTTTCTTTGCGTGGGCAACACTCCTTGTTTCAAGGCTTGAGATAGTACTCTCCTATCCATGCCTATGGTGAGCAATAAGACAAAACTTCAATTTAGTGGACGCTAGCTAGGTGGGAGGGAGATACTATATGGTGAGCTCCGCATCAACTACCAGGCCAGCATTGCAGATATAACATTATTTTAATAATTATTTTCCCTTTGCCCTATACAATATGATGGGATTCTGCAACCACGCCTTTAGATGGTGACCGACTATTGCTACTAATTTTACGCGTTTCCGTGTGAGAAATTACTTCATCCATGATGTCCGGGGTACCATTTTAAACATATTTATTATTCCATCCCCACCATCTACCAAGCATCCAACTGGGCAGCACCAAGGTACCATTCTATACTTAAGTTGAAGTTCAAGATATGATAGGGAGACCACAAGGAGCACCATTAATCGTTAGGGGAATTTGGAATTTTTTTATTTTTATTTGAAGTTTCTAGATTAATATCGTAGGTTTGAGGAATTTTGAGTTTGTCGGGATCAATGAACGAATCAACATTTTGTTGTTCTCATTCCTTTCTTTCTTCTTAAAGTCATACTGTGTGTTGTATCCAAGATATTATCTTATGCAACTGAATAGATGCTGGATATATTATTTTAGCATTTTAATTCTGAGGCACTCTTGCAGCTTAACTAAAGCATGGGTTCTTTTATTATTATTATTATCTCTCCTTAACCAGATTAGTAGATATTTTGCTGCTCAAAATTGAGCTTAAGGTTACCTTATATATCAAGTTTTCTAATTTCTCTGTTTTCTTTTCTCTCTGGTAGTTTTGACTGTAATGTTAAGCAACATTGATTTCCTTCCTAGTGTGTTGCATTATTTCATTTCATTTCATTTTTTTATTTTTAAATTCTTCAAGCTAAATCACTCACAAACGAATGGTTTATAACAAATTTTAGCATTTCTTTCCTGATCTTTTTTTTTTTTTTTCCAATCTTTTCCTTTTATTTGCTATTTCTTCCTGTAGGTTTGGCAGAGGCATGGAGGACAAAAGAGAAGCAGTGCACTATGTATATATCTATATATTTTGTAAGGGATGATAACCAGGCAATCACTCCAACAAATTGTGTTCTTTACAACTGTAATTTATAGAGTTCTTTGGGTTTATTTTGTATTAAGCATATATCATATCCAAAAAAATTTGAATCAATTTCCTGAATGCAGCAGTACACAAAAAGAAACCCAATATTATAAATAACATTCACAGATTTGATGGTCAACATGCCAATAAAATAACCCTACACTTTTCATTCTCCCATTTTTCAGCAAAATACTATTCTTCTATGTTACCACAATAAGACAAATAGATTGCTCTTCCTATTGTTTCATTTTACATCAAGTACCATCTACTTATTGAAACCCTCATCTTTATAACATTACATTGAAACAAAATAAATGACAGCATTGCATAAGGACTTTCTCTTTACATCCTTTTATTGGAGAGATACACAACTCTTCATTTAAACTTACTCCCATTACCAATATTATATAAACAAAATAAGCAATGAATTTACATGCAAAGGAATTTAGGCCTACTCTTTCCCATTCTCTTTCATCTTACATCAAGACACCATTTTTCCATATTACAAACAAATTTAGAGAAATATAATGAAAGAAACACAACTAATTAAGGCTTGCTCTCCACCCTACCATAATGGCGTCATGGAGCCTCGTGGGCTCTAGCCATACCCCCGAGCAAGAAATCATTTTAGCTCCATGAAAATAAATGGAGTCTTTTCTGATTTTTACAAGGGATTCAACTAACATAACACCAATACATACATCTAAGTTCTCTACCTTCTATTTCAAACCCTAAGCTCATCCATTATTTCATTTTCTTATAACTAATCAACAAGGGTAAATGGAAATAGGAGGAACTTATCTCTTTTCTAAAGGGATTGAACTCTTGCAACCATCTTTCCTCCCCAAGCCAAAACATCTTGATCACTATCTTTCCCAAGAAGTGGTTTCCTCTCCTCTTCTCATTCCTTTCACCATCTCCACTCAAGTTCTCCAAGAAGAGAAGTGGGCAATGCCCAAATATTCCATCTTCTTGAGGTATATAGGAATACTCCAAACCTACACTCTTTCCCACAAGTGCTCACACATGTGTGAGTTTTGTGCTAATTCCAAGAATTTTTGGGGAGTGGGAGGTTGAGAGTGACAAGTCACTCTTCCCAAGCCCCAACACTTTTTGAATTCGTCACATTCATGAATGTGGACTTTTGAGGGGTCTTTTCACACTCTAAGGACAAGTTCACATGTCAAAAATGTTCCAAACCCATAGGTATGGGTCCTAGGGGTCTATTATTGTTCAAAAACCAAGGAAATTGACTCAATAATCCCTTTTCAAAACCTACACAAGAATCCATACGAATTTTGATCCTAACTAAGGGTTCCAACCCCAACCAAACTCACATCACATGTCCTACAATTAGATTCTACTCAATCACCCAACCAATAATAAAAACTCAAACCCTTCTACGTCAAATAGGGCTACACTTAGAAATTCCCAAAGATGTATTTTATTTGGTTCCAACATTTATCTATCCTCCTATTTGCATATTTGATTCCTAATGATAATGCTCGCCACGGGCTACTTGATGTCATAGGAAGTCGATTCTAGTAGGCATGTAACCTTGTCAGCTCGACATCGTCAATCACTCTTCACCCAAACTCAACCTTCAAGAAGAGTCTTTTAATTTTCTCTCGATGGTTCACCCTTCCCATGCAACACCATTACCTTTCTACACAATACCAACACAATCATAAGTTACAATCTTATATCACATAAATATGTTATTTGAATATTCTAAACTTTAATCATATAATAATCCATTTAAATTTCAATTTGTCTTCCATAGTATACGAGTGTATTCCACCTTCATGACAGTGAAGGTAAAACATAATGTTAGAATGAAATTCCAAAATATTACCAAATGATCACCTTATTTATCATTCATAATATATCTAATCACCAACTTAAGAAAAGCATATAACAAATTAGGTTTGTATTAAGCATATACGAGGTGGGGCCTTACAACTTTAATTTCTACTCTCTCAATTCCAAGGTTTTTCACTCCTAAAATTATAGAATAAGTTCTATAGCCTTGTTTTTGTGTTCTTGCACTATGAATGACAAATTTGCAACTTGGTGTAAATTAAACAATTTGGCTTCCAATTTCTTCTCCACTTGATCTTCAACCTATAAATATGCAAACACACTTTGAAGTGAAGAATAACTTGATGATTGTTAGTGAATAGAGGTTTGCCTAAGTCAAACCCCTTGTAGGTAATTAAACTAAATGATGAAATAATATAATTAAAGCATGAAATGATGAAATGTTGATACCTTGAAATTTTTCTTGGACTGTAAATCTGTAAACTACATGAAGTGGCCATGAAGAATTTAGATCTTGATCTCAAATAGATGTGAAACAATGCTTGCAAATAGATCTTGAATGCTACATCAACTATCTTAGCTCAACAACATGCATGAATGCACTAAACGTTAGACATGATGAAATGATCTTGAATTTTTACAATAGACTCTTTATAATCTACTTTGAAATGCCTTTGAAATGCTCTTGAAGTGTTATATAATGCTCATGTGAATGTACTCTTATGATATCTTCAACTTGCTAGGAGAAACAATGTGAGTTAACCCCATATTTATACTAAATCTAGAGATTAACCTCAAAATGCAAACAATTCAAGCTGACACAAAATCTAGAAATGATTATTACTAAAATCTCACTAGAATAAAATTAAAAAATGGGGTCCTTATTAAGGAAGGACCTATTTTCCACCTATGGAAAATGGGTCCTCGCAAAAGTTTCTAGGACCATGCCCTTGGGGGGTGAAACAACATCAAAAACCCATGCCAAATATGCAAAGAAAAGGGTGTCTTATAGAGGGAGGACCCATTCATCACCTAGGGTGAATAGGTCCTAGAACCATTTTCTAGGACCTTGATTTTTCCCAATTAAATGTTATGCAATTTGAATATTGGGTGTCAGGATAGATCCTTAGAAGGTATCATCAATAAGACTTAAATTTGAATTAAAGGGGATAATTAACTCTAATTAACCAAAATTAATTAATGAGATCATGTAAGTGTGAAAGTGTGTTACAACACTTTTTAACACTTTCAATACGGTGCATTTTATTTCAAAAAGGGGCCCATTAGGCTCCATTAATTAAAGAAACCCTAGAAAAGTGTGAAAGTATGTTACAACACTTTAACAAGGTACAATTTAAGTACATTTAGTTTAAAAAGGGGCCCTAGACTAATGTGAATGTGTACTACACATGACAACATTAATCGAAGACATTATTATGTCAATTATTACCAAATTAAGGAAAGGGGTACTTTGTTTGTTACTACATTTTGCCCCCACTTTAGTGAGAGGATGACCCCATGTCAAACTCACACTAAAGTAGAAATTAAAGAAACTTAAAAATATCTATAAATAAAAAAGATACATGATCATACCCTATCAAAGGCCGGGAAAAACAAAGAAAAATAAAAGATTAAGCACAATGGTTCCAACACGATGTGAAATGAGGTTGTTTCTCTGTAACATACACTACTCACTGTAGGGTAGTGGAACCTTAGTTTTTCCACTAGGTGAGTTATCAAATATATGTATGTGATCAATCTAGGGTAGTGGAACCTCAATTTTCCCACTAGGTGAGTTATCCCAATGAGGTGGCAAATGAAAGAATCATATTAGCCTCCTATACCATACCAAAGTTATCCTCTTGACAACTTTGATACGGCACCACAATGTAATGAGTTTTGTAAATGTTTTTGAATGTCATGTATGTAAGTTTTTGTTAAAGGGGATTATTACTTGTTCATGTAAGGTCTTCTTCTTAGGGAACATCATGCCTAATGTCTCCACGAGAGGAAAATTCAAGAATATCAAATCACCACTTATGGGATGCTTCTCATTTTGCATCATGCCACTAAGGGAGATCGTAACTTAGAAATATCATGGTCTTGGAGGACATCAAACCCAATGACACCACCAAGAAAAGGACATGTCACAAGATAAAACAAAATCATGCCATGAAATATGCAAAATGTGGAAAGATTTCATCAATGCATGCCCCAACTTTAATGCAGTTTCTAACACCATTGCTATGAGAAATTGCTTTAAAGTAGTCAATGTTTTCTCCTAAGACATGAGAGATTTCCTCATAAAACTCTATTCCAAGTCATATGTTTCTAATATAAAGCTACAACATGAAATAGGAAGGAAGGGTTTCCCCAAAAAATACAATATTAAAGGTAACTTAGTACATCACTTGCGAGCCAACTTAAGGCATGTCATCCACATCCCAAGATTGCTCAGATTATATATACATGAAAGGTGGTCAACTAGCCAAAAGAGACAAAAAATGACATATGAGGACAAGGCTACCTAACCCCTTTCCCCCACTTCTAAGTGCAAAATAAGGGTGAGTCAAAATGATTGATGAGAGTCATGCTAGAGTGAAAACCAGTATCAATTAGAGGAATTAGGTACCCCCACATAACGAAGAGCACCAAACCATTAAGATGTTATATTTTATTACTTAAATCCTTCCATTTATTAGTAGAATGACCATGAACTCTATGATATTCACAAAATGAACTCTTGTAATAAATTTGTTTCATGTTCTTGGAGGGAGAGATATCAAATGACCTTGGACGAGTCTCGAAAAGATACTATCTTGATCAATGGTAAAAGATGTTCCTTTATTTTGCAACAAAGATATCTCTTGCTTAGTATTAGGTGTCATACTTACACAAGACTCTTTGGATTATGATATTTGTACTCTTCTTTATAGGAGGGTGTCAAATATATTGAATTCGAATCATTAGTGTTTTGTGTGATGAAATTGATATTAAGTGAGGATTTCTCTATTTCATTTGTTTCTTTTGAAGGAAAATAATGAAGACCACTAGTGTCTATTAGTTTAGGATACACTAGTGTTAAAGTTACTTTAGAATAATCCTTTGTAAGAGTGTTTATATTATGTAAAGGTCTTTCTGATGCTTTTATTTCTATCAAAGGACAATGACCAAGACCATGAGATGTTTCTTGCATGTTTGGTTCTATAGCGACACAAATACCTTGTACTCTAGCACCACATCCTTTTCCACTATAACCATGTTGTCTCATAATTTCATAACCTCTTCCATAAATATTTTTCAAATTTCTTTTAGATTTGGTGGTTTCTCATGATCAACTTTGTTAAATTTTGTCGTTTATGTTCTTTTCTTCTAGAGTGGTTGAGGTGGATTCTTTCAAATTTTGTGTTGACATTACCACTTTTTCTTTTCCCTTTTCAGACTCTTTGCTTATGATCTTGTATTCATCCATGAAAGTTGGTGTGAAATCCAAGGAACCCCAATCATCTTCCAATAGCTTCGTGATTTCTTCAGTATGATTCTCTTTTGCTTGCTTCTGCACGAGTTCCACTTATATAGTCGGTGTCAATGTTTTCAAAATATTTTCCTTTTTTTTCTCAATGAGTAAGCTATCTGGTCCATGGTCAATCTTGAGTATGCAAACTTTGTTGTTATAGACATACTTCATTACACAGTGAAGGGTAGAAGGCACTTGATTCATCTCATGAATCCATGGTCTTCCTAAGAGGAGATTATATGAAAGATCATGAGGCATAACATGGACCAGAGTTTGTAATGTTACTTTCCCCACTTTGATAGGTAATGTGATGAATCTGAGTAGTTGTTTTCCTATATTATCAAATCATCAAATAGGAAAATAATTGGGTTTAATGTCACTTTTTCTCATTTTGATTTTTTCCAAAAGGATCACACTACACACATTCAAGGCCGAACCATTATCAAAAAGGGTTTGTTTTATCGTGATTCAATTAACCTGTACTATTATATTGAAGGCTTCATGTTTTTTCTTAATTTATAAGTGAGGTAACTCACTCTAGTAAAAAGCTATGTCCAAATTCGTTTCATGAATTAGCACTGCTAAATTGTTTGAACTAGTGTTAGAAGGAATTGTAACTTATTGCAAAGCCTCTTGAAGCATGCTATGATAACTAGGTGATGTTTGAAATAATTCCCATACAAAAATCTTGGTAGGAGTATTCTTCAGCTGTTGAACAAGATTTTATTGCTTTCCATTGTTTGTGGTAAAACGAGGAGCATTATGCAAGATAGGAGTAGGCAAGGCTAATGAAATATGAATTATTTGTGGTTGCCTACTAATGCTTGTATTGTAGGTATGTGTAATAGTACTATAACTCATTTGTTGTGAAGCATTATTCTTAGGTGGTTCGAGGATGAGGATAGGTTTATTTTGATTTTTTTTAAATTATGAGGGTGGGTAAATAATTAAAGGATTCTAAGGATGTACCATATGGTATGTACGAGGTCCAACAATCACTAGGAACGTAATGGAAACTTGTGCATTGATAACTTTAGTGGTTTCGGTTTGATGTCTTTCTAATAAAGGGGAGTCTAGTGTCATATTTTCACCATCACCTAAGGAAACCATATCACTATTGATAATGTTGTTATTTTCTTGCACCATGATATCCTCCCTAGTAGGAGAGTTCTTAGGAGAACTGCAAACTAGATGTTCATGACACTCCAAGGTTCATTCTTCTAAAATGACTTCATCACAAGTAAGGGGATGATCAATGGCTGGATCTTATTGTTCAATAAGGGTTTCCCTAGGGGAAGAGGGACAACTAATATTCACATGAATTTCATTGATTCTATTTTCTAACCTCAAAGTATCTTCTTCACAACTAGGAGAGATACTAGGAGAAGAATAATTGTGATCATTAGGATTGTCCATAATTTCATTTCTTTGTCCCATGATGTCTTCCAAAATAGGATAGGTAGGGGAAGAAATATAAAGAGGGTTGTCATAGATCTTAAATATTCAATCATCTAACACCAACCTATCATCCTCACTTACAATTGCATACTCTTTCACTAAAACATTCTCACAAGCAACAGATAAATGGAGATTAGGTAATGTAATGTTTAGAAATGTGTCTATGATCTCGTTCTCTTGTGCTATAATATATTCCAATGTAGGAGTGTTTATAGAAGAGGATCTTTCAACATTTTCATGATTCTCAATGAGTGCATCTTCTAACACCAAAATACCTTCGTCACATGTAGGAGATGTATTAGGAGAAGAGAAACTATAGTTAACATGATTTTCTACGCTTTCATCTTCTTCTATCACATCATTCCCACAAATAGGAGAGATAAGAGGGGGTGTAGGTTTAAGGAAAGCATCAACACTTTCATTCTCTTACACTAAGAGACTATCATAACTAGGAAATGTATTGAATAAATGACTAGCATGCTTATTAATGAACTTTTTCTTTGAAAATTTGGAAAATATAGATACTAACATTTGTGAAAATTAATCTATGAAATGCAATGAAATAAACTAGAATGAAATGCAATGTTTAGATTCCACACAATGCAATAAACTAAAAATGAAATGTCGTAAATTTTGACAATGCACTAGATGAAGCAAATTAAGCTAGATGCAATGAATTTGATGAAATAGAAAATTAGAAAACTGAAACAAGAAATTAATAGCAAAAAACAAAGGCCTGAAACTAAAATTTTAATTTCCAGAAAATGCAAATGAAGACCTATCAGGGACTGATTCTCTAGTAAAGGCAAATGGGTCCTGGATAAGGATTTTGAAATGTTTTTGCTGATTTTTGAGTGCGTTTTAATGCTTTTTAGATTCTAGAAAGTTCAGACCTAAAGCCTAATCAAGACACATTCAACACTAAAGGAGAATGGGTCCTAAATCAGGGTTTTAAAGAGGTGAAAACTATAATTTCTAAGTTATTTTATGTGATTTTTGTACCTAGTTTCAAATTGTAACTCTTGTGAGAAATTTCTAGAATTTGATGACCTAATGCAAGTGAAATGAAGGGTAAATAATGACCTATATAACAGCTTTTGAAATTTAGTTTTGCTTTTATTTTCAAATGCAAATTTATATGATCTAAATGATATGCAAGATGACTGATTTGTTTTGGTATTTTTAACATTTAAAGAATGCAAAATAATACAATTATATACCATAAATGAGTTTCAAATTTGAATGAAAACCAAGAAACCCTAAGGGTATGTGCAGGATCATCATGGAAAAAATAGGCCCTTAAGTGGCAAAAAATTTAGAAAAATCAGAGTTAGGAAACTTGATGTAAAAATTTGAACAAGTTATCTATATTATTTCAAAAATATGTAACAATAGAATCTGTAGAAAATTGAAAGTAGTTTCTAGACTACTAGGATTTTTTTTTAAAAAAAAAATCTATTTGGTGAAAATTTTGAAATTTCAATTAATAGTACTTAAATTTTAGGGAAAAATAAGAAGTAGGTGTTTGTCCTGACCACCCTAACCACAATAAAATTATAATATTTTTTTATAAGATTTTAGATATAAGTAGATGACTCATGTCTTGATGTGATGCATATTTTTTTTTAAAAAATTTCCAAGTAAATAATTAATTATAATTTTTTTATTACAACTTTAAAAAAAATAAAAACTTGTATGCTTGACCACCTTAACTTGGTCAAAACTTCATGAAATTCAATTTTCCTTTTTTTAATCCTATAGTATGCAAAGCATAGAATGTGATGCATGTTTCAAATTCAAAAAATGTGATACCATTTGAATGCTATAGATGTTTTTCAATTAGCCTATCATTTAGGAATTTAGTTGTAATTCAAATAGAAAATGAATAATAATTATTTATTAAAATCAAAGTAAAGCATAATTTATATTGGTGGACAGCTGAGAATCTCCTTTAAAAAACTTTTTTCATTTCATCAATTTTGGGTAAAAAAGAAGTCATCGGCCACATGGGCCATCGTATCACATACATATCACCACTTTTTGGCACATAATAATCTTGCACATACCCCTAAATAAGATCTAATTCAATGCAAAATAATGCAAATGAATGCATTATGTAACCTAGGATGATTAGAAAATTGCAATGTTCAATAATTCGGTTCACCAAAATGAACCATAGAAAAATATGTTCACCATCAATAAGGTATCAATGATGAACCAAATTTTAATTAGGTGTGATTTTCATTCAATTATGAGGACCAAAACAAAAAAATAACAATTAGAAACTAACCCTAACTAGTATATCCATGAAAAGTGGTGTTTTGAGAGCTTGAAATGGCATGTACCTTGTTGAAAAAGTGTTGTTTCAGGGTCACTAAGGACTAATTTTCCTAGTGGTGAATGGGTCCCTACTAGGATTCTGGAAAAGTGATTTATAGGTTCTATTCTTCAATATCTACACTCCTAGTTTCTAGGTGATCAACTCCCAAAAGTCATAAATAAATTTTGTAACTTCATTTTTGTGATCTTGCACTAAAGATGAAAACTTTTACAACTTGACAACTTTGAAAACTTTGCAACTTTTAATCTCGATTTGATTTTCAATCTAAAAGCTTGCAATCACACATCAAGAGAATAAAAAATGTTGTTTGTTAGGAATAGAGGTTTCCCTTGGTCAAACCTCATTTAGGTAATTTAGGTAATTAAACCTTATGATGAAATAATGAAACATGAAACAATGATACCTTGGATGAAGTTTTTGAATGTAAATCAACAATCTAGTATGAAGTGGCCATAAGTAATGTAGATCTTGATATTGAATTTGGATATGAAACAATGCTTGTAATGGATCTTCAATGCTAAATCAACATGATAGCTCAACCACATGCATGATGCACTATGCCTTTGACATGATGAAATGACCTTTGATTGTTGCAATAAAACCTTGATAATTTTCTCTTGAATTCCTTTGAAATGATCTCCAATTCTCTTTAACTCATAAACTTTCTATTAGGACTTTCTCATAAAGTTTCTTGGATCTTCTAAGATGAAACTATGTGAAATTGAAACATAGAAAAAGAGGTTCACCATGAATAGGGTATCAATGATTAACCTTGTAGAAAACTTGCTATATTTAGACCACATAGGAATCATTCACCTTTAGTGGTGAATGGGTCCCTATTAAGGTTCTAGAAACTGACTTATGGGTGTTATTCCTCTCAATTTGCACTCCTAGATCTTTGGTTTTCACTACTTCAGGCCTCAATGAGGACTAATTCGCTTTTAGTGGTGAATGCGACCTTTTAGGGTTTCAAAAAATTGATCTTTGGGTCATGTACTTCAATTTCTACACTCTTGATTCCCAAGTTTTTAGCTTCTGAATGTTTGGAATAGATTTTATGGCCTTGTTTTAGTGTTTCTGCGCTATGAATGACAACTTTGCAACTTGACAATTTAGACAATTTTTCTTCCAATTTATTATCCACTTGATCTTCAACATATAAATCTACAAACACACATTCAAGGGAAGAAATTATTGATTGTTAGTGAATATGAGTTTTCTTAAGTCAAACCCCTTGTAGGTAAGTTTAAACCAAATGATGAAATAATGTAATTGAAACATGAAATAATGAAATTTTGATACCTTGGAAGTTGTCTTGGAGTGCAAATCTACAAACTAACATGAACTTCCAAGAAGAATGTATATCTTGATCTTAAATAGATGTGAAACAATGCTTGCAAGTAGATCTTCAATGCTACATCAACTATCTTAGCTCAAAAACATGCATGAATGCACTAAACCCTAGACATGATGAAATGATATTAAATTCCTACAATAGACTCTTGATAATCTTCCTTGGAATGCCTTTGAAATGGTCTTGAAGTGCTCTATAATGCTCTTGCGAATGTACTCTTATCATAACTTGAACTTGCTAGGAGAAACAATGTGAATTAACCTCATATTTATACTAAATCTAGAGATTAATCCTGAAATTCAAACAATTCAAGTCAACACTAGATTTGGAAATGAATATTGCTAAAATCCCGCCATAATCAAATTCAAAAAGGGGTTCCTTATTAAGGAAGGATCCATTTGGCACCTAGGTTGAATGGGTCCTAGAACAAGTTTCCAGGACCATGCCCTCAAGGGTGAAATAACATAAAAAACCCATGTCAAATGTTGAAATAAAGGAGGGTCCTATAGAGGGAGGGTTCATTCACCACCTAAGGCGAATGGGTCCTAGCACCATTTTCTAGGATGTTGATTTTTTCCAATTAAATGTTATTCAATTTGAATATTAGGTGCCAAGATAGATCCTTGGAAGATGTCATAAATAAGGCTTAAATTTGAATTAAAGGGGTAAATTAACTCTAATAAACCATAATTAATTAATGAGACCTTAGGTAGGGTATGTTCAGGATCATCATGGAAAAAATAGGCCATTAAATGGCAAAAAATTTAGAAAAATCAGGGTTAGGCAATTGGACTTAAAAATTTGAATAATTTATCTATATTATTTCAAAAATATGTATGAATAGAATTTGTAGCAAATTGAATGTAGTTTCTAAACTGCTAGGTATATTTTTAAAAATAAAAAATCTATTTGGTGAAATTTTGAAATTTCAATGCAGTAGTACTTAAGTTTCAGTGAAAAAATAAGTAGGTGTCTGTCTAACCACCCTAACCACAATAAAATGATAATATTTTTTATAATATGTTAGATATAAGTAGAGGAATCATGTCTTGATGTGATGCATATTTTTTTGTAATGTTTTTCCATCTAAATAATTAATTATGAATTTTTTATTACAACTTTTAAAAAATTTAAAAACTCGTATGTCTAACCACCTTAACTTTGTCAAACTCCATGAAATTCAATTTTTCTTTTTTTAATCCTATAGTATGTGAAGCATATAGTGTGACACATGTTTCGGATTCCAAAAAATGTGATACCGTTTGAAAGCTATAGATGTTTTTCATTCAACCTATCAATCAGGACTTTAGTCGTAATTCAAATAGAAAACATGAATAATAATTATTTAATAAATTCAAAGTAAAGCATAATTTATATTAGTGGAAATATGAGAATCTCCTTTAGAAACCCTTTTCATTTCATCAGTTTTGGGTAAAAAAAAGCCGTCAAGAACATGGGCAATCATATAACTTACATATCACCACTTTTGGGTCCATCATGATCCTACACATACCCGGTAAGTGTGAAAGTGTTTTACAACACTTTACAACATTTTAAATAAGGTACATTTTATTTGAAAAAGGGGCCTATTAGGCTCCATTAATTAAAGAAACCCTTAAAAAGTGTGAAAGTTTGTTACAACACTTTACAACACTGTAACAAGGTACAATTTAAGTAAATTTAGTTTAAAAGGGGGCACTAGATTAATGTGAATGTGTACTACACATCACAACATTAATCCAAGACATTATTATGTAAATTATATTCCAAAATGAACTATGAAAAATGGGTAATTTTTCCGTTACTAAAGATCTTATTCAAGCATTGTTTCTAATCAAGTTCAAGATCAAGATCTAGATTCATTGTAGCCACTTCATGCTAGTTTTTAGATCTACAATCCAAGGTTAAATTAAGGTGTGGTGAGTTGTTACAATTCATTTTGTTCATTCATAATTCCTTTATGCATTCTTTCATTTCAAGGTTTAATTACCAAAATGGGGTTTGACCAAAGCAAACCCATATTCCCTAACAAACAACAATTTTTCTTTGCTTTGATGTGTGATTTCCAATTTTAGGTTGAACATAATTTGGAGAGAAAAATTGTAAAAGTTGTCAAAGTTGCTAAGAAAGTTGCAATATCATGAAAGCTGAGCTACAAGATTTATTTTTGGCTTTTTGACAATGTATGACTAGGGTCTAAAAGTGTAGACATTGGAGAGCAAAACCTAGAAATTGATTTTCCAGAACCCTAGCCAGGACCCATTCGACATAGGGTGAATGAGTCATTAGTGAGGCCCAAAAAAAACTTTTTACAATAGGTACACAACATTTGACCTTCTTAAAACTTTCCTTTTTACTAGTATTTGGGTTATGTTTGATTTTTGTAACTTAATTACACATTATAATCCTTGTATTGAATGAAATTGTAGTGAAATTAGGTTCATCATTTTATTTTATTTTGGTGAACCTATTTTTCTATGTTTTAGCTATATTCAAACTCAATTGAAATTCTAGTTATAATCACAAATTTTTAGGTGTAGGCCTAAGAAAATGCTTCCCTAATTCTATTATACTTTGTCTTGTAAGTAGAGATAAGGCTCTTTTCCCCCATTACCTATCTATCTAAATATGGTATGAATGCTAATAGAATTGGAAGCATGGAGATTTTCATAGCTCATGGACTCGTGTTTCAATAATTTATCACTACTTTTCCCTATACTTTATTTCATGAAAGAATAGAATATGATCTTGATCTATATAAACTATAATGAGAGTGGCTTGTGTTATGAAGGAGAAGAGGGATCTATGGAAAGTTAATGCATATGTTTCCACTATCCTCATAATTGACTATTAGGGTTGAGGGAGTATTGATCAAGTGTTATTTATAATTTACCATACCCAAAAAAATTATAAAATTTCATACCTTCAACCTCAATCCTTTGTGTAATAAAAAATATGAGATCTTACTTATTAGCCATGCAACTAAAATATAGATCTAAACAATAACATGAACTACATGTGTGCCACTGATTCATTTATATGCTCATGCTTAAAATTTAAGAGCATTGAAACTTGTGTTAAAAGTATAAGTTGTTAAAAAATTTGTAATTGAGTGGTTGCTATTAACATAATATGTAACCTCCCACAATACAACTCTATTGACATCAATGGCAACACATGCAATAGAAGTCCAAAATCTATTATCTAAGGAGTTTTATGAAATTGTGTTAGATAATGTACATGAGGATTTTCCACTAGTGAGGAAGATTAGTCACTACATGGATTTGATACTAGCAGCCATTTTTCCAAATATGCCAGCCCATAGAATGACTCTTGTAGAGAATGAGGAGCGAAATAGACAAGCTTAAGAGCTATTAAATAAATGATTTATTTGAGAGTGTTTGAGTCCATGTGTGGTACCTATAGTACTAACACCTAAGAAATATGGAGAATGGAGAATGTGTACAAACTCTTGAGGCATTACAAGATTACAATCAAATATAGATTTTCATTGCCAAGAATGGATGACCTTATGGATTCAGTGTATCCAAGTACTTCATGAAGACTAACCTGAAGACTATTTTATCATCATATATGTATCAAATAGGGAGATTAGTTGAAGAAAAACTTCAATACTAAAGAGGGATTATATGAGTGGTTAAATTCATGTCATTTGGGATAACCAATACACCAAGCACATTTATTCAACTTATGAATGAGGTATTGAAATAATTTTTATGAATTTTTTATATTATTTATTTGGATGACATTTTTATTTTTAGTAATACATTAGATGATTACATGATGCATATTTGAAGAGTTTTTGCGAAGCAGAGGGAGGAGAAGTAGTTCATTAATTAGAAGAAGTGTAAATTTATGAATAATAAATTGGTGTATGTGGGATTTGTTATATCAATTAAGGGTCTTAAATTGGATCCCCAAAAAGTGAGGGCTATCATTCAATGGTCTACACCAATAAGTGTTATATAGGTAAGATGGTTTCATCATCTAGTAAGTATTTATAGAAAGTTTATTAATAATTTTAGTAACTAGTATTTGTGTACCCCTAACTAAAACAATGAGAGGGGATAGAAAGGAGTTTAACTAGACTATAGGAGAAGCCAGTAGTTTTAATATGTTGAAGAATAGAGTCCTAGAGAATCCTATTTGGAACTTCCATATTTCAATAGGGTATTTAAATATATAGTGATGGTAGCATTCATTCCATAGGAATTAATCTAAGTAAAGAGGAAAAACTCATTGCCTATTTTAGTGAGACGCTTAATCAAGCCAAGAAAAAGCACTATGTCTAGGATAAGGAGTTTTATGCTATACTTTATGCTTTGAAGAAATGAAGAAACTATTTTTTATAAAAAGAGTTTGTTTTATATACTAATCATCAAGATTCATAGTATCTTAATGGTTAAGGAAAGTTAAATCAAAGGCACTAAAAATGGATTCATTTTTACATAGTTATACTTTCATTTTGAAGCATGGGATTGGATGATCAAACAAAGTTGTAGATGCTTAAAATTATAAGAAAAAATTTATTGATCGAGATGAGAATAGAGATTTTTGGGTTCAATAAGCTCAAGAGTTTGTATCCTAAAGACATAGACTTTGTAGAGGCCTAAAAGGCTTGTTTGGAACATGTTTTTTTTATTGGACAAGATGGTTGGATTTCATAATCATGGATGTTATATTTTTAAAGGAAGCCAATTGTGCATTCCAAGGAGTTCTATGAGGGAGAACTTGATTAAGAAGAAGCACAATGGAGGATTGGCATGATGCTTTGGTTGAGATAAGACCATTTCTCTTGTAAATGAGAATTATTACTAGCCATAGTTTCATCAACATGTGAAGAAGTTTTTGAATAGTTGCAAAGTATTTTAGATTGCTAAAGTGATAAATCAAAATACTAGGATACATAATCCATTACCTATACTAGAGAGACCACAAGAGTATATTAGAATTAACATTATTCTTGGTCTTCCAAGGACATGGAGGGGAGATGATTCAATATTTATGGTGGTTATATATTTTCAAAGATGGAACATTTCATTCTATGTCATAAGACTAGTAACCTTAGTCACATCATAGAGTTATTTCTCAAAGAAAAGGTTAGACTACATTGTCTACCAAAGAGCATAGTCTCAAATTAAGATACTAAATTTGTTGGGTATTTTTGGAGAACAATGTGGAAGAAGTTAAATATTGATTTTAATTTTATATATTTACACTATCCATAAACTAATCGATGGATAGAGGTGGTAAATATTATTCTAGGTAACCTACTAAGACTCTTAGTAGGAGATAAGCCCAAGGTATTGGATTTTAATTTATTGCAAGTAGAATTTTCTTAAAATATTTTTTTCAAATAGAGTATTGGTAAATCCCCATTCCATATTTTATATAGTAGTCAAAGGAATGCTTTTAATTTGAGGAAGATAGAAAAAGGGGAAAATAGCAATGCCAAGGATAAATATTTTTTAGAGAACTTAAAGAACATATATGAAAAAGTAAGAAATCTTACCAATAAGAAGAATTTTAGTACATGTCTAAGGAAACTTATAAATGGAGATCTAAGTAGTTATAGGTTGGAGATGGATTCATGGTTCCCAATCAAAGTTTATAAGTTAAAAGTGAATAGATTTGGACCATGCAAGTGTTGGAAAAAAAAGGACACACAACTAAGAGGGGTGAATCAATTGTCATAGAAACTTAAAATTTTCAAACTTAACTTAATCTAAGATCTTATGAATTAACAGTAAACCACAAACAATCAACACATTAGAAACACATAGAACACCAATATTTTTTATGTGGAAACCCTATTAGGGGAAAAACCATGGTGGATGTCAGTCCACAATATTACACCCTGTTAAAAGTATAAAGAAGAATAATGGGAATGCACATGCATTCAAGCACACTGCTCAAATACAAGAGGGATCACTTCCCAAAGAAGACACGCTATATTACATAAAGTTGGCTTAGATCCACAGGGTATGAAATGAGATTTAATAGCTTCTACAAAAGCCTAATTACAATTCTAGTTAAGCACATAAACACTCCTTGACACTTCACTCAAACTTCTTCACACTCTGTGTTGCAATCGAATGATTAGAGCATTGTTTGCACACTTGCACTTTCTCTGCTCACACACTTAACTTCACACAAACAAGCACTCTTATATATTAGCAACATGGATTTACATCAACAACTTCATCGACCAAAATAAAATATGAAATATAAAACACAATGTCAGCCCAAATTTACAATTAAATTTTCAATGCAAATGAAAAACTGTCGGCCAATATGATATTGTGGCCCAAAAAAACATCCTCAAGCATGCCAAACATTCAAATTTGAATCTCCAAGGATCCACAACACGTTACAACCACCATGTAAGCCAAGAACGTAAAAACCCAAACATACAAGAGAAAAATCACCAACCACGAACACACTGATCAACATGGACGTGCAACAAAGATAGAGCGTGATCTAGAAACATCCACAAGCTTCAAGAATCAACAAAAAAGAATCCACAACAATTGAAATTACTAGAATCACATCAAATTCAATAAGGAACACTAATTGAAGCCACATAAAGACTATCAGAACACAATTGTTCATAACACTATCAAATCTTCATGCAGGCCTCTAAAACTTCTAGTGGATAAACTAGATACACTCAGCAATAAACCATTTAATCCACAATGATTGATCATCAACATACTGAGAAAGACACCTTCATGACCTTCATTGTTCCACTGTCAACCTACAACTCTTTCTCTGACAATTTTCTCAATATCCTCGAAATATACAACCTTCAATACATCAATGATAATATTGTTGACATCAATGAGAACCACATATCAGCAACACAACCACAACATCCAATAGCAATAAATTGAAGAAACGTGATTTAGGAAATCCTTATGATGATAAATTGTTGAGTGGGATAAACATCACTCTTGTGTTCAACATTGTTGATTTGATAGGGTATCATAAAGGAGAGATTGATGACGGGACAATAAAACAAATATGAAATATTTTGGCACCTACTTCAAATATTTGTCATGGTTTTCTAAGGAAAAGGCTAACCATCTTGGTTTTCCTTCAACACTAGCTATGTGACAAGGTCACTTCTCAAATTACCCTAGGTGTCTAATGCAAGAGCATCTAGTGGTGTAAGGGAAGTCTTGCATCAACCAAAAAAATATTTTTTCTTTTTTTGTTGGTTTATTTTCTTATTTTGGGTCCCATGATGACACTTAAGGGGTGTATGATAGTTAAAAGTTTGAATAGGGAAAAAATGGTCAAATTCTATTTTTAATAAGCTGGATTATATGGGAACACATGGACCTAAAAATTTACTCCAAGGGTAGAATTCAAATATGAAAGGACTGGTTAAATAATCATCTCAATATCATATATGATTTGGGAGATATAATATATTAAAGTTTTCATCCTATAAAATTTCTCCTATAAAGTTGAAAACTCAATTTTGAAGCCATTAGAAGCCTTGTAAAAACTTAGAAAGTGGAAAAAATGATCTCTAGATCATTTTGATATTGTAGATTTATTTGTGAGATTTATAATGATTTATTATAATACTAAAATAGATAATAGTCAAAATTTATGGCTTTGAGAATTTTTGCTACCAAAATGTTAATTTTAAATATGATATCTCCTCGAGTGAAAAAAAATGGCTATACCAATAGGCACTGTTAGCACTTTTTTGCTACAGCTCAACTGGTGGAGCTGGATTAAACATTGTTATATCTTAAAGTGAAGTTACAGTTATTTCTGCATTATGCTTCAGTGTTGTTTGCACTTTGTTCTTTATTCATCAAGAGACAGTTGTGCATTAAAATGAGGAAACATGATTTCTAAAGTTGCTATTCGATATTTTAGAATCAAATGGAGTATGGAATTGAGCATACAATAATAAATCACTTCAGATTGCTTTCATTCATTTCATGAAATAATTCATATTTATAGAGCTTCATTTGATTGGGAGAATTCAAATGATAATACAACATTGCATTGAGATGCATTTTCTTTTCAAAATGAAAAGCATGAGATTGAAATCAAATATCCACACAACCCATGGATGGGACTGTTACAGTGCATCACTAGTATCACACTACATTATGGAAGATGCATTAAAAGAAGAAATCACATAAGTAACAACATAATCATCATTTCCTGATGGATCGATGGTCGACACTGAAGGGGTGTACCATTTGTCTTCTTGAGCTCTGTTGACCTGTAGGAAGGAAAAGAGGGGTGTAAGAGGTTCTGACTATGAAGATACCTATATGAACCATCAACAATAATGTAGCCTACTACTAATCATGCACTGAAACAATCAAGTGAAGTGCAGAAACATAGGCTAAAAAGGATAAACATCATCATCATCATGATATATTGTTTTTTATGCTAACGTCGATTGCTTCTTTGTGCAGGTATAGGGAAATTCACGAAGCTGATTATTATTTGAAGACTAAGCATGTGGAAAATAATGGGCTCCCACAAGGGTAGAGCTCAACATGCTGCCCCTTATTCATTTCAAGTGGGCTGAGATAGAGATTGTGATCATCAAGAAAATAAATGATATACAACTAAAAGAGTAAAGCAGAGTTATCCATCAAGCTATTAAACCAACTATGCATTTAGAACAATCATGTAAATGCTTTATGAAAGCTACAGGTGAACAGTGGGTTTAATCTGCTCAATCAATTTAACTAAGTACATGCATCTCAAGCATTGTTGTGTGGTTTATGTTCTTTTTCCATAGTATCATTTGTTCGTCATGTTCATAATGTCATGCAAGGTTCAGTTTAGCAGTGTTCTTTCTCTCAATCAAGAACAGTGAACAAGCATACATAATGCCTCAATGAAAAGAATTGTTTCAAAATTTAATCTCAGAAGACAATAGATTCACAGAGCAGTTTCTTAAATAGAGCATAAAAATGCATGAAGAGTGCCAGATAAAAGCAGTAACAACATCTAATCAATGTATAAGTAGTTTAGTCATTCATTCCGTGGTGAAACAATCAACTTGCTTGTAGGTATAGAGTACAGTGTTCAAGTGAGTTAGATGTAATCTTTTGGATGAAAATGAAATGAAATAGTCCAAGGTATACCATTTTTAGAGTTTTGTTTCTTCATTTGCAATGTATTTCAAATGGTGATACAATAGGTGAAAGTCATTTCAGAATAAACAAAGTTATAAGGGAAAATTCTGATGAGGATTTGGAGTGAACCCATAAAGAGCATAATTGTGAGTGCATAGGAGACCAAGGTAAAAAAAACATCTATAGACTTAGTCAAAATAATTATGTGTGCAAGAGAAACAACATGGAGATGATAATTGAAAATATAAACAAAAGATACATTTTCAAAATTTCATGAACCTGTGGAGGGTGTTCAACAGTAGTGCATTCAAAGGTACTTTTTCTTCACAAAGAGACAAATACATAAATATGGAAATGAATATACTAATTGTAATCAAAGTGCAGATATATGAAGGCTTATGACAAACTTTTAGTTTTTTCATATTATGGTGTACTTATGTAATGGTATAGCACAAATTTCTCTAAGTTTCCAAATGCCCATATGTTGAAAATTGAAGAATTTGAATGCCAATAGGAGCCCAAATTTTACATAGATATCAAAATATACAGATTTTGTTTATTTTTCATACACCCACATTGGGGTTTGAGTTTAAGGACAGATTTAGTGACATTTCCATGTTACTCGTGTGGAGACTTCTACAAATAAACAAAATATATGCTTTCTTTTATTTCCAAAATACCCATGATAGGCTTTGAACTAAAATATAGATTTCTCATATACTCACATGGGGCTTTCTACAGGAACAACAAAATAAATAATATTTCTTCAAAGTAACGAACACCCACATTCGGGTTTGTTTCAAAATGATGAATGCACATTATTTCCTCTTGGGTCGAGCCCATGAAATTACAAGGAAAACCCATTTGTGTATGGGAGTGGCTGCGGCCAAGATGAGATTTTTCCAGGCTTCAAGAGTCATTTAAAATAGAGGTTTTCTCTTAGCTTGTTGTCTAGGCCCAAAATCTGAAGAAGCGGTGGGAATCAAATAGGATTTCTAAGCGAAAAGTAATAGAGATGCATGAACATGGCGCGACCTTTGTATGGCCATGAAGTTATAGAAAAAAGAAAATATTTCTTATGCTTTCTATGGAAAGAAATATGTGGCTGGAAAGTGACTTACCATCAGTGCTTGTAGAAGAACAATAACCCTCAGTTGAGCTCCCTTAAAGCTTTCCAAAAACAAAAATCTCGAGCTCATACATGGTGACCCAGACAACCAAGAAAATAAAGTCACAAGAGTGTAAAAGAAATCAGAGACCAAGCATGTACAAAATATGGTGTTAATGGCCATTTCTTGCTTTCAAATGAAGTGGAAAAGCCACAATGATGTCAAAAGTTAAACTTACCCTGAATTGCAGTGAAGGATTCGACCATTTGAAGGCCAAAGTGTAGATTTTCAAGCATTTGCAAGCTATAGACTAAGCTCTCATCATGGCGGCCAAAGAGAGCATTAGGAGCCACAAGTTCAAAGCTCGAGCTCTCTCAAGCAAACACAGAGATAACAAAAGCAAAGCACAGAAAAATGAAGTAAGTCAGAAAATATCATATAAAGGTCGTGGCCAAGAGGACAAGATTTTCCTTCAGAACTAAAATAAGAAGCCACGAAGTAACAAAGGAGTAGTTACCCTGCATGCAAAACGAGGAAATGAAAACACAGAGAGGCCAAGCTCACACAGAGTGTCCAAAAAAATTGAATGGAGGCTCCAAATCGAAACCCTAAACAAAGTGGTGGCGGTGTGTTTTCTCAAGCAGAGCATCTTTTTCCAAAGTGATAATTGAGAAATGAAATGATTTAGGGTTTGACTTGATTTGTCTCTTCCCTAATTCGAATTTCGGTCAAGCATTATGATTGTCCTGAATATTCCCATTTGACAATATGATAGTGGAGAATTCGAACTTAGGGGTTTTGCAGTTTAAATCAAAATTTAATCAATGCCCTAGGTCAGTTTGCCTTTTAATCTTCATATGGTGATATTTTTCTAAGTCTTTATGCATGATTCATCAAAAAATTTATGAGTCTAGGCTTAGGCAAGGTATCTTTTATTTTATGCCTTCGGGTATTTGTTCATGCTCATGCCTTCATGAGGTTGGAGATTGATAGACATCCTGAGTTTCAATTGATTTTGAGAAATTATTTAAATTGTAAATGAAACCTAGGGTTTTTATTTTCAAATTGATTTTAAAGAAATCAATTAAAGATATTGATAAGAGAGAGCGATATGCCTTGATATTTTTATGATTTTTTAACAAAACATCAAGCATTGTATTGGTGGAATAAGGATGTATTTCTTTTTTGCAAAAGATTTAGCAATCTTTAATTACAAAAATAGACAATTGTAAAATTTGCAAACCTTGTAAAGCAAAAGCATAAAGCAATACTTTATAAATTGTTTTATGTTTTCTTGCTATTTTTAGTAGATTTGTGTTGACTTTTTTGCCTGGGGTCATATTTGAGTTTCCTCTTGGAGAGATGAGGTGCTTTATTTGTTTTTAAAGCAGATTTAGCCTATTTTTAGAGGCTTTTCAATATGATCATGGAAAAAGAGATGTTTTTCTACTTTTATGTAGTCTTTTGGGATAGTTTTGAGGCTTTTTTCCTTGAGCTTCTTTGTGAGCTTAGATTAGGGTTTCTAGGAGATATATTTTGAAGAAACTTAGTTTTTCTTCCTTCCCAGTTCATATTTTAGTTTCTCTCTCTTAGGATTCTTGAGCTTGTAAACTCAATGGTACTCAGTTTAGACAGATACACTCTTTCTGTTTCAATAAAGCGGCAGAGTTCTTCTTCTCATTTCTGGTCTTAATCTTGTAATACCAATTTGATGTCTTTGTGTTTTCAAGTTTGAAGCCTTATATGTCCTACTTTTATGAGTCTTTGCGCAAATTTTCATGTTTTCAGGCTGTGTGATGTATTCAATTCCTTCGAATCTTCATGCAAATTACTGGTGGAACAATGTACCAATGAAATTGTTAGATCTATTGTAATAGAGATTTTTTTTCTTTTAGATTGCAGGAATCAGGTTATCATGACCCCCTATAAACTATAGTGCGCCTGGTAAAATTTTTCACATGACCAGTGGTGCTAGTATGACAGGTAGTTCGGTACCACGAGGGTGGGGGAGACTAGACGTCATGACCAACCTCCTACAATAGGAAATATGTAGCAACCGAGCTAGGGCCCCAACCCCTATTGTAATAGAGAAATTGTTGTGAGTGGAAAAATCTGGATTTTTCATAAATAACAAGTTAATCATCAGCTAGTGTTAGATTTTATTTTCAAGCTATCCTTATATCTCTCTCCCTTGGAAAAATAATTAGAATACAATCAATCATTCGGAGAACTAGCTCACTCTAGAGATTCCTTCTTCATTCAGATCACCCACATCTGAAGAAGGTTTCCATATTTCATTAGATTGTTGAATCCTATATTCAATAGGGTGCAAATCTAATTGATAACGGGTACCAAAAGAGAAAAGGGATTTATGCTTTCCAACAAATTATAAGGTTACTACTGGTGTCAAATAAAGGGGTGAACGAAGATAACAAAAGAGGGCTATATTAGTGTAGATTGAGGCTTAGAATTGGGTAAAAGCACAAACCTGTGTCACACTTTATAAAGGAATCACCCCACAAGAAAAATAAATTTGAACTTCGACCGCATAAAAGTTCAATCTTTATGTTTTGAATTTAAAAATGATGTATACTAATGAAATGTAGAACACTTGAAGTTTATTCTTGTATTTTTTTAGATTTTTTAAAAATTGTTTTCATTATTTTTTTATCAATTTAAGAATAGATTTTGGAATGCTAAAATTTTTAGGAAAAAATTGACATTTAGTTGACATCAACAAACAAATTGAAAAAAAAATTCCATTGAATTTATTTCTCCAAATAGGTAACTTCAATATCTAGTGCATGGAAAAAAATCAAATTTTGATGTATACTTTTCTCATAATAACATTTTAAATTCAGACTTCTCATAATTTGATAGTTTTCATTTGAAATCAACTATTGTCTATTTTTTACTCATTTCCAAAAAAAAATATACCCTTTTGAAGAAGAATCTCTCCTCTAGTGCACCATATATTTTTTAAAAGAATTAATATGTTTTACTATTATTTTTTAATTTCTAATCAACCTCTCTTTTAATTTTAACAACATACTTGCATTATTTTAAAATTAAAATATATTAAAAATAACCAAAATATTAAAAAATTACATATTTGGATTCACCACTTCGAGCTCTACAAAAGGACATTTTAAAAGAAAATGATTCTAACTAAAGAAATACTCTATTGAAGTTGAAAGTTTCATAAAACTCTAAAAAAGGCTGAGTTGGTTGCCAAGTAGAATGCCAACTAGATATTTCCGGCTGGACCATTTTTGGCCAAGCACATTCCGTTCAAGATGGTTTTGGCTAAAAATCTCTTGGTTGAAACATGCTCGATCGACAAGTGGTGGACTCAAATATGTAAGGCCAAAAACCATCTATATATAATTTTTTTTTAGATTTTTTCATTTCAAGGAAATTCGAGAATATACAAAGGAATACTTGTTTCGACAAAAAGAAGAGCTATTTTTGAAGGTACATTGATCTTTAAATTATAATTGATTGTGTCACTCTTTTCATGGGTGCGTTTGAGGTTAATTTTCACTGTTTTTCATTTGAATGTGGTTGAGAACTATGGTTATTAGGTTATGGTGTACATATACAAGGACCCACAGTTTTGGATCATTCAAGTACACCTATAAACTTTTACTCCAAAATTTGTAAAAATATGCTTAACTTCACCTAGTTTGTTTTAGATAATCATTATAAATTTTAGATAACTATCTTCTTGAGGCATTAGTAATGTCATCATTTTATGTGGTTTTGTACAATCATGTTTTCCCTTGCACCTCTTCTTTTCTGTACTTTTCATTTATTTCTCATGTGTGGGTTCCATCCCTTGTTCTTGTGTGTAACTCCTTCCTTGTAACATGATCTACTCTCATGTGTTCATCCTATCCTTTTACATGAAATTCCTTATCCAACCTATTGTTCCCCTACATCAAACTCCGTAGGTGTGAAATAATACATGAATCCTTATTTAAACAAATGAGATGAAGTGGTAGTTTCATGGTCTGCAAATTTCATCAAGATTGTCTCATCCTTCCCTAGACACTCATAATTTAGCATGATTAATATATGTTTTCCTTTTATTTTCTTCAACCTCACTTACATGGCATACACTAACTGAGCCTCTATCCAAGTCTATTTCCTTTAATTAATCTCAATTTTTTTCTATGAGATTATATCAAGTGTTTTCTCCCCTTTGACCTTCTTCTCCATCATTACTCATTCCTTTGTCCAACCTCCTTTACTAGAGTTTGAACACTTCACTTATATATAGGTCTTTTTTCTTTTTGATGTATTTTGTGGACACCTTTGTACCTTCTTTAGGTAGAACTTCCTCTATGTTAGTGAAATTTTCTTAGGTTCCAGTCATTCTTGTAGCACTTATGTGTTCCATTCTCCTTCCTCATTTCTCTTTGTTGAGGATATTAGATTTCATTCTCTTTTATTCCCCTACCCACTCACTCAATTGGATTTTATTGAAAATAATGTTGATACCATTTTATGGATCCTCTCCTTCACATGTGACTACCTTGTCCATCTATATTTATCAGTAAAACTTGACTAGATCTTTCCAAACCTTATGTGCATCCAATTTTTCCCATTCCCCTGCATTAGTTTGGCACATATTAGGTTTACTTGAATTGATTATGTAAATTATACACGGAGATCAATCCTCATTCTTTAAAATCCATACTTGCATGCTTTTTTAACTTCTTCATGCCCTATAACCAATAAAAATCATCATCGTCTTATATGTTTATGGTGTGTACTATCTTCCTCTAAAATTGAGGTTTAAACAGAATTTCCTTTGTTAGCTTAATTTTTATTCATACATAATTTCACATTCCCTACATTATACATTCTTGAGCTACTTTTGTAAGTTTGTATTTCCCCTTTTCTTGTATCCTCTATATTTTCTCATTGCTAGATGCTCCATGATGTTATTCTTGATATTAGATCTAGTTTATTTTTCTTGTGAACACATTATTTTTGATCTTGTGCTATCTAAATCTAGTGATAAAATAGTTCCCTATCTTCTTTGAATACATAAAGGGTTGTGATACATGTGCAATTTAATTTACCACTTCTTTGTCTATAGACTATTTTTGTAGTTAAAGGATCTCCTTGACTTTCCTTTTTAATGATGATCTAATTTCCTTTCATTATCACATGTGATATTCAAAATTATGATCTGATGTCTTATAAAATTTATAATATGAGCTAGTTATCTACACATTTAGTTATATCGAGCATGATGTTTCTCTTTCTATGTTTCATAGTACTCATTTTATTAAAAAGATCCACATATTGATGAATTTAGTGGTGATAGTAAGTGATATCATTCAATCTATAGTGTGTACATCTAGTTACATGCTAAATACTTTCAATTGATATATACCAAATATGCTCATATATGTTTATAATTCATGTATTTAAAGAAATTTTAATTGATGAACCTTATCATCCTATATCACTAGAGAAACAAAATAAGTAATGCAGGACCCTTATATTCAAGTTAAAAATAAATAAAAAAATTGAGTATGATGATAATATGATTGTAATCTTCTTGGGGACAAATTCTTTAAATATCATTAGTTAAGAACATTTTTTTGTATTTTTTAAAATTTTTGTGTTATTTTATGCATGTCAATAGAAAGATACTAGACAATAATCCAATATGTGGATCATGTTAATTATTTCTTAGATGTGGTGTACATGTGAATTTTCCCTATATATGAATTTTAGATTATGCTTTAGGTTATAGAGTGCTTATAGTATTTATATGAGCTCATTATGTTTTGAAAACCAATGCTATAATTTTTTATTTTTTTTTACTTTGGCTTTAACAAATGAACAATATATTTTTTTTGGATAAATGGCTAGTGCCTACAGATATATATTAAGAACTAAAATATAAAGGATTACATATAGGCCATAATTATAGTACTGCCATTGAGTAAACTAAAACATGAAAACTATAAATTCCTTCAACTAAAATTTTGAGTTCGCAAGATTTTAACAAAATAATCCCAATACATTGTTAATTTTGTAAAATTCGGGCTTGCCACAGAAACATGTAAACCCAAAAAAACTAGGTAATACATTGTTTTAAGCATAAGATGGAAGGAGAATTTGAATTTGTTGGTCATTCCTCCATTGGACAAGTGATAGCTGAAGAATCCACCCTACAGATGTTGAGGTCGAGACCATTGCCTCCTTGTCCTTCACCCACCTCCATTGGACCAATGTTAGCTAAAGTATCCACCTTGGAGATGTTGAGATAAAGACCATTGTTGCCATGACCTTTTCCCAATTATGCACCAATTGGAGAGTCCAAAATGTCTCTAGCTAATTCCATTTCCCTAGCTCCATGTTGAATGTGGTGAGAGAGGAGAAAAGAAAATATGAATTATTTCTCCTTGAATTTCTCCACCATCAGAGGTCTGAGCTCTTGAACATGGGCATTGAGAACCTTATACAGTGACCAATGTTCATCATCATGGAGACCTTTTTTGATGGCTCCATACACCTCTTTATATGTTATTTTCTTCCTAAGATAATACTATGGAAAAATACCTCCAATGAAAGCCTTCCCTTTCTCAAATTTGTAACCTTCAAAAACCTAAAGGAGCTCATCCTCATTGAGGTAATTAGGTAAAAATAACTCTTGAAGCACAATTGAGAGTAAATCAAAATATTGGACCAAGTCCATTACATTTGACAGAAAGATGGAAAGAACTTGAGTGGGGAATAATAGTTTGGGAGAGATGGGGCATAAAATTTCTTGGCCAAGAATAGTTTTAATACTATCCAAAAGAGTCAGGCATGACATACTGAATACCTTTGATAGTTGAAACTCTATTACGTCATCATAAAATGGAGGTTCTCTCTCTAATTTTCATCTCAATCACGAAGCTTTTAGGAAAATATTCCATCGTAAACTAACACATAGTGCACCAAGGACCTCTGGGTTTTAAAAGTATTCAACCCAAAATTGGATAACTTGAATTAACAACAAGGAAAAGCCAAGGTAAATTACCATAGGGAAAGACAAAAAAATCCACCTGAATTTTAGTTTTGAAGACTAGAATAAAACCAAAGCACAAGCAAAGTGAGGACTTAAAAATAAAAATCCTAAGGAACATGGGAAAAGAAAAATTCACCCTTTATAGAGAACCCTTCAACCAGTAGTTGCTTATGACATCATTTACAGAAGCACAACAAACCTTGAAGACCTACACCTTTGAAGAAATACTTGAAATGGAGAGTACCACACCTTATAAAATCAGCATTTTGTATGATGGTAGCTGAAGAACATCATGATTATTACACAAAAATCAAGAAGCTAAATTGTTCATTATAAATTTCACCATCAAGTGACACATAAGAGATCTTTACTGTATGTTAAAAGACATTGATAATTATTACAATTAGTGGTAAGTTAATATGCTTGATAAGATGCATATAACACTTGTAATTATTACATTTAGTAGCATTGAAATCCTTTTCCACCTACGTTTTCACAATATGTGTGATTTGATCATACCTTCAATTCATGCGCCATCTATTGAAAACCTAATCAAAAGGAAATTTGAAAAGACTCGACTTGTGCAAAGATTTAATACATTTGAAAAGCCTTGTTACCAAATTCAAGTTTTAAAATATTTTCATTGGTGGGAGGTACCATGTGTGTTTGCAACACACAATTCTCGCACCAAAAATTGCCACTTGCATGTACCACTAAATTGGTGAAATAGTCTTTGATCACACAACCAACGGATGTCACTACTTGGTGACTTAGGAAGTGGATGTGAGTACAACAATTTTCAGATCCCCCCCCTAAAATTCCATGTGAGCAAGCACAGAGCAGTTTTTTATTTGAGATCAAAATTTGAAATGTACGTCGATGTATGCAATGCTTATGGTAATAGAACAATCATGCAAAAATAAAAAAATTAACTTTTATTCTTTCAACATTATAAAATTTCCATTGGTCACAACCAAGGATGACAATAACCTTTTCTTCTTGGCTATTTTAAAAAACAATATTGACTTAGCCATGATCAACCAGCATACTAAAATGGAACTTTCCTTTCTAAGGTATTGATACGATGTCAGAAGTTAAACTTACCTTTGAATTGCAGTAATGGGTTCGACCATTTGAAGAAAAAAGTGCAGATTTTCAAGCATTTGCAAGCTATAGACTTAGCTCTCATCATGGTGGCTAGAAAGAGCTTAAGGAACCCCAAGTTCAAAGCTCGAGCTCTCTCAAGAAAACACGGAGATAATAGAAGCAAAGCACAGAAAAATGGAGTAAGTCAGAAAATTTCATATAAAGGCCGCGGCTAAGAGGACAAGGTTTTCCTTCAGAACTAAAAGAAGAAGCCACGAAGTAACAAAGGAGTAGTTACCCGATATGCAAAATGAGGAAATTGAAACACAGAGAGGACGAGCTCACATAGAGTGTCCAGAAAACTTGAATGTAGGCTCCAAATCAAAACCCTAAACATGGTGGTGGCGGTGCATTTTCTCAAGCAGAGCATCTTTTTCCAAAGTGATGATTGCAATATGAAATGATTTTAGGGTTTGAATTGTTTTGTCTCTTTCCCTAATTCAAATTTAGGTAAAGCATTATGATTGTTCTGAATATTCACATTTGACAATATGATAGTGGAGGATTTGAATTTAGGGGTTTTGCATTTTAAATCAAACTTTAATCAATGCCCTAGGTCGGTTTGCCTTTTAATCTTCATATGGTGATATTTTTATAAGTCTTTAGGCATGATTCATCAAAAAATTTGAGTCTAGGCTTAGGTAAGGTATCTTTTATTTTTTGCCTTCGGGTACTTGTTCATGCTCATGCCTTCATGAGGTTGGAGATTGATAGACATCTTGAGTTTCAATTGATTTTGAGAAATTATTTAAATTGTAAATGAAACTTAGGGTTTTTATTTTCAAATTGATTTTAAAGAAATCAATTAAAGATATTGATAATATAGAGTGATATGCCTTGATATTTTTATGATTTTTTAAAGAAAAATCAAGCATTGTATTGGTGGAATAAGGATGTATTTCTTTTTTGCAAAAGATTTAGCAATCTTTAATTGCAAAAATAAAACAATTGTAAAATCTACAAACCTTGTAAAGAAGAAGCATAAAGCACTACTTTATAAATTGTTTTATGTTTTCTTGCTATTTTTAGCAGATTGGTGTTGACTTTTCTACCTGGGGTCGGATTTGAGTTTCCTCTTGGAGAGATAATGTGCTTTATTTGCTTTTAAAGCAGATTTAGCCTATTTTTAGAGGCTTTTTAGTATGATCATGGAAAAAGAGATGTTTTTCTGCTTTTATGCAGTCTTTTGGGATAGTTTTGAGGCTTTTTTTCTTGAGCTTCTTTGTGAGCTCGGATTAGGGTTTCTAGGAGATATATTTTGAAGAAACTTAGTTTTTCTTCCTTCCCAGTTCAAATTTCAGTTTCTTTCTCTGAGCATTCTTGAGCTTGTAAAGTCAGTGGTACTCAATTTAGACAGATACACTCTTTTAGTTTCAATAAAGCAGTAGAGTTCTTCTCATTTCTGGTCTTAATCTTGTAATAGTAGTTTGATGTCTTTGTGTTTTCTAGTTTGAAGCCTTATATGTCCTTCTTTTATGAGTCTTTGCACAGATTTTCATTTTTTTTAGGTTGTGTGATGTATTCAATGCCTTCAAATCTTCATGCAAATTACTGGTGGAACTATGTACCAATGAGATTGTGAGAGCTATTGTAATAAATAAATTGTTGTGAGCAGCAAAATTTGGATTTTTCAGAAATAACAAGTTAATTATCAGCTCGTGTTAGATTTTATTTTCTAGCTATCCTTTTATCTCTTTACCTCGAAAAAATATTTAGAATAGGGTGAATCATTCGGAGAACTAGCGCACTCTAGAGATTCCTTCTTCGTTCAGATCACCCACATCCGAAGAAGGTTTACATTTTTCATTAGATTTCTGAATCTTGTATTCAGTAGGGTGAAAATCTAACTGATAATAGTTTTTGGCATTCCTGGTGGGACTCTGAAAGCTATTTCAGAGAAATTTTAGGATTTTAAATTTGCTATTTTGGTGTATGTAGTAGATTTTCCAACCTTTTGGAAGCTCATTTCAATATACTTGGTGACTCTAGTTCTTATTTTTGCATGCTAGTGCAACCTGCGCATGAGAAAGATACAAACGAGATCATGTTATGCACCCTTCAAATATCGAGAGTTATCCCCACCACAAAGAAGAGGCAGAACAACAAGGAGACTTTTTGAGACACCTACAAAATTGAGGTGAATGCCTCCTATTTTCAATTCCTTGGTTTTATCACAAGGAGTACTTGTTCTGATATAAAAAGCACTGCCAATGGCTGCACCAAGGCGGCACCTATTCGCACCTTTCAATGGAGGAAGTCCATTAATCATAGTTCAACATGATGAAATCCAAGTTGTAGCCCTTAGAAGTCTGCCAGATTTTACCTGGGAGGACCTCACTACACTAGTTGAACATATTCATAGTGTAACCACATTATGCTCGATTCACAACATCACACAGGAGAACGTCACTTTAAGGTTGTTGGTTGCATCACTTAAAGGAAAAGCGTGACAATGGTTGAGAGGTCTCACAACCAACTCAATTGTGACGTGAGATGCATTAGGTAATGATTTATATCAACATTTTGTTTATAAATCTGATAATCTATCTTTATTAGAGTAGTTGAGCACCATTCAGAGGGCGCCACATGAGCACTTGGTCGATTTCAACTACCGATTTTAGAGAACCTGGGACATGATTTCTACAATGGTAAAACCTTTACCAGCACATGCTTTTCTATTTTACTTAAAAGCTTTGAATAGTAAGATTTTAGTCATGACTCAATCTATGGGTGGGCTTACACTCCCTAACGCCTATGACATAGCCATTAGAGCTAAGAACTATATCATCCAAGCTGGAGACATAGCTCCTAGACCTCCTATGCCTTTGTTTCCAGAAATAAAGCCACCTACCCGTACTGCTATACCTCCCTTAGTTGTTGTCCCGCATGTTCCAGCAATAGGCTATCATAACACAGCCCAAGAAGTTGCTGCTCTAGCCCTTAACCAAGAATTTCAAGAGATTAAAAGTATACTCAAGACCTTTAACAATGATCTTGTGAGCATAAAGAAACAAGTAGGTCAAGAACATAAGCCTTATCAATCCCCTTATCAGAAAAACTAGCCAAATAGGCGTGCTTTTCAGAACGATTACCAAGCCCAAAGAAGGAATTTTAACCCTAGGCCATTCTAGCCATACAATCCGAATGTAGCTATTTTTTCAAAGGAACTTGTGCCCCAAAATAATGTTGCTCAGGATTGCGATTGGTGTTATCCATGCAATCAGCCCCATAACAAATCAGCATGCGCTAATGGAATGAGAAATCTGGCTTTAATGTTTCAAAATAACTATGCTAGTTCAGAAAATATTGTAGATCAGAATCAAGAACAAAAAGATAATGTGGAAGTTGCCTTGAAAAACTAGCAGAGCTCTAAATTCTATGGTGTGAATGGCCTAGATCAGCAAAATTCTCCCATTTCAGCTAATACTAGATCGAAAAAGAGGGCTATGGATCCGGGACAGCAAGCTAGAAATTCACAGCAGCAACCTACAAATAGTAAGAAACTCATTCCATCAAATGTTAACACTGCCACACAACCTAAAATGCATATTCTACAAAGAGGCTAAGAGATACCTAGCAAGGAGTAGTCAAGAATGCATTCGCAACCTTTGTAGAGGAAAAATGATGTTGTCACAAAAAACCAGTAGAAGGTAAATTCTTTATCACTTAATATTGTTGAGTATCTCAAGAAAACCACTATTAGTATGTCGGTATTAGATGCTTTACACCTTCCAGGGCAGAAAGGTTTACTATAGGAAGCTTTAGCTGAGTTGTCTATTTCTGACAACTCTAATCAAGGAGTTGCAAACGTCGTGCTTGCTAATGATCTGGAGGATAAAAATGAATAGAAAACTAAAGAGGTAAAGCCTCACCCATTCTACTTAAGTTTGATTATAGATGATAAAATCATTCATAATTGTATAGTTGATTCTAGTGCCAATAGTTCAGTCATGCCTAAAAGTTTAGCCAATAAGTTATGTCTTATTTATGAGCCTAATCCCCAGAAAGGCATAGTGCAATTAGATGGGTCTGCTATTAAAACTACCAATATTATCAAAAATTTAGCTCTTACTTTGCATGCATCCCTGAGTTTTGCTATTCATCAAGATATACATGTCATTGACTTACTACCGCACTTTGCAATTTGTCTCTCGAGGGATTTTACAGCCAAGTTGGGTGGGTTTCTATCTTCTGATTGGTCTCATTTGTTTTTTAGAACAAGGTATGGTACAAAAGTGATGATAAAGTTTGAGCCTCTCGCCAAAGACCATATCGAACCATATTCACCAAATCCTAAAAATGCTAACCTCTATGCCACCTCTGCACTGGAGGAGCAAACCATGACTTCAGACTGTAGCACCTATATAGACAATATCAATCTAGATGAATGGGCAACCAAAGATCATGAGCTTGATCCGTTTCAACACACAAATGAGATATGATTAGGAGTTTATATGATTTGAGAACCTAATTTTGATATGCCTAATCTTTGTAAAGAGGAGGAACAATCTACAGAAATAGGAAATGAGCTTTGGAAGCTTTATTTTGATGGTTCGAGAAGTAGTATTGGTGCTAGAGGTGGGGCTATGTTGATATCATCCAAAGGAGATAAATACTTTTTAGCTTGCAAATTTTCTTTCAATTGTTCGAATAATACAGCTAAGTATGAAGCATTGGTGCATGGCCTTGAATGGGCCCGAAAAAGAGGTATTAAATGCTTGCAAGTTTATGGTGATTCAGAACTAATTGTAAATCAGATCAGGAATTTAAATGCTGCCAAGAATGATTTGCTTAACAAATATAAGCATTGTGTATGGGATTTGATGGAATATTTTGATGCTTTTAATATTGTTTCAATTCCTAGAAATGCCAATAAGCATGCTGATAGGCTCGCTGCCATAGGAGCCCAATTTGATATTCCCAATAAAATTCATAAAGTAGAGGCACGTCAATATGTAAAAATAGTTGTCAGACCTTCCATGCCTGACAATAACATGAGTTGGCAGGTTTTTGACAGCGATGAGAAAATTGTAAATTTCTTGATTGTTGAAGCTGAGTTTGCAGATGGAAACCAGCAAAAATGGTAGCAACAATATGAGGACCAGATTTTCCAGTTGAAGACCAACAAGCTTCCAAAAGGATTGGTAACCTTAGAATCTGTGTTCAATTCAGATGACCAAGCATGAAAAGACATGTGCGGCCTTACTGTTAAAGAGGAACATTACACAGCCATTGAAATCTTCAAAGGCAAGTTGTGCAAGCTGGGAAAGGTATGTAGGAAAGAGGAACAACAAGCATTTATTCTGGTATGTCAGAAATTTAGTGATGTGTTTGCTTGGGAGTACAAGGATTTGAGAGGTTTTAACCCAGAACTATCCCAACATACTATTGAATTAGAACCTGGCGCAAAACCAATAAGGAAAAAATAAAGACCGCTTAACCCTAAACTAGAACACCTTATGAATGATGAATTGAATAAATTAGTTGAGAGTGGTATAATTTTTCCTATCAAACACACATCTTGGGTGTCAAATTTAGTGCCAATTAGGAAGCAAAGTGGGGAAATTAGATTATGTGTCGATTTTCGAGATTTAAATAAAGCATCATTGAAAGACCATTACCCACTCCCTTCCATGCAGCAAATTCTACAGGTAGTTTCTAGTTCTGACATATTTTCTTTGCTAGATGGTTACTCAGTTACAACCAGATTCTGGTAAAACAAGAAGATCAATTCAAAACAACATTTACAACTAAGTGGGGCATGATGGCCTACAAGAAGATTCCTTTTGGCTTATCCAATGCTGGAGCAAATTTTCAGCGAGTGATGGATATGGCTTTTCATGGCCTTATGAACAAGTTCATTCTAGTATATTTAGATGACATTACTATTTTTTCCAGAAATGCTAATGAACATCTTGATCATTTAGAGCATATTTTTCAGAGATGTAGAGAGTTCAGAGTGTCTCTCAATCCAAAGAAGTGTATATTTTTAGTGCACGAAGGAAAACTGCTTGGACACATTGTTTCAAAGTAAGGTATTTCTATAGACCTTGAAAGAGTCTCTATAATTCTTGAATTATGATTACCATCTCATAAGAAAGGCTTGCAAAGCTTCCTTGGAAGAATAAATTTCATTTGGAGGTTCATACCAAATATTTCAGCTTTGCTACAACCTCTCACTTCTATGCTTAAAAAGAATATGCCATTCAGTTGGACCAAGGAAGGTAAGAGGCACTTTGAGAAAATTAAGAAAGTTCTCGCAGCTACTCCTACTCTCATTAATCCAAATTTTGACAAAGACTTCATTCTGTATACTTTTGGAGGAGTAGATATAGTTTTAGCTATGTTATGCCAGCAAAACGAGGAAGGCTTGGAGTAGCCTGTGGCATTTTTCAACCAAGTATTGCATCACTACGAGGTAAAATATTCTTTTTTCAAAAAACATGTTTTTGCTGTTGTCAAAAGTTTAAAGAAATTCAGGCATATGTTGTCCAACATCAAGATTCATTTGCTAGTAGCTCATTCAACTGTTAAGGAGTTCTTACTTAACAAAGATATAAATGATAAGTGTGCTGGTTGGATTACCAAAGTAATGGAGTTTGGCATCCATATAAAGGTAACCAAGCTCGTTAGAGGCAAAGGTTTGTGTGAATAGATTGCTAGAAATGAAGACAACTTAAAAGAAGCTACAAATATAGATTCAGTGCTAAACAATGAGGATGCAAATGTTGTTCCAACGTTGCCTGCTACTTGGTTACAACAGATGTATTATTTGCAAAATGGTGAATGCCCCGAAGGCTTAGACAGAGCAAAATGAAGGTATTACAAATTTCAAGCCATTCCTTATGTAATTATTGATGGAATTATTTATAGGATAGATTTCCAAGCTATTTTATTGTGTTGTATTCAACCTAATCAAGTTGACAAGATTTTAGCAGAGTTTCATGATGGACCTTTAGGAGGTCATTTTTCTGCAAGAATAATAGCTCTGAAGATTATGCAAGCTGGTTATTACTGGCCAGATCTGTTCAAAGATACTATTGCTTGGGTCAGGAAATGTGAGAAATGTGATTTATTTTTTAGAAAACAAAGGCTTGCACTACTGCCCCTACATCTAATCTAGGTGGAACATCCCTTTGCCAAGTGGGGCTTAGATTTTATTGGTCCTATTAATCCACCTTGAAGCATAGGTCATAAGTGGATACTTACTACCACAGATTATTTTACCAAATGGACTGAAGTTGTTGCTTTAAAGGAAGCAAACGAGACTTTAGTGCTTAATTTCTATCAAGATCTCATATCGAGATTTGGTGTTCCAGATTCAATCATTTCTCACAATGGTTTGGCTTTTATTGGTTTGAGGATTTCTAACTGGTCAATGAGAAATGCTATTTATTTGAACACGTCTTCCAATTATTATCCGTAGGCAAATGGTCAGATGAAATCTACAAATAAGAATCTAATTTAGATAATCAAGAAGACTGTTGAGGATAATCAGCAGACATGGCATGAAAAGCTGAAGTTAGCCCTTTGGACTGGCAGGATAACTCCTAAAAAAGCTACCAGTTGCTCACCTTTTGTTCTAACTTATGGAAAATAAGCTAAGTTACCTATTTCCATTGAGTTTTTGACTTTAAGTTATGTTAAGAACATGAATTTCTGAATGAATTTATCCTCTTGAGGTCAGATTTACCCAACTGGTAGAGCTATAGGAAACTAGAAAAGAAGCTCTCAGATAGCTTGAAATTCATCAAGCTCAAATGAAGAACTATTTTGATAAGAGTGCAAGACCACATGAGTTCATTGTTGGAGATCTGGTTTTCAAATGGAATGAATTTAAAAGCGAACCTGGATGACATTCCAAGTTCGATGCAATTTGGGATGAGCCTTATGTGATCATAGAGTGCAAGGAACACAATGCATTCCAACTTTCCAAGTTGACTAGAGAGGTGATGTCTATCCCAGATAATGAGATCCACCTCAAGCATTGCCTCTAAGATAAGTTTTATTTCATAAATAAGTAGAGTAGTATTGCAAATAAGTATGTTTTACACATTTACTTTCAATAGTTTTGCTTTCCCTAAGCATTGTTGTGCATGTTCTATTGGCCATCAGGGCATGTTAGTTTCCTTTTAGTTCTGTTTTGTTTTCTTTTGCTATTGTTTGGAGTGTTCTTCAAGTTTTTGAGTTTCATGAAGGGGCAGATTTGACTCTGCCCCTAATGGAGTGTTTTAAGGCAACTGATCTATGCTTAGTAGGAAAGCATTTAGTGGAAATTTCCAAAATGTTACAAATTTTTTGCTACAGCTCAATTGGTGGAGCTGGATTAAACATTGTTATATCTTAAAGTGAATTTATAGTTATTTCTGCATTATGCTTAAGTGTTGTTTGCACTTTGTTCTTTATTCATCAAGTGACAGTTGTACATTAAAATGAGGAAACAGGATTCCACAAGTTCCTATTCGATATTTTAGAATCAAATGGACTACATAATTGAGCATTAAATAATAAAGCACTTCAGATTGCTTTCATTCATTTCATGAAATAATTCATATTTATAGAGCTTCATTTGATTGGGAGAATTCAAATGATAATACAACATTCCATTAAGATGCATTTTCTTTTCAAAATGAAAAGGATGAGATTGAAATCAAGTATCCACACAAGCCATGGATGGGACTATTACAGTGCATCACTGGTATCACACTACATTATGGAAGATGCATTAAAAGAAGAAATCACATAAGTAACAACATAATCATCATTGCTTGATGGATCGATGGTTGATACTGAAGGGATGCACCATTTGTCTTCTTGAGCTCCGTTGACCTATAGGAAGGAAAAGAAGGGTGTCAGAGGCTCTGACTATGAAGATACCTATATGAACCATCAACAATAATGCAGCCTGCTACTAATCATACATTGAGAAAATCAAGTGAAGTGCAAAAACATAGGCTGAAAAGGAGAAACATCAACAACATCATGATATATTATTTTTTATGATAACGTCGTTTGCCTCTTTGTGCAGATATAGGGAAAATCACGAAGCTGATTATCATTTGAAGACTAAGCATGTTGAAAAAAATGGGCTCCCACAAGTGTAGAGCTCAACATGCTACCCCTTATTCATTTCGAGTGGGCTGAGATAGAGATTATGATCATCAAGAAAATAAATGATATACAATTGAAAGAGTAAAGCAGAGTTATCCATCAAGCTATTAAACCAACTGTGCATTCATAACAATCATGTAAATGCTTTCTGAAAGCTATAGGTGAATAGTGGGTTTAATCCGTTGAATCAATTTAACTAAGTACATGCATCTCAAACAATGTTGTATGGTTTATGTTCTTTTTCCATAGTATCATTTGTTCATCATATTCATAATTTCATGCAAGGTTTAGTTTAGTAGTGTTCTTTCTCTCAATCAAGAATAGTGAATAGGCATACATAATGCCTCCATGAAAAGAATTGTTTCAAATTTTCATCTCAGAAGAGAGGAGATTCATGGAGTAGTTTATTAAATGGAGCATAAAAATGGATGAAGACTGCCAGATAAAAGCAGTGACAACATCTAATCAATACATAAGCAGTTCAGTCATTCATTGAGTGGTGAAGCAATCAACTTTCTTGTAGGTATAGAGTACAGTGTTCAAGTGAGTTAGATGTAATCTTTTGGCTAACAGTGAAATGAAATAGTCCAAGGTATATCGTTTTTAGAGTTTTTTTTCTTCATTTTTCATGTATTTCAAATGGTGATATAGCAGGTGAAAGTCATTTCAGAATGAACAGAGTTATAAGGGAAAATTCTGATGAGGATTTGGAGTGAACCCATAAAGAGCATAATTGTGAGTGCATAGGAGACCAAGGTAAAAAACTCATCTACAGACTCAGTCAAAAGAATTTTGTGTGGAAGGGAAACAACATGGAGATGATAATTGAAAATATAAACAAAAGATACATTTTCTGAATTTCATGAACCTGTGGAGGGTGTTCAACAATAGTGCATTCAAAGGTACTTTTTCCTCACAAAGAGACAAATACAGAAATATGGAAATGACTCTACTAATTGTAATAAAAGTGCAGATATATGAAGGATTCTGGAAAACTTTTAGTTTTGTCATATTATGGTGTACCACATAACAAAAAAGCATGGATTTCTCTAAGTTTCCAAATGCCTGTATGTTGAAAATTGAAGAATTTAAATGCCAAACGGAGCCTAGATTTTACATAGACATCAAAATATATAGATTTTGTTTATTTTTCACACACCCACATTGGGGTTTGAGTTTAAGGACAGATTTAGTAACATTTCCAAGTTACTCATGTGGAGACTTCTACAAATAAACAAAATAGATGCTTTCTTTTATTTCCAAAATAACCATGATAAGGTTTGAACTAAAATGAAGATTTCTCATTTACCCACATGGGGTTTTCTACATGAACAACAAAATAAATAGTATTTCTTCAAAGTAACGAACACCCACATTCGGGTTGTTTCAAAATGATGAATGCAGATTATATCCTCTTGGGTTGAGCCGATGAAATTACAAGGAAAACCCATTTGTGTATGTGAGTGCCTACGGCCAAGATGAGATTTTTTCAGGCTTCAAGTGCCATTTGAAATAGAGGTTTTCTCTTAGCTCGCTGTCTAGGCCCAAAATCTGAAGAAGCGGTGGGAATCACATAGGATTTCTAAGTGAAAAGTAATAGAGATGCATGAACATGGTGCAGCCTGTGTATGGCCATGAAGTTATAGACAAAAGAAAAGCTTTCTTAAGCTTTCTGTGGAAAGAAATACATGGCTGGAAAGTGACTTACCATCAGCGATTGTAGAAGAACAATAACCCTCAGTTGAGCTCCCTTAAAGCTTTCGAAAAGACAAAACCTCAATCTCATACATCGTGGCCTAGACAGCCAAGAAAATAAAGTCACAAGAGTGTAAAATAAATTAGAGACCAAGCATGTAAATACTGTGTCATTAATGGCCATTTATCACTTTCAAATGAAGTGGAAAAGCCACAATGATGTCAGAAGTTAAACTTAACCTGAATTGCAGTGAAGGATTCGACCATTTGAAGGCCAAAGTGCATATTTTCAAGCATTTGCAAGCTATAGACTGAGCTCTCATCATGGCGGCCAAAGAGAGCATAAGGAGCCACAAGTTCAAAGCTCAAGCTCTCTCAAGCAAACATAGAGATAACAGAAGCAAAGCACAGAAAAATGGAGTAAGTCACAAGATATCATATAAAGTTCATGGCCAAGCCGCCAAGATTTTCCTTCAGAACTAAAAGAAGAAGCCACAAAGTAACAAAGGAGTAGTTACCCTGCATGCAAAATGAGGAAATCGAAACACAAAGAGGCCGAGCTCACACAGAGTGTCCAAAAAATTTGAATGGAGGCTCCAAATCGAAACCCTAAACATGGTGGAGGTGGTGCATTTTCTCAAGCAGAGCATCTTTTTCCAAAGTAATGATTGCAAAATGAAATGATTTTAGGGTTTGAATTGTTTTGTCTCTTTCCCTAATTCGAATTTAGGTCAAGCATTATGATTGTCCTGAATATTCCCATTTGACAATATGATAGTGGAGAATTCAAATTTAGGGGTTTTGCATTTTAAATCAAACTTTAATCAATGCCCTAGGTCGGTTTGCCTTTTAATCTTCATATGGTGATATTTTTCTAAGTCTTTAGGCATGATTCATCAAAAAATTTATGAGTCTAGGCTTAGGTAAGGTATCTTTTATTTTCTACCTTCGGGTATTTGTTCATGCTCATGCCTTGGTGAGGTTGGAGATTGATAGACATCCTAAGTTTCAATTGATTTTGAGAAATTATTTAAATTGTAAATGAAACTGAGGGTTTTTATTTTCAAATTGATTTTAAAGAAATCATTTAAAGATATTGATAAGATAGAGTGATCTGCCTTGATATTTTTATGATTTTTTAATGAAACATCAAGCATTGTATTGGTGGAATAAGGATGTTTTTTTTTTTTGCAAAAGATTTAGCAATCTTTAATTACAAAAATAGACAATTGTAAAATTTGCAAACCTTGTAAAGCAAAAGCATAAAGCAATACTTTATAACTTGTTTTATGTTTTCTTGCTATTTTTAGTAGATTGGTGTTGACTTTTTTGCCTGGGGTCATATTTGAGTTTCCTCGTAGAGAGATGAGGTGCTTTATTTGCTTTTAAAGTAGATTTAGCCTATTTTTAGAGGCTTTTCAGTATGATCATGGAAAAAGAGATGTTTTTCTGCTTTTATGCAGTCTTTTGGGATAGTTTTGAGGCTTTTTTCCTTGAGCTTCTTTGTGAGCTCAAATTAGGGTTTCTAGGAGATATATTTTGAAGAAACATAGTTTTTCTTCCTTCCCAGTTCATATTTCATTTTCTTTCTCTTAGCATTATTGAGCTTGTAAAGTGAGTGGTACTCAGTTCAGACAGATACACTCTTTTAGTTTCAATAAAGTGGCAGAGTTCTTCTTCTCATTTCTAAACTTAATCTTTTAATAGCAGTTTGATGTCTTTGTGTTTTCAAGTTTTAAGCCTTATATGTCCTACTTTTATGAGTCTTTGTAGAGATTTTCATGTTTTTAGGTTGTGTGATGTATTCAATGCCTTCGAATCTTCATGCAAATTACTGGTGGAACCGTGTACCAATGAAATTGTGAGAGCTATTGTAATAGAGATTTTTTTTCTTTTAGACTACAGGAATCAAGTTATCATGACCCCCTATAAACTACAGTGCACCTGGTAAAATTTTTAACATGACCAGCGGCGCTAGCATGAAACGCACTTCGGTACCACGAGGGTGGGGAAGACTAGACCTCATGACCAACCTCTTGCAACAGGAAAGATTTAGCAACAGAGCTAGGGCTGCAACCCCTATTGTAATAGAGAAATTGTTGTGAGTAGCAAAATATGGATTTTTCAGAAATAACAAGTTAATCATCAGCTAGTGTTAGATTTTATTTTCAAGCTATCCTTATATCTCTTTCCCTCGAAAAAATAATTAGAATACGATCAATCATTTGGAGAACTAGCTCACTCTGGAGATTCCTTCTTCGTTCAGATCACGCACATCTAAAGAAGGTTTCAATATTTCATTAGATTGTTGAATCTTGTATTCAATAGGGTGAAAATCTAATTTATAATAGTTACCAAAAGAGAAAAGGGATTTATGCTTTCCAAAAAATGATAAGGTTACTATCGGTGTCAAATAAAGGGGTGAACGAAGATTACAAAAGATGGCTACATTAGTGTAGATTGTGGCTTAGAATTGGGTAAAAGCGCAAACCTGTGTCACACTTTATAAAGGAATTGACCAACAAGAAAAATAAATTTAAACTTCGACCACATAAAAGTGGTGGGTATGTGCAGGATCATCATGGAAAAAATAGGCCCTTAAGTGGAAAAAAAATTAGAAAAATCAGAGTTAAGCAACTTGACATAAAAATTTGAATAAGTTATCTATATTATTTCAAAAATATGTAAGAATAAAATCTATAGCAAATTGAATGTACTTTCTAAACTACTAGGTTTATTTAAAAACATAAAATATCTCTTTGATGAAAATTTGAAATTTCAATGTAGTAGTACTTAAATTTCAAGGAAAAAATGAGAAGTAGGTGTCTGTCTGACCAACCTAACCAAAATAAAATGATAATATTTTTTTATTATATTTTAGACATAATTAGAGGACTCATGTTTGGATGTGATGCATATTTTTTTGTAATTTTTTTCCAAGTAAATAATTAATTATGAATTTTTTATTAAAACTTTCAAAAAATATAAAAACTCATATGTCTGACCACCTTATCTTGGGAAAAACTTCATGAAATTCAATTTTTATTTTGTTAATCCTATAGTATTTGAAGCATAGAATGTGATGCATATTTTGGATTAAAAAAATGTGATACCATTTTAAAGCTATAAATGTTTTTCAATCAGCCTATCAATCAAGACTTTAGTCGTAATTCAAATAAAAAATGAATAATAATTATTTATTAAATTCAAATTAAAGCATAATTTATATTGGTGGAAACCTGAGGATCTCATTTAAAAAGCCTTTTCATTTCATCAATCTTGGTTAAAATAAAAGTCATCAGCCACATACCCTACAAATACCCATTATATCGCCACTTTTTGGCCCATCATGATCCTGCACATACCCTGGTCTTTATGTTTTGAATTTAAAAATGATGTATACCAATGAAATGTAGAACACTTGAAGTTTATTCTTGTATTTTTTTAGATTTTTTAAAAATTGTTTTCATTATTTTTTTTATCAATTTAAGAATAGATTTTGGAATGCTAAAAATTTTAGGAAAAATTGACATTTAGTTGACATCAACAAACAAATTGAAAAAAACAATTCCCTTGAATTTTTTTCTCCAAATAGGTAACTTCAATATCTAGTGCATGGAAAAATTCAAATTTTGATGTATACTTTTCTCATAATAATGTTTTAAATTCAAACTTCTCATAATTTGATAGTTTTCATTTGAAATCAACTATTGTCTATGTTTTACTCATTTCCAAAAAAAATTATACCCTTTTGAAGAAGAATCTCTCCTCTAGTGCACCATATTTTTTTTTTTAAATTAATATGTTTTAATATTATTTTTTAATTTCTAATCAACCTCCTTTTTAATTTTAACAACATACTTGCATTATTTTAAAATTAAAATATATTAAAAATAACCAAAATATTAAAAAATTACATATTTGGATTCACCACTTTGAGCTCTACAAAAGGACATTTTAAAAGAAAATGATTCTAACTAAAGAAATACTCTATTGAAGTTGAAAGTTTCATAAAACTCTAAAAAAGGCTAAGTTGGTTGCCAAGTAGAATGCCAACTAGATATTTCTGGCTGGGCCATTTTTGGCCAAGCACATTCCGTTCAAGATGGTTTTGGCTCAAAATCTCTTGGCCGAAACATGCTCGATCGACAAGTGGTGGACTCAAATATGTAAGGCCAAAAACCATCTATATATAATTTTTTTTAAAGATTTTTTCATTTCAAGGAAATTCGAGAATAGACAAAGGAATACTTATTTCGACAAAAGAAGAGCTATTTTTGAAGGTACATTGATCTCTTTAAATTATAATTGATTGTGTCACTCTTTTCATGGGTGCATTTGAGGTTAATTTTCACTGTTTTTCATTTGAATGTGGTTGAGAACTAGGGTTATTAGGTTATGGTGTACACATACAAGTACCCACAATTTTGGATCATTCAAGTACACCTATAAACTTTTACTCCAAAATTTGTAAAAATATGCTTAACTTCACCTAGTTTGTTTTAGATAATCATTATAAATTTTAGATAACTATCTTCTTGAGGCATTAGTAATGTCATCATTTTATGTGATTTTGTACAATCATGTTTTCCCTTGCACCTCTTCTTTTCTGTACTTTTCATTTATTTCTTATGTGTGGGTTCCATCCCTTGTTCTTGTGTGTAACTCCTTCCTTGTAACATGATCTACTCTCATGTGTTCATCCTATCCTTTTACATGAAATTCATTATCCAACCTATTGTTCCCCTACATGAAACTCCTTAGTTGTGAAATAATACATGAATCCTTATTTAAACAAATGAGATGAAGTGGTAGTTTCATGCTCTTCAAAGTTCATCAAGATTGTCTCATCCTTATCTAGACACTCATAATTTAGCATGATTAATATATGTTTTCCTTCTTTTTTTCCTCAACCTCACTTACATGGCATACACTAACTAAGCCTCTATCCAATTCTATTTCCTTTAATTGATCTCAATTTTTTTCTATGAGATTATATCAAGTGTTTTCTCCCCTTTGACCTTCTTCTCCATCGTTACTCATTCCTTTGTCCAACCTCCTTTACTAGGGTTTGAACACTTCACTTATATATAGGTCTTTTTTCTATTTGATGTATTTTGTGAACACCTTTGTACCTTCTTTAGGTAGAACTTCCTCTATGTTAGTGAAATTTTCTTAGGTTCTAGTCGTTGTTGTAGCACTTATGTGTTCCATTCTCCTTCCTCATTTCTCTTTGTTGAGGATATTATATTTCATTCTCTTTTATTCCCCTACCCACTCACTCAATTGGATTTTATTGAAAATAATGTTGATACCATTTTATGGATCCTCTCCTTCACATGTGACTACCTTGTCCATCTATATTTATCATCAAAACTTGACTAGATCTTTCCAAACCTTATGTGCATCCAATTTTTCCCATTCCCTTGCATTAGTTTGGCACATCTTAGGTTCACTTTAATTGATTATGTAAATTATACGTAGAGATCAGTCCTCATTCTTTAAAATCCATACTTGCATGCTTTTCTAACTTCTTCATGCCCTATAACCAATAAAAATCATCTGCTTCTTATATGTTTATGGTGTGTACTATCTTTCTCTAAAATTGAGGTTTAAACAAAATTTCCTTTGTTAGCTTAATTTTTATTCATACATAATTTCACATTCCCTACATTATACATTCTTGAGCTACTTTTGTAAGTTTATATTCCCCTTTTCTTGTATCCTCTATATTTCCTCATTGCTAGAAGCTCCATCATGTGATTCTTGATATTAGATCTAGTTTATATTTCTTGTGAAAACATTATTTTTGATCTTGTGCTATCTAAATCTAGTGATAAAATAGTTCCCTATCTTCTTTGAATACATTTTAAGGGTTGATGTACACACCAATACATGTAACAATACCCTTTCTTTGAATACATAAAGGGTTGTGATACATGTGCAATTTAATTTTCCACTTCTTTGTCTATAGACTATTTTTGTAGTTAAAGGATCTCCTTGACTTTCCTTTTTAATGATGATCTAATTTCCTTTCCTTATCACATGTGATATTCAAAATTATGATATGATGTCTTATAAAATTTATAATATGAGCTAGTTATTTACACATTTAGTTATATCGAGCATGATGTTTCTCTTTCTATGTTTCATAGTACTCATTTTATTAAAAAGATCCACATATTGATGAATTTAGTGGTGATAGTAAGTGATATCATTCAATCTATAGTGTGTACATCTAGTTACATGCTAAATACTTTCAAATTATATATACCAAATATGCTCATATATGTTTTCAATTCATGTATTTAAAGAAATTTTAATTGATGAACCTTATCATCCTATATCACTAGAGAAACAACATAAGTAACGTAGGACCCTTATATTCAAGTTAAAAATAAATAAAAAAATTGAGTATGATGATAATATGATTGTAATCTTCTTGGGGACAAATTCTTTAAATATCATTAGTTAAGAACATTTTTTTTGTATTTTCTTTATTTTTATTTAAATTTTTGTGTTATTTTGTTCATGTCAATAGAAAGATACTAGACAATAATCCAATGTGTGGATCATGTTAATTATTTCTTACATGTTGTGTACATGTGAATTTTCCCTATATATGAATTTTGGATTATGCTTTAGGTTATAGAGTTCTTATAGTATTTATATGAGCTCATTATGTTTTGAAAACCAATGCTATAATTTCTTTTGTTTTTTTACTTTTGCTTTAACAAATGAACAATATAATTTTTTTGGATAAAAGGCTAGTGCCTACAGATATATATTAAGAACTTAAATATAAAGGATTACATATAGGCCATAATTATAGTACTGGCATTAAGTAAACTAAAACATGAAAACTATAAATTCCTTCAACAAAATTTTGAATTTGAAAGCTTTTAACAAAATAAGCCCAATACATTGTTAATTTTGTAATTCGGACTTGCCACAGAAACATGTAAACCCAAAAAAACTAGGTAATACATTGTTGTAAGCATAATATGGAAAGAGAATTTGAATTTGTTGGTCATTCCTCCATTAGACCAGTGTTAGCTGAAGAATCCGCCCTGTAGATGTTGAGGTCAAGACCATTGCCTCCTTGTCCTTCACCCACCTCCATCGGACCAGTGTTAGCTGAAGTATCCACCTTGGAGATGTTGAGATAAAGACCATTGTCACCATGACCTTTTCCCAATTATGCACCAATTGGAGAGTCCAAAATGTCTCTAGCTAATTCCATTTCCCTAGCTCCATGTTGAATGTGGTGAGAGAGGAGAAAAGAAAATATGAATTATTTCTCCTTGAATTTCTCCACCATCAGAGGTCTGAGCTCTTGAACATGGGCGTTGAGAACCTTATACAGTGACCAAGGTTCATCATCATGGAGACATTTTTTGATGGCTCCATACACCTCTTTATATGTTATTTTCTTCCTAAGATAATACTTTGGAAAAATACCTCCAATGAAAGCCTTTCCTTTCTCAAATTTGTAAGCTTGAAAAACCTGAAGGAGCTCATCCTCATTGAGGCAATTAGGTAAAAATAACTCTTGAAGCACAATTGAGAGTAAATCAAAATATTGGACCAAGTCCATTACATTTGACAGAAAGATGGAAAGAACTTGAGTGGGGAATAATAGTTTGGGAGAGATGGGGCATAAAATTTCTTGGCCAAGAATAGTTTTAATACTATCCAAAAGAGTCAGGCATGACATCTTGAATACCTTTGATAGTTGAAACTCTATTACATCATCATAAAATGGAGGTTCTCTCTAATTTTCACCTCAATCATGAAGCTTTTAGGAAAATATTCCATCCTAAACTAACACATAGTGCACCAAGGACCTCTGGGTTTTAAAAGTATTCAACCCAAAATTGGAGAACTTGAATGAACAACAAGGCGAAGCCAAGGTAAATTACCATAGGGAAAGACAAAAAAATCTACCCGAATTTTATTTCTAAAGACTAGAATAAAACCAAAGCACAAGCAAAGTGAGGACTTAAAAATAAAAATCCAAAGGAACATGGGAAAAGAAAAAGTCACCCTTTACAGAGAACCCTTGAACCAACAATTGCTTACGACATCATTTACAAAAGCACAACAAACCTTGAAGACCTACACCTTTGAAGAAATACTTGAAATGGAGAGTACCACACCTTATAAAATCAGCATTTTGTATGATGGTAGCTGAAGAACATCGTGATTATTACACAAAAATCAAGAAAATAAATTGTTCATTATAAATTTCACCATCAAGTCACACATAAGAGATCTTTACTATATGTTAAAAGACATTGATAATTATTACAAGTAGTGTGAAGTTAATACGCTTGATAAGATGCATATAACACTTGTAATTATTACATTTAGTAGCTTTGAAATCCTTTTCCACCTATTTTTTTACAATATGTGTGATTTGATCATACCTTGAATTCATGTGCAATCTATTGAAAACCCAATCAAAAGGAAATTTGAAAAGACTCGACTTGTGCAAAGATTTAATACATTTGAAAATCCTTGTTGCCAAATTCAAGTTTTAAAATAGTTTCATTGGTGGGAGGTACCATGTGTGTTTGCAACACACACTTCTCGCACCAGAAATTGCAACTTGCATGTACCACTAAATTGGTGAAATAGTCTTTGATCACACAACCAACGGATGTCACTACTTGGTGATTTAGGAAGTGGATGTGAGTACAACAATTTTCAGATCCCTTCCTAAAATTCCATGTGAGCAAGCACAAAGCAATTTTTATTTGAGATCAAAATTTGAAATGTACGTCGATGTATGCAATGCTTATGGTAATAGAACAATCATGCAAAAATAAAAAACATTAGCTTTTATTCTTTCAACATTATAAAATTTCCATTGGTCACAACCAAGGATGACAATAACCTTTTCTTCTTGGCCATTTGAAAAAACAATATTGACTTAGCCATGATCAACCAACATACTAAAATGGAACTTTCCTTTCTAAGGTATTGATACATTACACCTTAGATATATGCATTTCCATGTTTATAATGGATTGAATTTCTTGTGAAATGTTGTTTAGCCCTACCTCATAAATAATTTCCTCCTAATCTTGTTTACACCCCCAAATTTGCAAGTTGATCTACTAAACGGTTCCCTTCTTTATAAGTACATGTGATATGAAAGTTTTCCAAGACATCAATTAACCTGCAAACTTGAACAAGAAAATAATTGATTTTCCAGCTATAAAACTTTTTGTCTCTACATGCATTGATAATTACTAAACAATCACCTTCAACACAAATCTTTAAACAATTTAGATTTATAGCCATTTGCAATCCTAACAAAAGTGCTTGCACTTATACAATAGTATTTGTTCCTAAGGGTAGCTTTACTAATTTTGCACTAATTAATAAACCTTCTAAATTTCTCAAGACAAATCCTACACCTAATATCCCAAGCTTACCTTTAGAGGCCCCATCAAAGTTTAACTTGACAAAACCAGTTGATGGTGGTTTCCATATTACCCTCTTTCTATCAACTTTATTGATGACAGGAACTTGTAGATTTCCTCTAAAAGGGATAACCAAACATTTCTAGTTCTTTATTTTCTTTGAGTCCCAATCTATGAAAATTGAACCATGTTTAGCATTATGTACAAAGGGGTTTGTTATTTCACATATTAAGTTCTCCAATTTGTGAAGCACTTGGTCAATATTTGAAATTTGCTTACGGAATATCCTTTTATTTTGCTCCCACCAAATACACCATAAGACTAAAGAAGGAATAATTCTCCAAATACTTGCGAACATACATGTTTAATACAAAAAAGGCCAACTTGATATGAGATCCCAATGTGTAGTTGGAAGAGGAGCATACTAGCTTAGCTTTACTTGAATGAAGTTCCAACAAGAATTTTCAAAAGGGCATTGCAAAAAAACATGGTTTATATCTTCTAAAGCTACCAAACATATCACACAATCAAAAGGATTTGATATTCCTAAACTATGCAACCTTGAACTTTTTAAGATCGTGTTTGTTAGGGCCAGCCAAGTGAAACAACTTTCGTTTTGTAATAATACAAAATTCCAACAAAAAGTATGAGCTATTTGTGGTGTAGAATTTACCTCTCTATTAAATAATGCCATGTATCCCAACCTTACTGGATAGTGACCTAATTTAGAAGGATCCCAGACAATCTTCTCAGTAGCATTATGGACAAAGAAAAATCTGCCACTTAACAAGTGATTTAGACTTGTTTTTTGAGCATCAAACATTAAAGGATCTAAAAATATTTTCCAATTCACTCTTCTTGTGAGAATATTTGTTTCATGAAAGTAATCTCTTACTTTGAAACCCCACATTGGAGTTATATGTTGTTGTATTTGATGAAATTCCTACAATGTATTCAAAGGAGGAAGACCTTGCAATGAGTTTAGCTAGAAATCTTCCTTCTCTCCATTATTAATCTCCCACGTTATAAATGGAATTATAAATTTTTTGAAAGTTAACAATAAGTTCCACATAACAAAACCTTGTGGGGGATTAAGAATTGAAAATATGTGATTAGGTGGAATAGAATCTAAATATTTTTTCTGCATGATTTTGCATCATTTAAACTAAGGTATGGAATACAAATGCCAAACTATCTTTGCACCTAATGAAATATTTCTTCCAATTAAGTTGTGTATTCTAGCTTCTCCTTTCAATTTATCTGTAGATAAATTATCTAGAGAAACTAGAAGGATTTTCTTTTGATCATCCATGTTACCTTTCCAAAGAAAATTCTTGATCAACTTTTCAATTTGCACAATAACAGTTCTAGGAGATTTTAAAACTTCCATGTAGTAATTTAGAATTACAGATAGAATTGATTTAATCATTAGAATCCTTCCTGAAATTGATAACCATCTTCCCCTTCATCCTACAATTCTCACTTGCAATGTTTTTATGATCTTGTTCGAGTAGGAGACCTTATTTGCACGAGTAAAAAATGGAATTCCTAAATACTTACATGGAAAATTTCTTCTTAGAAACCCAAAATACTAACAATGCACTCCTTTAAAATTGATGATGCATTAAAAACATATATCTTTGATTTGGCTGGATTGATATTCTAACTAGAAGCAGAAGTATATTTGTCAAGAACATACTTGATTTCTTTGGCTTCCAAAATTGAATCCCTCCCAAATAATAAGATATCATATGCAAACAAAGAATGTGTGGTTGCGACATCAGTAGGATGAATTAAGATTCCTTTTTAATTGCATTTCTCGTATGAGCCTTGTGCAAACACCTACTGAAAGCCTCGGCCAAAATAATAAAAAGAAAAGGTGATGATTGATGTCCTTTCCTTACACCCTAATTTGAACTAAAAAACCTTGTCAGTGATCCATTCACAAGAACTAAGAGCTTAGATCCCTTCAAATAAGACATTATCCACTTACACAATTTTGGATGAAAGTCAAAATTCAATAAAACTTGCAAAAGGAAGGACCAATACACCATGTCATACACCTTCATCATGTCCAGTTTAATTATTAATAATGTTATGGCATTCATTGTGATAGAATGTAATACTTCATGAGCTACTAAAGCTCCTACCACCATTTCCCTCCTTGTTCCTCAGAAATTAAGTTAGGAATAATAGGCACTAGACACTAATAAACTACTTTTTTGAAAATCTTGTCGATCACATTACATAATGAAATTCGCTTGAATTTTGAATTTTTTTTTGAGAGGATACCTTAGGAATGAAAGCAATATGAGTAACATTAAATTTCTTTAACGTCTTTCCTGAACTTTGAGACTCTTCCAAATCTTTTAGAAGATCCTAAACAATGAGGTCCCAAAATCTTTGGAAGAAGCATGTTATAAAACCATATGGACCTAGGGCTTTATCTGAAGGCATAGAAAACACTACAACCTTAAGTTCCTCAAGTGTGAATGGTTTAGCATATCATTACCCACATGTGATACAATAGTTCGTATTGCTTCCAACAATTCCTCTCTCTCCCTACCCACCTGCAAAGGTTGATGAGTTAGAGTAGAAAGAAGATTTATGAAGAATTTGACACCCTTTGTTTGAATATCAACCTCTCTCATTAGAATATTACCTATGACACTATCTTGAATAGAAAAATTGGAACTTCTAGCTTTTTTTATTTGAGCTGGCATGTGAAAGAACTTAGTTTTCTTGTCTCCCTCTTTTATCCAAAGCTCTCAAGACTTCTATCTCCAATAAATTTCCTCACTGACAGCCAATTCTTCCCATTCCATATGTAGTTTTGATTGTTGGTCAAATAAAATCAGACTCAATCCATTAGCTATAACTTGTGCATTAACCTCCCCAATTTTCTTGTAAACTTTAGCTTTAGATTGGAAAATATTTTTAAAAACAAGATAGTTCCAATGCTTAATTTTTTCTTTAATGAACCTTAGTTTCATGCAAAATATATCCATTAAAGTACCTTCCACCATATGGGACAAGAACCACCAATATTTTAGGAGGCTTAAAAACTAAGGATGATAGAACCACATCATTTAAAACTTGAAAGAGGATTTACCACAAGGTGCAAGCTTGTTACTTTGAATGTCCAAAGAAATTGGAAAATGATCAGAGCCAATCCATAGTAAAATTACATATTATAGTCCATAACTTTCTGATAACCAAGGAGGCATGATGAGGAACCTATCAAGATGCTTAGATATTTGACAAAACAAAATTCTTTTATTTTTCCATGTAAACTTGCCATTTCCAAGAAGAATGTCAATAAGAGCATTATCTTGAACAAAGATACTAAAGTCGGTTGTTTTTGGTGGTGGAATGATACCTCCTTGCTTTTCATCCAAATATAATATTGCATTGAAGTCACCAACCAGAATGACCTTAACATCACTAGTTGTATCAAGTGCTTGTGACAATTCGTCCCATACCAACTTCTTACCAAAAGTAGAATTGCGAGCTTAAACATTGATAAGCATGAATTGAAAATTAAAATGCATTACCTTTACTAGCTGCCAATTAGTTTCACTTGAAATGGGCTCCAAAATAATAGATTTTGGATCCCATAATGCTATCAAACCTCCATAATCTCCTTGTGCTTTTGATTGACAAGATTTCAACCTTAACCATTTACTAATAATTGAAGAGAATTTTTCCTGAGAAAACTTAGTTTTCTATAAAAGAACGATATCAGCCCCACAAGAATCAATTTTTCTTTTAGTTTGGGCTCTCTTGCTAGGAGAATTTAAGCCCCTAACATTTTAGGATAATATTTTCATGTTGTGATCGAAGAGCAGTAGACTCTCAATTTTTTTTTAATATTACCATCCAAGGTGGATTGTTTACTTGTTGCTATCTCCTCTTGCAACTTAACAACATTTGACTTATGACCTCTTTCACCAAGTGATTTTTGAGTTGAAGGAGAAAAAAAAGGTGATTGAGAAATGGATAAAGTAGTTGGAAAATAAAAATCCTCATCACCATATTCCTCTTACAAGCTTGCATTAACAACATTAGAAAATTGTGAAACTATTGTTTTGTCGCCAACCATGGAATCCTTTAACTTAGAATTTGAAGACAACAAATCCAAAATTTTAATACACTCAAATTATTTCTCAACTCCCTTTGCAATTTCACCAATTAACTTTGATCCAACCATTGAAGTTATCTGATTTGCTATACATTCTAAATTTCCTTCTTCTAACATGGATTGAAAATCCATGAAACCAACCTGATCAAATCTTCCTTTTTCAGCCAATGGAGTTGAGGAACCCATTGTTAACATAGAAGCACATTGATTAAGTTGATGAATAGTAGAAAAATTGAATTCAAACACAAATAAGTTGAGAGTGTTTTGGAACAAGAAAAATGGAGATACAAAAAACTTTCCCAACCTGGGCCCAATGAAACATTTGAAGGCCTAAACTTGCGATGGGACAAGGAAATAACTAAAACCTCAAGCTCCTTTGAAGAGGACATTCTATGGCCACATGTGCTAGAAGTGTCCTTTAAGGAAAGCAACCCATGTGAATTGCTTTGTGCAAGAAGAGCAACACAACTGACCAATTAACATAAATCGAAGCAACTGGAGTCCTTGAATGATTACTATTTTTCAAAGATTCTTGAAGCACAACTATAGGTCTCACCTTCCTAAAAATAAAAAAATTATCCTCAATGATATCCAACCCATTACCAGGGTGAGGACAAACAACAACTTGATCAAAATCCTTAACAAGAATAGCAGAATGAGAATGGGATTTACTTTTCAGGGAGGAAGGCTAAGATGAAGAATAAACTCTTTCATCTAAACCTATTGCACATACAGAAGTGGGATGAATAGGAAAGTAAAATTTAAAACAAATTACAAGCATATCCTCAAAGGTACAAGAATATTTCCAAATTCCATACCTTGACTTGATATTCAAAATAGAGGGAATAGTTTTAGCAACATTAAGAATAATACAAACCCTAACTGGTAGTGAGGGATTTGTAAGAAAATTCAAGTCCTGATGAACAAAAATATCCAATTGATTGCACAAAAAATTCAATAAGATGAGTTTCCCTATATTCAAGAGGAAAACCTTGAAGCTCAATCCAAAATGGAATAAACTTAACCATATTTTGTAAGGGATAAAATTTTGGAGTCCATAGAGAAGTGAACAATCCATATCCCTTACACATCCAATATTTCTTCCTAAATACAATATTTCTATCATCTTTGGAAGCAAAAATGAAATAAAAAACCCTCCCCCTTTGTCAAGGTAAAAAACCTGTTTTTCTCTCACCCAAGTTTGAAAAACCCAATTTTGTAAGAACTTAACATCAGGGGAGAATTTCCAAAGTTCTTACAGACAAGATCAAGCTCCTGAACATTGTGAACTTGAGGCTACAATAAATAATCATTGAGGGTAACATAACCTTGACCCACATTAACTTTGGATGATGCTCTTCACATTTTGGGCACCTATACCATATATCATGAGCATTAGCCATCATATTCTTATGTCGAGGAGTAATATGATCTTTGAACAAAATTGAACCAAGCTTGGAACCTTCCTATCTGAAAAAACTCCATTTTGAGAGAAAGTGCATCTCAGATTCTTAATAGGGATAGAATTAGGGGAAGACACTAGAAAGAAATCCAAAAGCCTAGGTTTGTAGGTTTGTGGATGTAGAATGGGGATAGAATTAGGAAAGGAAGCTAGATTCAAAATAGAAATGTTTGGATTGAATGGAGTTCCAACTTTAAGTAGAATGGGGTTAGGAAAATTGGATGGGGATCTCTTACAAGAAACAACTTCAAACCATCACCGATGATGAGAAGAAGTTGATGACCTCCCCGAAGATGTCGAATTCGAGCCACAAATATCAAAAAAATTATGTTTTCCTCTAGAAAGCGAGCTATGGAGAATGCAAGATTAAAAGGAGCACCTTTTCTGGAAAAAAGTCCCATTGGAAGCACTTGGATGCACAGAATGTTTAGATTTTTTCAAAAAAGTCATGTTGGAGCAAAAGGGCAAGCCCAAGAAATTGCAGACTAATTTTTTTCTACCCATCTTCAATTTCTGATCTTATTTTTTATGACTCTTATTTTAACAAATGAACAATATTTAGTTTTCTATTTATGCAATATTAACTACATCCATTGAAGGCATGCATGTAAATTTGTATACATGTGAATTTAAATTTTAGTAATTTGTGATGGGGAATCAAATGAATAGAAAGAGGAAGTATGATCGAAAAAAGAGAGAAGAAGAGAAAAGTGAATGAAGGAACATCTACTCAAGAACAACCCACAGAAATTATTGTTGACCAAGAATATCCCATTGGATCAATCATTATGGAATGAACATATTATCAACAAATAAAGATAGATAAAAATGTTATTATATTTATTGATTATATTCTAGGACAAAAGGTCTTACATTATAGTCACTTAGTTATAGCAACAAAAATAAATTTTGAAACTTCACCTTAAAGAGGACATGCCAAAAAAAATTGGAGGTTACCTATTGAAGATCATGAAAATATTTTAGAGATAATTAAAGAAAAAGAGGATCTAGATTATATGTACCAAGAGCTTTAAGTTATTTAAATTTGTGTTCATGACATATATTTTTAAGATACATGACTCCAAGGATATATATATTCAATTTTTTTTATAGATCTAGATATCTATATTGATTGGACAAGTGACATGATTTAGAATGGTCCTTTTCAAAGGCTTGGTAATCTATTTCCAATTCTATAAATGTTCCATGTGAAATTCTTAAGTTTAATAATTTTTAATTTGATTTGTTCAACTCCACTTATAGCATCATCTAGATCACTTTTTTTCCTTGCACATGTAAATTCATGTATTATATGCAATACAAAAGCTCTTAACTTTAAAATTATTTATCATATATTTCCAATTGTATTTATTTGGATGCAATTCTTAAGTTCAAGAATCTTTGATTTCATTTTTTCAACTCCACTTATAGTATCATATGCAATACAAAATAGGTAGTGACTTTAAAAGTTCATTTTTCCTAAAATCCATATAACCTATTTCCAATTGCATTTGTTCCATTAAATTCTTAAGTTCAAGAATCTTTGATTTCATTTGTTCAACTCCACTTATAGTGTCATAGGCAATACAAAACCTAGTGGCTTTAAAAGATTATTTTTCCTCAATTCCTTATTATCTAGATTTCCAATTGTATTTGTTCCATGGAATTCTTAAGTTTGAAATAATATTTGATTAATTTTTTGAACTCCACTTATAACATCATATGCAATACAAAACCTGGTGAATTTAAAAATTCATTTTTCCTAAATTTCTTATCATCTATTCCAGATGCATAAATTTTCCATGGAATTCTTAAGTTCACGAATCATTGATTTCATTTGTTCAACTCCATTTATAGCATCATATGCAATACAAAACCTATTGACCTTAAAAATTCACTTTCCTAAATTCATTATCATCTATATTTCCAATTTTATTTGTTCCATGGAATTCTTATGTTTTAAAGAATCTCTGATTTCATTTGTTGAACTCAACTTATAGCATCATATGCAATACAAAACATAATGACTTTAAAAATTCAGTTTCCCTAAATTCCTTAACATCTATTTGCGATTGCATCAATTTTCCAAGGAATTATTAAGTTCATGACTCTTTTATTTCATTTGTTCAACTCGACTTATAGTACCTCATATGCAATAAAAAAGCTAGTGACTTTAAAAATTCATTTTTCATGAATTCCTTATCATCTATTTCCAATCGCATAGATGTTCCATGGAATTATTAAATTCAAGAATCTTTGATTGCATTTGTTCAAATCCACTTATAGTGCATCATATGCAATACAAAACTGAGTGACTTCAAAATTTCATTGTTCCTAAATTCCTTTTTATCTGGGGATGTGCAAGATCATCATGGAAAAAACAAGCCCTTAAGTGGCAAAAAATTCAAAAAAATTAAAGTTAGGAAACTTGACTTAAAATTTTGAATAAGTTATCTATATTATTTCAAAAATATGTAACAATAGAATCTTTAATAAATTGAATGTAGTTTCTAAACTACTAGATTTAAAATATATATATATATATATATATATATATATATATATATATATATATCTATTTGGTGAAAATTTGAAATTTCAATGTAGTAGTACTTAAATTTCAGGGAAAAAATAAGTAGGTATCTGTCGACCACCCTAACCACAATAAAATGATAATATTTTAGATATAAGTAGAGGACCCATGTCTCGATGTGATGCATATTTTTTGTAAATTTTTCCAAGTAAATAATTAATTATGAATTTTTATTACAACTTTTAAAAAATATAAATTTTTTTGTATGTCTGACCACCTTAACTTGGTTAAAACATCATGAAATTCAATTTTTATTTTTTAATCCTATAGTATGCAAAGCATAGAATTTAATGAATGCTTTAGATTCAAAAAAATTGATACCGTTTGAAAGCTATAGATGTTTTTCAATCAACCTATCAATCATGACTTTAGTCATAATTCAAATAGAAAATGAATAATAATTACTTATTAAATTCAAAGTAAAGTATAATTTATATTGGTGGAAAGCTAAGAATCTCCTTTAAAAACCCTTTTCGTTTCATCAGTTTTGGGTAAAAAAAAGTTGTCAGCCACATACCCATCATATTGCCACTTTTTGGCCCATCATGATCCTGCACATACCCATCTATTTCCAATTGCATTTGTTCCATAGAATTATTAAGTTCAAGAATATTTGACTTCATTTGTTCAAATCCACTTATAGCATCATATGCAATACAAAACCTAGCAACTTTAAAAATTCATTTTCCTAAATTTCTTATCATCTATTTCCAATTGCATTTGTTCCATGGAATTATTAAGTTCAAGAATCTTTGATTTCATTTATTCAACTCCACGTATAGCATCACATGCAATACAAAACCTAGTGACTTTAAAAATTCATTTTTCCTAAATTTCTTATCATGTATTTCCAATTGCATTTGTTCAATCGAATTCTTAATTTCAAGAATCTTTGATTTCATTTGTTCAATTCCACTTATAGCATCATCTCTCACTTTGTTCAATGGTTGCATGTAAATTCATATCCAATACTTAAAACCTAGTGACTTTAAATTCATTTTCCTTAAATTTCTTATCATATATTTCCAATTGTATTTATTCCATGTAATTCTTAAAGGTATGTACAGGATTATCATGGAAAAAATAGGCCCTTAAGTTGCAAAAAAATTAGAAAAATTAGAGTTAGGCAACTTGACATACAAATTTGAATAAGCTATCTATATTATTTCAAAAATATGTAATAGTAGAATCTGTAGCAAATTGAATGTAGTTTCTAAACTACTATGTTTTTTGAAGAAAAAAATAAATCTCTTTGGTGAAAATTTGAAACTTCAATGCAGTAGTACTTAAATTTCAAGGAAAAAATAAGTAGGTGTATGTCTGACCACCCTAACCACAATAAAATGATAATATTTTTTATAAGATTTTAGATATAAATAGAGGACTCATGTCCCAATGTGATGCATATTTTTTGTAATTTTTTCCAAGTAGATAATTAATTATAGTTTTTTATTACAACTTTTAAAAAATATAAAAAAAATCGTATGTCTGACCACCTTACCTTGGTCAAAACTTCATGAAATTCAATTTTTCTTTTTTTAATCCTATAGTATGCGAAGCATATAATGTGACACATTTTTTGGATTCAAAAAATGTGATACTGTTTGAAAGTGATAGATGTTTTTCAATCAACCTATCAATTAGGACTTTAGTCATAATTTGAATAGAAAATAAATAATAATTTCTTATTAAATTCAAAGTAAAGCATAATTTATATTGGTGGAAAGCTGAAAATCTCCTTTAAAACCCCTTTTTGTTTCATCAATTTTGGGTAAAAAAAAGTCATTAGCCACATACCCATCATATTGCCACTTTTTGGCCCATCATGATCCTGCACATACCCTATAGTTAAAGAATCTTTCATTTTATTTGTTCAAATCCACTTATAGCATAATCTCTAACCTTTTTTATTTGCATGTAAATTCATATGCAATACTTGGAACCTAGTGACTTTAAATTTGTTTTGCCTAAATTCCATATCATCTATTTCCAATTATATTTGTTCCATCAAATTCCTAAGTTCAAGAATATTTTATTTTATTTGTTCAACTCCACTTATAGAATCATCTCTCACCTTTTTTCTTGCATGTAAATTCATATGCAATACTTGAAACCTAGTGACTTTAAATTCATTTTTCCTAAATTCATTATTATCTATTTCCAGTTGTATTTGTTCCATGGAATTCTTAAGTTCAAGAATATTTGATTTTATTTTTTCTTGACTCCACTTATAGCATTGAATCTATAACTTTCTTTTCTCAAGCATGTAAATTTATATGCAATACAAAACCTAGTGACTTTAAATTCATTTTTCCTAAATTCTTTATCTATTTCTATTTGTATTTGTTCAATGGAATTATAAAGTTCAAGAATATTTGATTTCATTTGTTCAACTCCATTTATAACATCAACTCTTAGGAATTGACCTAACTTACATATTTGCATTCAAATTATTTTTTATTTCTTGACCTATTTTAAGACATTCATTTGTGTAACTAATTGCATCCATATTTTTAAATTTATAAAGATCAACTATTCTAGGAACATTTTTATTTATATCATTTAAAATGAAGATCTATATTGTCTCAAAATTTATATATATAAATATTCCATTTTCATGCTTAACATATGAAATTCATCCAACATTTAGCGAAAGTCATAAATTTAATCTAAGAAGGGGGTAAACTAGGACCTATACATAGAATTTTTTCATCACCCTTATGAATTTTTAATTTTACCATAGATCATAACGTAAACTATGTAATGACATAACTTGCAAAAGAAGAATATAATATGAAATATGCTGCAAATACTTGATAATAATATGCCACTTCAAGGGGGCAACCTCCTAATCCACTTTGAGGGGGATACCCCTAATAGTCATCAATAAGAAAACAATACTCAATATGATTATGAAATAAGACTCACAACCTCTTATATATACCTATTTTTGCATAGGATACCACCAAGGCCGACCTAAACAACTAAATAATAATATCCTAATGATAATATGACTTAATTAAGAGTTAAGATAGCCACATGCCGACTATTCACAACCATATACACTATGGAAGTAAGGGCATAACATGCCCCCACCTTTACAAAAGTGTTGTTCTCAACGCTAAACAATTGTGGTAGTTTCTTCATATAATCTTCATCATCCCATGTGGTAACTTCAACCAGAAAATATTTCCTTATAATGAGGTAATTTGGAACTATTGATGTCCCTAGCTTCTTCATGTGTGTCTGGAAAATTAACTTCAGCTCCAAGATGTGCCTTCCCTTTCCATCAAGCTCTTGATGGTGATGAATGTGTTCTACCTTTACTTGAACCTTTTGATGTGCCATAGAGGAAGAGGTGAGGAATAGTACATGGTACCCTTGCACTAGTTGAATAGCTGGATTAGGAACTTATTTTTCTTCATTTTCTTTTTCTTTTTCTTTTTCTTCCTCTTCCTCTTCTTCTTTTTCTTCTTCTTCCTCTTCTTTTGCTTCTACTTATTCTTCTTCTTCTTCCTCACTTGGACCTTCAATATAAAACAATTTCTTTTCACTACATTTATGTCCTTGACTGTATTTTCTATCACAATTTAAACACAACCCTTTTGCTCTTTCCTCCTCAATTTGTTGTGGAGTAAACCTAGTAGGTTGGGGAAGATAATGTGTTGAATATCCTTTCCCTCTTGTCACATTAGCCCCTTGCTTCTTAGGAATCAAATACTTCTCTACCCTGCGTGTTAGGACAAAAGACTCATTTATAGAGCTAGGACTAAACATGCATACCTCATGTTGAATGTGATCCTTGAGACCCCACAAGAATAAATCATTCAATTTCTCCTCTATAATTTTATCCACTATTGATTATAGATTTTGGAATTGCTAAATATAATCCTTACCTGATCTTGTTTGTTGAAGTTTAGCAAACTAGCTGAAGAAGTTGTCTATCATGCTATTGCTATATTGTGCTTGTAGTTCCTCTATAAAAATTGACAATGAGATGGTGAGACCCTTTTTCCTTCATTGAGTACAAATTGAATGATACCAAATGGATTCATCTGGTTCTAGATATAGGGAAGCCATTGTGACCTTTTTCCCATTTGGAATTTGATGTACTTTAAAAAAAATATCCATTTGGTTTATCCATGTTAGAGGATCCTTGCCATCGAACTTGCACATATCCACCTTTGAAAAAAAATTCCTAGATCCCATAGGAGTATTAAAAAACTTATGTCAATGTTAGCTAACCCGAAAGTTTCACCTTGGTTGCTTAAGAACTACTTTCTCGGTTCATTCATATAGATGCTTAACATGCTTCGTATATCTGATATATCTCCTATTAGGTCATTCCTATCCATCTTCATTGAGGAAATGTCTTCCTTGAACTTACTAATTTTCACATTAGGAATAATATCTTCTATTTTTACACCATCCTTATTAGGAGTCTTCCCTGGAGTGACAACAATCTTTTTGCCCCTTGTTGTAGGACCCATCTTAATGTAAACCAACAATTTTGTAATAAATCACACAAATGAAACTTAAATTCCCTAAAAAAAATTCTTTAACTTACTAGGGCCAAGATACCACATACCTAGAAAAATATCCAAGAAATAAGCAAATTTGTAGACTAGAGAGTGATATTTGTGGAAACCTTAATTTTTTAGTAACTTTCTTATTTATTCTCCAATTTCACCAAATTTTTTATTGTAATCTCCTCTAGTATGTCTTCAAAAACCCAATAAAAATCACACTCCAATTTAACAATATGTGAGAGATATTCAGATTCCAAATAAATTGTGTAGAAACCCTAATTTTACAATAATTCACTCAATTCTTCTCCGATTCCTCTAAAATATGTTATTTAGCTTCTTTAATATGTCCTTCAAAAACCATTTACAAATTAGAAAAAAAAATCACCAAAATATGTAAAATATTTCCTTCCCAAAATCACCTCCAATATTGAGAAGAAATCATGCCTCTATGGTGCCAAGATCATGCTCTGATACCACTTGTAATGAAATAACTTGAACAAGAAGAATATAGTATGAAATTTGTTGTAAATACTTGATAATAATATTCCACTTTGAGGGGGAAACCTCCTAATCCACTTTGAGGGGGATACCTCCAATAGTCTTCAATAAGAACACAATACTCAATATGATGATGAAATAAGACTCACAACCTCCTATGTATACTTATTTATGCCTAGGATATCACCTAGGCCAACCTAGATAGCCCTATATAAGTCTTAGGTTGACCTCAACAACTAAATAACAATATACTAATGATAAGATGTCTTAATTAAAAGTTAAGATAGCCACATGTCGACTATTCATAACCATATACGCTATGGAAGTAAGGGCATAACAAACTAGGCTATAAAAGGTTCAATGCTTACAATATATATAATCTAAATCTCAAAGGATGATTTGAAGATTAATCAAGATTGACTAAAATATTAATATGTGTAACTCTAAATTTAGTTGAACATATTTAAGAAAAAAAAATTAAGGTACAAAAACTAAATAAATAAAATCATAATGTCACATGTAAGGGTATGTGTAGGATCATGATTGGCCAAAAAGTGGCGATATGATGGGTATGTGCAGGGTATGTGGCTGATGACTTTTTTTTAGCCCAAAATTGATGAAATGAAAAGGGTTTTTAAATGAGATTCTCAACTTTCCACCAATATAAATTATGCTTTACTTTGAATTTAATAAATAATTATTATTTATTTTCTATTTGAATTATGACTAAAGTCCTGATTGATAGCCTAATTGAAAAAACATCTATGCTTTCAAATGGAATCACATTTTTTGAACTAAAAACATGTGTCACATTCTACACTTCACATGCTATAAGATTAAAAAAATGAATTTCATGAAGTTTTGACCAAGTTAAGGTGGTCAGACATACGATTTTTTATATCTTTTAAAAGTTGTAATAAAAAATTCATAATTAATTATTTACTTGGAAAAAAATTACAAAAAGTAATGCATCACATTGGGACATGAGTCCTCTACTTATATCTAAAATCTTATAAAAAATAATTATCATTTTATTGTGGTTCTAGGGTGGTCAAACAGACACCTACTTCTTATTTTTTCCCTGAAATTTAATTACTACTACATTGAAATTTCAAATTTTCAGCAAATAGTTTTTTTTTTTTTTTTTAAATAAACCTATTATTTTATAAGCTACATTCAATTTCCTATAGATTCTATTCTTCCATATTTTTGAAATAATATAGATAACTTATTCAAATTTTTACATCAAGTTGCCTAACTCTGATTTTTTTGAATTTTTCACCACTTAGGGGATTGTTTTTTCCATGATGATCCTGCACATACCCGCAAACCATAATGTATTTAATTTGTATATAATATGTCATGAAAAACAATGTGTACTATCACATATTGTACTCCCTTCTTGGAGATGGTACAATTTAAAACTTTACTTTGACCTATTTTAGTACCCTTGGATTTATGTCCTTTAAATCATCATTAATAGGCCCCTAAGACCCTTTATTATTTATCCAAAGGCTTATTTCAACTGAAATCTTGACAAATTCCATAAAGGAATTTAACATTCTAACCCATTGACATTCTCTCACCCCAAAAACTTAGAGTGGGACTAATACGCCACCTTGGGAATATCATTCCCTCTAGGTGGGAACCATATGCAACCCTTGGCGTATTAGTCCTGTTTGGGGAAATTTTTTAGGGTTTTGAGCAGGAAATCATGGATTTCATTTCTAATTTTGTGAATGTCAGCATTTGAGATCTAATAAATGGTAAATTAGATGGAATTCCTATATAACTAAGGTTTCAAGTTATTATTTCACCTAGGAAGATCTAAGAGCAAGCACCTAAGAGCTAGAATCATTATTCTAAGACTTAGAGTTTTCAAGTGTTCAATTTCAAGAGATTGTCTTATGATCAAAAGAACATTCAAGTGTTGATTATCAAGCATTTTGGAGCATCAGTTCAAGATTCAAACATCATGTCAAGGTCTTCATGCATGATGTGTGATTGTGAGCTAGCATGTTAATGTAGCATTTGTGATCCACTTTCAAACATTCAAAGTCATATCAAGTTTCATGACCAAAATCTACATCCCTTGAGACCAATTCATAGAAGTTGTAGATCTACACTCTTAAGATTTAACAAGATTTGGTGAGTTGTTACATTCATTTGTTCACTCATCATTCCTTCATGTTATTTCATCATTTCAAAGTTTAACTACTCAAACAAGGTCTGATTGAGGCAAACCCCATCTACTAACAAAATAACATTTTTCTCTTGCTCTTGATGTGTGTTTTAGAAATTTATGTGAAAAGGACTCATTTTCCCAACTTGGCATATTAGTCCCATGATAGTTTCTAATCACCTTTTAGTAGATCCTAATCAATTGTCATAGAATCCTAGATCCTACCTTGGAAACCATATAGTGGTACTAAATCACCCAACCTGGCATATTAGTCCTAGTAAAATCTGAAATAGCAACTTATAGGGTTTACTGACCTTGTTTTGGCCACTCCACTCCTCTAGGTACTTTTCAATTTCATTATTTTTGTCAATTTGATTTCATGCTTTAAAGTTTCTAGGGTTTGTGCATAAGTGTTTTCATTTCTCCTTTGAAGCTTCATTTAATGGTGAACCCTTGTCCAATCACAATAGGAAACCACTAGCCATCCCTCAATTGAGTCACTTGGTTGATGGATCTAGGTTTCCTATTGAACTAAAGTGTGAAATAGGTCCAAGTTCCATCTCCCAGAAGGTGGAACTCCAATTTCCCCTATTTTCATTTTGGTGAACCTAGCCTTTGGACCCTTGAATTTCTGATCTAGAGACCATTCTAACCCTAGAGATCTAGGTTACATTAGCTTTGCATTATATTTGTATTAGTTTACTTTCATTTATGGCTCCTAATGTTTGCATTAGTGAAAAGTGAAAATAGATTGCATTTTTGCATGTTTGCATCATTTAACTTCATTGAAAATAAAAAAAAAAGTGATGGGTATATTACATTGTAATTAGATATAGATTCATTCTTCATTCATTTAGGATTAGATTTATATTCAAATTGGATCTCATATTAGATCATTTTGTTCACTATTTCACATTTTCATATAAATCCAATTGCACAAAAATCTATAAATGTAAACAATCAATTGAACAGACAATATAGGAACATGAAATCAAATTAGAATTTGTTGATTCGAACTTGAAAACCCTAATATGGGACTTGTTCACCCATTTGGGTGATTTAGTGCCTATATAGGTCATTTTTCTATCTTTCTAGGTATTTTGTGCTCCTTGTTTTTTACTATTTGAACCTTCCAAAAACCTTAAGTGGGACTCATATGCTCACCAAGGTGTATTAGTCCCTGATCAAGTCTGAATTTGAATTTTACAACATTAAAATCTTGTCATTTGTGCTTTTGGTTACCACATTAAGGTTATTGTTTCAATTTGCAAAATTATTGTCATTAGCAATCCTTACATAATTGGTTTCATTTCAAGTGCATTTATAAAAAAAAAAATTATAATTAAAACATATCATTTATCTTGTGTTCATTACAAAACTTATTTTAGTAGTGAAAATCATCCAATCTATTAGATGATTTTTCGCATCTCCAAGCATTTCATAAGTTGGATAGATTACTTTCACAAATATTATTATCTTTCTTTTCCAAATTTGCAAAGAAAAAATGCATTAGTGAGCATGTTATTCATGAGAATATCTTAGTGAAAGAAATTGATCTTGTTGACATATTCCATGCTATTGTTATATGGAGCCTAATCAGACTTGGAGGTTAAATTTTCCCTTTTATCGATGCGGTTTTTTAAGGTGTCAAGAGTTTTTTTTATTGGCCGACATAAAAAAACCTTATTTTGTAACCAACATAAGTCTTGATAAAATCGCTAAAGGTTAGGGTTTTCATTGATATTGTATTGTAGCATTTACAACAATATTGAGTTACAAGGATTGCTAGTTGTAATTGGATCGATTTGTTGGATAATAATTTTGGACTCTTTGTTGGTTGATGTAGCTTGAGTTTGGGTAAACCACATTAAAATTGTCTCTTGTTGTTATTATTTTTGTGTATTTTTCATTCTTCTTTTTAATATTTATTTGCATTTAATTGATATCTTATGCATGCAATTCCTAACACATGCTACAATATGTCCCATCATCCCCTCATCCCCTAATACCTCTCCTATTTGTGAGAATGTTTTGGTGAAAGAGGATGTAATCTTAGACAATCATGATAATCATAGTTATTCTTCTCCTGATACCCCTCCAATTACTGATGAAGATATCTTGGTGAAAGAAGATGCAATCATTGATAATCATGAAATTGGTGTCTATCCCTCTCCTCCTCTCCTTTGGGAAGGTATTATGATAGAAGAAGATGAGATCATTGACACTATTTTTCCTAGTCTCCATTCATCTCCTAGCACCTCCCCTAGTTGTTAGAATGCTTTAGTGAGAAAAGATGAAATCATGGACAATCATAACAATCAAATTTGGCCTTCTCCTAATATCTCTCCTATTTTTTATGAAAATATTTTTACGTTAGAAGATCAAATGAATGAGAATTATGAGAATCCTATTTTTTCCATTTCTCCTAGGGAGAACATTATTGAACAAGAGAATTCCATCATTGATAAGCAAGAAAATACAACCATTTAAAACTCCCCTACTCGTGATGAAGTCAGTTTAGAAGAACCAACCTTTGAATGCCATGAACATCTAGTTTGTAGCTCTCCTAAAAACTTTCCTACTAGGGAAGATAACATGGTGCAAGATAATGATAGAATTGATGCATGCCTTTCAAACAATAGTAATGTGGCTTTATTTGATGAAAATTATGAGGTAACCTTAAACTCTCCTTTGTTAAAATATCATCACAATAAGGATGAATTCTTTTAATTTGTGCACATTAGATATCCCTTCAAGCAATCTCCTATGCTAGTTCTTATCCTTTATCCACCTTCAAAAAAACATGTTCAAAATAAACATGTGCTTACCTTATAACCAACTAAAAGGAAACTTGATAATGAAAATATTTCATAGCAACAAACTTACAACACCATTTCTCATACATATAACACTAGAAACAATCCACAACCAAGAAAAATAACTCCAACATCCCTCCCGTTACCTCAACCTATATTGCCTAGTGCCCCTCATTTTCCTTTACATAATCAAAAGGAGTATGATCATGTTGAACAAATTAAGAATACTCTTGCTAAGATATCCTAATGGGATCTTGTCCAAGCCTCACCTAGTTATCATAACATGGTTCAAAGTGCTTTGCAAAAAGTTCCTCCTAATGTGCAACCAAATGATATAGAAGCCATGATTACAAGAATGAATGTGAACATTTTTTTCCACCAAAGTGAGCTACCTCCTTTGGAAGTGCGAAATAAAAATGAAGCTTTCATGATAATAGCTATCTTCAATATGACATGGATAAAGTGAAAGCTTTTCAAAAATGGCCCATCTCTTAATGTGTGTAGTATAACCCTTTTGGATAAAATTGGAATAGATAAATCATGAATTGAACCTAATTCCTTATTGATTCAAGAATTTGACAATGTAGGGAAACAATCGCTTGGTGTGATCACTTTTCCTATTACAGTTGGAAAAGCTACATTGAAAACTCCTTTCCATGTTATGCCTCAAGATCATTCATACAATCTCCTTTTAGGAAGACCATGGATTCATGAGATGCATGTGGTGCCTTAAACTCTTCATTGTATAATAAAATGCGTCTACAACAACAAAGTGTATACAATAAAATTTGATCTTGAGCCTTACAGTGTTTTACAACTCGCAAAATACAAGGAAAATCCTATAAAAACATTCACACCAACTACACAAGTGGAACCCATAAAAGAGAAATAAAATAATATTTAGGAAGTCACAAAGTTATTGAAAGATGATTGGGGTTCCTTAGATATCACACCTACATTCATGGAATAATACAAGACCGCAACAAACAAGTCTGAAAAGGGAAAAGAAAAAGTGATAATGTCAACACAAAATTTGAAAGCATCCACCTCAAACACTTTAGAAGAAAAGAAAAATTACACAACAAAATTTAATGAAGTTGATTATGAGAAACCACCAAATCCAAAAGAATTTGAAAGGATTTATGGAAGAGGATATGAACATTTAAAACAACTTGGGTATAGGGGAAAAGGATGTGGTGCTAGAGAACAAGGTATCTATATCCATAAAGAGCCTAACATGCAAGAAACAACTAATGGTCTTGGTTATTGCCCCTCGAAAGAAAGAAACAAGCCTTCACCCAATATCAAAAATCTTACAAAATATTTTTCTGAACCAACTTTAACATTACTAGGTCTTGAATTGATAGGAACTAGTGGTTTTGATTATTATACTTCAAAAGAAATGAAAGAAACAAAGAAATCTTGACTTAATATCAATTTCATCATGCAAAACACTAATGATTGGAGTTAATTAGATTGTACACCTTCCTCTAAAGAAGAGTACAAAATCTCACCATCTAAAGAGTCTTGTGGAAGTATGACACCTTGTACCAAGCAAAAGATATATTTTTCACAAAATAAAGGAACATCTTCTACTATTGATCAAGAAAGTATCTTGTTGAGACTCCTCCAAGATTGTTTGATATCCCTCCCTCTAAAAAATCTAAATAAATTTTACTACAAGAGTTCATTTTTTGCATATCATAGAGTTCATGGTCATTCTACTAATAAATGTATGGCTTTGAGTAATGAAATTCAACATCTTAAGGATTGTGGTGCTCTTCCTTGTGTTGAAGAACCTACTTCCTCTAATTAACACTAATTTTCATCAATCATCTTGGCTCATCCTTGTCTTGCACTAAGTGGGGGTAAGGGGTTAGGTGGCCTTGTCCTCATATGGCACTTGTCATTGTCTCTTTTGGCTAGTTAACCACCTTCCACATATATATTAGAGTAAGCTTGGGATGTGGATGACATACCTTAAGTTGGATCGCATCTGACATAATTTTTACCTATGTTTAGCATTTCATTTTGGAGGAAACCCCCTATTCATGATTTTGTTTCATTTAGGAACATATGACTTCGCATAGGGCCTTGTGAATAGGCTCTCATTTCTTCTACTTTAAAAAAATTTCTCACAAAAAGGATGCTATAAACCACTTTAAAATGGGGGCATACATCGACACTCGTGTTTCATTGTGTGATTTTCTTTATTTTTGTGATATATCATTTTCTTGGTGATGTCATTGGGTTTTAATTCCTTTAAGAGCATTATATTTATTTGAATTTTCCTCTCTTGGAGACATTAGGCATGATGTTCCCTAAGAAGATACCTTAAAAAAACTAAGAAAAATCCATTGAAAAATAGTAAACCCATTACATGCATAAATGTTCATAAGTGCTTAATGCGAAATGTTAGGCCTTTTGAAGCTTGAAGTTTCATTTTGTAGTGCCCTATTGAAGTTATCAAAGGGATAGCTTTGGTATGGTTAGTATGATGAGAAGCCTAAATGAGGGCATGAATTTCTCATTGTATGGTAAGAAGCTGATATAGGGGCACGACTTTCTCACTAAGCCACCCTTTTTGGATACTCACCTTGTGGAAACCTAAAGTTTTGTTGCCTTAGAGTGAGAGCATGTTTTGGAAAAATAGCTAAGACTTAATCCACATCAAGTTGGAAAAACAGTCGAGGCTTGATTCATCCCTCCTTTTTTGTTTTTATTTATTTTAATTTCTTTTATTCTTTGACATTGCATTTTTGTGCATCATGTTTTGCTGCTACATATCATGCACTTTGTGTGTGTTCCTATGTGTTTATGTTGGTTTAACATAGAATCTTGCATCTTGGGGGCTTGATCACCCTCCTTGATCTCTATTGTACTATACCATCCACATTGGTACAATTGAACCTCTCCTAATGCATATTTTTCTACTTTACTATGAGTTTGATGCAAAGTCATCTTCTCACTAAAGTGGGGGATAAATGTGGTGTTGGAAATTGTACTACCTTCTTGGAGATAGTACAATTGTAAACTCTTCTTGGATATATTTTAGTACCCTTGCATTTACTTCCTTTAAATCATCATTAATAGGACCATAAGACCCTTTAAAATTATGTATCCCAAGGCTTATTTGAACTGAAATCCTGATAAATTCAATAAATGCACTTAATATTCCAACCCCCTTCACATTCTGTCACCCTGAAAAACTTAGGTTGGGACTGGTATGCCACCTTGGGTGTATTATTCCTCCTAGGTGAGACCCATATTCCACCCTTGGCGTATTAGTCCAATTTGGGATACTTTTAGGGTTTTGAGTAGGAAATCAGGGTTTTCAATTTAAATTTTCTAAATGTCAGCATTTGGGATCTAATAAATGGTAAATTATATGGAATTCCTATATAACTAAGGTTTCAAGTCATTATTTCACCTAAGAAGATCTAAGATCAAGCACCTAAGAGCTAGAATCATTATTCCAATACTTAGAGGTTTCAAGTGTTCAATTGTAAGAGCAGGACTTATGATCAAGAGAGCATTCAAGGGTTCATTATCAAGTATTTTGGAGCATTGATTCAAGATTCAAGCATTATGACAAGGTCTTCATGCATGATGTGCGATTGTGAGCTAAAATGTTGATGTAGCATTTTTTATCCACATTCAATCATTCAAAGTCATATCAAGTTTCATGATCAAGATCTACATCCATTGAGGCCAATTCATACAAGTTGTAAATCTACACTCCTAGGATTTAACAAGGTTCAAGGTGAGTTATTACATTCATTTGTTCATTCATCATTCCTTAATGTTATTTCAATTCATTTCAATGTTTAATTACTCAAATGGGGCCTGACTGAGGTAGAGCCCCATATAGTAACAAAGCAACATCTCTCTCTCTCTCTCTCTCTCTCTCTCTCTCTCTCTCTCTCTCTCTCTCTCTCTCTCTCTCTCTCTCTCTCTCTCTCTCTCGATGTGTGTTTTATAGATTTATGTGAATGAGACTCAATCCCCCAACCTAGCGTATTATTCCCATGATAGCTTCCACCCACTATTCAACAAATCTTGATCAACTCTCAAAGAATCCTAGATCCCACCTTGAAAACCCTAGAGTGGGACAAAATCATCCAACCTAGAGTATTAGTCTTGGTACAATTAGAAATAGCAATTTCTAGGGTTTATGTACCTTGTTTTGGCCTCTCCACTCCTCGAAGTACTTTTCTATGTTATTCTTTCTATCAATCTGATTTCATGCTTTCAAGTTTCAAGGGTTTGTGCATAAGTGTTTGCATTTCTCCTTTGAAGCTTCATTTCATGGTGAACCCCCATCTACCAAAAGGTGGAACTCCTATTTCCCCTATATTCACCATGTAATGTGATGTATGTATGTATACCATAATGTGAAATGTATGTAATTTGATATAAATCATAACAAGTGTTCAAACCATAATAATGTGTACATGCATATAACATGACATGAGAAACCATAATGTCAAATGAATGTAATATGGTCCAAATCATAATATTGTATAGTTCACGATGTGAAAAAACATTATGTAAAATGTATATATAATGTGACATGTAAATCAACTCAAATAGAAGGATATCGAGGATGGATGGATGAATATGATCCCTACCTTGATCACTCTCTTGATCCATGTCCTGATTTAGGTTATCTCGATCCCTCTCCTGATCCAAGTAGTCTTGATCCCTATTCTAATACAACCTTTCTTGATCCCTATGTCATGCCCTGCCGTGCGAACCCCAAAGGAACTAATAACAACGGAACAATTTTTTTTTTTTTTAAAGAATATAATAACATACTTAAGTATTATAACATAACAATGTATTATGAGGCACAACTAGTTCCAATGAGGTACACGAAGTGACATGACCAAACCAACCCATAACAACAATAATAAGATAACAATAATTAATCTATTACGTAAATATATTCATTCCCATTACATCATTTAAAATATCCATCAACTATATCCATATCAATAACATATGCACATATGACAATACATGGAATTATAAAGATATAAAGTATTACATATTTTCGATAGATACAGTTCAACATAACCAACTATAACAAATGATCCTGAATAAATACATGGCCTGAATAATTATTACATCCCAATGATAGAAGAATACAATTGACTAAAAATACAACCTCAATAATCACATACACAATTTCCAACAAGGTCATCCCAACACATGTGGGAGACAATACATCAATGAATACATTACATAAGAAGTATATACATCAATCTGGTACATAAGGACACTGGATCATCAACATCCACCAAAACCTGTAAGCAAAAGATACATCTGCAACAGAAGAGGGAACCCAATGGGGTGTGAAGCACGTTCCACCCAACCACCCCCATGATGAGAGTAGACGAGGAAGGGTCCCTGACCAAGCATGCCTAACAATAACAAGGACTAACTCCAAATAGACAACTTAACATCAAAGACTACCTAGAGAACTCACAACAACAAATCCAAGAGCACAACAACAATCCACTTCAGAACGTAACAACAAGTCATAACCATGACACCAATGAGACTCAAGACATGATATCAAAGACTACTTCCAACAATAACCAAAGATAAATCAATAAATCACTTAACCACAATAGACACAATATCACTTAACATGACAATCACAGCATCACTTAACACGAGGTTACAATGCTTCCAGAGAACAAAGATCATGTACACCGCACAATAACTGATTAACCGTCGACATAGGAAGAGTGTCATGCATAAATTGCCATGAGTTACCCTGGCTCAACCTTCCTAGGCTACTGGACCCCCATCCTGGATTACCCTGGCTTACCTCTACCGGCCGTCGGACCCTCATGCAAAACTATGCGTCCCATCTCATCTCGAGCCTTATCATTCACTTGCTTCACGAGAGAGACATCCTTTATCTTTATTAGTGTGAAAGCACCCCCATTAATTCTTTTAGATTATCACTTAATTAAACTCTAGGTAGGTTACCCTGGCGCCCCTTTGTGTGCTGGACCCCCACAAAGAGCCACTCTCCTATCGACAACACACAAGGTACAATACCACAATAGGTAACTAGACAACATAAACTCTCCAATCCATGGAGAAAACAAAACAAGGAAACTCACTCCAAACAGTGGAGGAACCAATTTGAATACACACTCCTTCCAAAGGAGGTACAAATCTCATTACCCACTCCTATTTCCTAGGAGACACAAATCCCTGTTCGTGGAAACCGGGTATAACATCATAGTACAATACATCAAGGCGATTCACAAAATGAACCTCTACACCAACATCCCACTCTAGGGAACTTCTCTGGAAGACTTACATAGACCTTTAATCCCAATTGCCCGACATGAAGAATGAAATAACCATGATAGATAAACATTCCATTTCTAGAAACCCCTAACAATAACTTAACTCTTACAAATGGTAAGGTAAACCTAGGGTTTTCCCCTACGACACAATTAAACAAGGAAGATAGTACCACAACAACTTAATGAACAACCTCCAGAAAACAATTACTTAAGAACAACTCCATAAAGAATTATTTCCAAACTCAACAAGTTCATCAAACGACTAAGTCAACAATACGAGATTATTCAATTCAAAACAAAAACACACTGTTAAATTCAAATTCGCACAATTACATTATAACACCATACCTTAAGTTTTAACTATTCGATTTACTTATAATCACATAGCTTATTTCTAACTTCTTCAATTAAACTATATATCACTATATCTGATAAAAATTATCATACTAAATTTTTATTCAAAACCTTTCAAAATCATTTATATAAATATATTACAAAATTAATTATATAACTTAACAACTAATTTATATATATTTATCTAAATATATACACATATATATATATATATAATAATAAATATATATTAAATAATATATACATATATACATATATATAAAAAAATGTAGTATCTATATATAAACATACATTTAAAATTTATTAAAATAAATTAACAATTAATTTATTCTCATATATATATATTATTACATATATATATATTAATAATATATAACATATCACCAAAAATTTGCATTAAAAGAAAATTTAAATTGAAGTTAAATTTGTGTGGAGAGTACGCAGGACAAGAAGTCTGCCACAGTCCACAGTACCCACGGTACTTGGTACTATGGGGAGAGTGGCATACGCAGCCCCACGGGCTGCGCCCAGCAGCCTCGGCTGCTGTGCGCAGCCGTAGTGGCTGCGTACCACACCCAGCAGGGTCGTGGGAGGTACGGCTTCGGCCAACCTCCCACCCCTATAAAAAAGTTAATTCTGTTTATTTTTATTTTGGAAAATTTTGATTTCGATTTCATTTTTTTATTTTATTTTATTTTTTATTTTTTTTTATAATTTCGTTTTCAAAATAAATACTAGGTGGATTCCAAAAAACTCAATTTTATTTTAATTAAATATTTCATTCTGAACACAATCACAGAAATCTGAACAAAGTATGTATTTATTTAAAAAGTTCTTTATAAAAATAGTCATATATATATGTATATGTATACCTCAGTGTATATATATATATTCACCAAAACAAATTCTGAAACGAATAATATAAACCAGAAAGATTTTTCAATATATAATATAACAAACGATTTTCTATTGAATACAATATAGATTGGCATGCAAACCTAACCTATAAGAAGATTGATTTTAATTTCAAAACAATTATTTCACTATTTAAACTATATTGGGGAATTTCCAAAAAAAATTACTAAAGTTTTCAACAAAAGGGTTCAAGGGTTTCTTACAACCGAATTTCAAACCACAGAAATTCTTCTTATAAATTTTCAAAGCACAACAAACAGATATTGTTCAAAGTACAACAAAAATAATAATAAATGACAGAAGAAAACCTGGAGTCCTACGCCTGGTGAAGAATTCTTTCTGAAGCCTCCTCTCGATTTCCTTCTGCAGCTCTCTTCTCGATTTCCTTCTGCAGCTCTCTTCTCGATCTTCTGCCTTCAACGTTCTTCTAAACAATCTTACCTTTCCAATCCCACAATGATTTTACCCAGAAAAACCTCCAAACTCAAAACTATCTTTCTTATTTTATTTTCTAGATCCCAAAAACTACAGAGCAAAACTTCTGTGAGAATAATTCCCTCATCAAAATAATAAATCACTAATTAGAATCAATAAATCTTTTTCCGCTTTCTTTTCCAAAAAACCTCTTTCCTTATTGGTCCTTTTCCAGCTTTTAAAAGCTCACACATATCTAAAATTTTAATTAAAATAATTTATTTAATTCAGATATTATCCTCACATGATTTTCTAATTAAATATTAATAAAAAGGTAATATCTAATTATTCTCATCAATATTAATTTAATTATAATTATTTGCATTTTTAATTAATTAAATCACTTTTAATTTATAATATATTTAATTTAAACATTTTTCTAACTCTCAATTAAATCAAATAACAAAGCAACATTAATTAATTATTTTATGAAATACGATTAATTAATTGAACACTAACCAAGAATTAAACAAATACTCAACAGTCAACTACATACAAGACAAAGAAAAAACTTCAGTCATAACACAACGACTCACAACAGACGACAGACTTGGGACGGGGACACTTCCAAACCTACTCCCTTTTTCAACTTTTACCCATTGGGTTAATTTATTGCTCGCCCTGTCCTGGCGAAGCAGGTGGAATCGAGACTTATTCCTGCAATCCTGCATCCAAATAAACGTCAAGTACCACATGTATATATATAATCAACATCCTATCATGAGAAGGAATTGCAGTGTAACAGGGCACTCGTGAACGAGTGATGGTACACTGTCCTCTCACCTAATCTATTCTAACAATTATAATATCAATAACGAGCTAACATTTTTAACCAAATTGATCATGATATTAAACTATTGCATCATAACTAATTATTAAGCAATTGCATCATATAATAATACTGAATTAAATAACATCACCATAGAATTCATCACATTGGCATATAAACATAAATGACCAATCATTTAAATAAACAAATAATCCAAACGACACACAGAGTATCATCAATCATACGAATAATGTCATATCAACCGATTATGTCCACTAAAGGGATAACAACATCATCAAACTACAACCAACCAAATCAAACCCTAATAGTATCATCATAGTATCAAGTTAAAGCATAGAAATTAATAAGTCTAAATAGTATGAGGGGTATTACACCCTATCCCATGCCATATCCCAAGCCTTACACAAGTTCAAGTACATGTAATTTAATTTAATACACGTGTATATATGTGAAATTATCTAAAACTTACAATGTACAAGTTCAATGTGTTCAAATATAGATCAAGTAATTTAAAGTTTCATTATTTTAATATACCTTGGGTGTATAATGCATGGGATCATCATCATGCTCCAAATCTTCAAACTCTGAAAAAATCACCATATTGCAAGAAATTTTTAAATACATAATTTAAATCAATGGTTAGAACTACTTGAAAATCAATTTTATTTAATATATATGTACATGTAAATTTTTACACTGCAATTTATATATAAATTATTCAAGTACTTGTCATGCATCATTGAGGGCTCTACCAATCCCACTAATATCAAAATAATGCAAAGATACCTTGGGAACATTTGTAGTTTGTATAGTATCAGTGCCAGAAGGAAGTGCACTATATGTGCCATGAACAAGATTAGGTGGCATAGTAACCTTGACATGATATGGAACATGCTGAGAACATGGAAAAGCTACAAGATCAATAGAAACATGCTGCACATATGAGCCTATGGATGGTGTGGAATATATTCTAAAGCTTCCACCCTCTGGCTCATATGTGTGGTAGGATGTTAGTGTCTATAATAAGGGTTAGTGCATGATCAAGAGGGATCCCATGGTCCTCACTGATGAACTGGTAACTTGCTAGTAGATCAATAAGGGAGACTACACACACATTACACACAATCATGTCACTCATATGGGAAAAATATGATGGTGATGGTAGATTAGCATGAATAAATGGATCATAAGAAGTAGATGTAGCCTCAGTGGTAGGTAGACTAATTTGTGGCTATAATAAGTATCTACCAATGTGATCAGATGACATCTATTTGATTTGTCTGGCAATGGTGGCAATACTATCAAAAATCAAAGATTTGGTGGAGCATGTTGTTTTATCCCCTATTTCTGCTAATTCCAAATGTTTTGGAAGAACCAAAAGGTTTGGACCAACTAATTCCCTCTTGTTCATGAGTGGTGGAAAATTTGGATGTCTATACTTAGGTTTGTCATAAAACCTACCTCTACCGTGTCTAGCATGCTCAAGAAAAGATGTGTAGTCCACATCTATCTATAAATGAAGCTCTTTGTATAATTGTTTTTAAAAATAAAATGGAATATCATCATTATGAGGCCATCTATGATGAGTTTCCAACCATCTAGGATATATGAATGGAGCAACAAGCTCATCTGTACACCTAGCTACTGTATATCCTCTAACTCTAACTTTTACCTTATAAAAAGGGAATATGTTATGCACATTATCTTGTGAAACTAACTTACTAACAAGTCTCCATTTTTCTATGCTAGTAACACTTGTGGCAAGAGATAAATAAAATTGCTCAATGCTAAGATCATGAGAAAGATTTTATGATCAAATGGTCCCAATTGTACGCAAAATATCATCTATAATATTGACTAATATGTCTCTATTGGACAAATAAAGGGAGTTATGAATGGTTTGATCTAAAAATCTCAATGTTGAAACATAGATTTTTGGGACCTTATGGACTTCTCTTGCACTTTAGGGTTTTTCACCTAAAAGGAGAGAGATAGGGCCAAAAATGCTTATGATTCACTCAAATTAGGATGTGTGTGATGTTATAATAGTTAAATGAAGTGATGTAAGTGTAGATAATTGATAATATTGATTGATTAAGCAAGAAAAACCTAAGAAATAAGACTTGTTTGAAAACACATTGTGTTATGTAAGAATGAACTAGAAACTTAAGTGAATGATAACAAAAATTGATGAGACTGAACATAGTGCACCTGGAGGTATATTTATGTTACTAGAAGGTTCAGGAATGTCCCTAAAATCACTATTAATGGCTACTTGGATTGTTTCACCACAGATGGTGAATCAGTCCTACTTCTAGTGAAAACTTTCATAAACAAGTTTCTGAATGTTGAGATTTGAATTATAAGAAAATAAATTTTCAAGCCTATAGGTGGGATTAATTCACCATGCATGGTGAATTAGTCCTCTTGTAGGAATCTACAAATTGAGGACTTGATTCTATAGGTATAGATCTACACTTCTATCTTCTACAGGTGTTTGCTTCAGAAATTGTCAGATTCAGGTCTGAAAATGACTTTTTGTTGATTCTTTAACTTGAATGATGAAGAGATGACTTGAATGATTTTGATCTCTAATTATTTCCAAGCTTCCAAGAGTCCTCAATCTTCAAAAAAAACTAGACAAAAGAGAGATATGTTGAATGTTAGGGCATGGGGGTTTGCCTTAGTCAAACCCCTTTTAGGTAATTAAACCAAAGTGATGAAATGAAGTAATGAAACATGCAACAATGGAGATTTTTACCTTTCCATGATGATTTATCTTGAAGTTCTGCAGAAATACATGAAGATTCAGCCCTTGAATGCTTTTGAAAGCTAACTTGATGACTTCTAATGAAGAAACCTTAACTTGCTTGACTTCGATGATAAGATAGATGATGCATTAAAGATGAAAGATATAACAATGAGATAAGATATGTAAAATGAGGATAAAAACACTTATTTATAGAAAATTATGCCTTAGTACCCTATAATACCTCTTCACAGGCTGACATGTAGTGAAAATAAACTTTAAATTTCCCTTTTTCTTGCTCAAAGGTCAAAATTGGGGCTAGATAGGACTCATTCACCACACATGGGGAATGGGTCCACCTAGATGGACCGATTCACCATGTATGGCAAATGGGTCCCACATGGGCCAAATTGATAGCTAAGAGGCTAAGGGATAAGGAAATAAGGTTTAAATTGCAACTTTGTCGAGTATTTAATCAATTAAAGCCTTGTGATGCACAATATGGGGTAAAAGAGGTCTATTATTGATGATGTGAATATAAAATAGGGCTTGGGACACATAAATCAATGTGAAAGTGAAATTAAATACACTTTACAACACTAAAATGAGGTCCACATAGCCTAGGAAGGCACAAGAACTAGTGTGAATGTGCAAGGCACATTACAACACTATTTTATCATTAAGTTAAAGTTACACGCCTTCTATATTGATGTGAATATGTATTTAAATATGTTTTATAATGTTGAATTGGGGATAAATGGGTTCATTAGGTCTAGAAAAGTGTGAAAGTTCTTTACAAGACTCTACAACACTTTTACAAGACGTTGTTAAAAGCATTTTATTTTGTTTAAAAAGGTCCAAGACTTAGTGTGGATGCATAAAATGCTTGACAACACTAGATTAAGACCTCATTAAGTCCATTTTATCATGAATTAATCCCATGTCAAGCAAAGGGTCCTTTTATCTATGGCACAAATGCATTTTCTAATTTCCTAGTACTCTCATCGTATAATTTTTTTCTATTATGAGCATTCTGCACAGGCTGAGGATAATGGTGCGATCCCTGATCATCAACCATATATATGTATATAAATAAAGAAATCTGCATATCATTAAAAAATATATTTAAATTACAAAATTATCAAGTTTCAAAACTAAAGTATTTTTAAATTACAAATTTATCAAGTTTCAAGACAAACGTTTTCTAAATTTATATCTAGTGAGATAAAAAGTTATCTCTATGAAATAGAACCTTCTAGAGCTTAGAAAAACATAAGAAGTGACAATTCCAAAGAGACAACGATAAAAAGTACATGAAGGTGCAATATAGATAATATTAAGGAAGGTTATGACCAACCCATATGACTCTCTAATGACCAAAAGAAATTCCTATTACAATATGAGTAGGTATATATGTATATGTGTGTGCATATATGTGTATGTATGTATGCATTTGTATGTATACATATGTGTATATATGTATTTAGTATGCATGTATACATACATATACATATGTATACATACATACATACATATATGTATACATGTACATATACATACATACATACATACATACATACATATATACATACATATATATATGAAAATTTAAGATGAAGATGATTGAGGGTATTGGCGAAGAAGTAGATGTGGCAATTAATGTACCCAATGCCAATGGATAAGCTAATGGGGACAACTCACATATCAACCTACATTTATCATTAGGAAAACTGTTACAAAATTTAGTGACAATGTTGTCCCATTCAAACCATTTTTGTTTTATGTATAGGTATATTAATCCAAGTATATAGATGTTGAAAATTGTGAAAATCAGTTTCATATTTGAGAGGTTTAGAAGGCTTTAATAGCTTTCATGTGCTCAGTCAACATTGGTAGTAGATGGTTCATCAAATGATTCAAGGGAAATAATGTAGTTCTCATTATTATCAAAGGATGGTGAGGCAAAACTTAAAGAAGGCACTCATTGAAAAATTCAAAGGGGAGAGACACTGTTCATGGTATAATGATGAGATGAGACTATCGAAAGATCATGCAAAATATAGTCCTTGTGATCAAAAGTGCAGGGGTTGTAGACCTATTTATGGTGTTTCCATGGTAGTACCTAGTAGCATTGGGTGTTGGTGCTAATCACAAAATCTATAAGAGACAAGGGAAGGTACCTTTTCTTAATGCCCAAAGGTATTAAAAGTATTAAATTATGTGAATCTTCAAGTGATAGAATTATTTTTCAAGCACCATATGAAGCCTTATTGAAGGGGAATGACAGTGATAAAGTTTTATTTATGCAATGACAAAGGTTTTTGTTTGCTTTTTAAGAAGGAATATCTAAGAATATAGTGCTATATTCATTTGCCAAAACAAATGTACACTTGTAGAAGCTTTGAAAAGGACAGATCTACAACCAATATAAGAGCAATTCATACAATTTAGAAGGGGAAATATTAAATTACAAATGATAGTGCATGGTAAGGTTGCTAATGGTAATGCAAAATAGGTCTTGAAAAGAGATGTATTTAGGCCTAGATATTTTTATGTTGTCATCTATGCAATGTTTAAAAAGTAGGCATGATATCTTGTTTAAAAATTAATGGCAGATAATGGAGCAATACCCTCATTGTTTTTATGTAATAGTTTACAAACAAAAAATCATGGTGATCCTTTTCCATCATATTGTAGTTCTGTGAGAGTTTCATGTAACAATAAATAATAAATAATCTCATTGAAATTCAAGGTTTTATTGAAACTTTAAATAATGTAACAACATACAGTCTCTATTCACTATTCACTACGAAACATGAATATCTCATATTTATTCAAAGTATTCAATGTAACAATAATATGAGATATCCACAATTCATTGCCAAAAATGAAATTTACATTGCCATTCACAATTTATTGGCAAAAATCAAATTTACACATTTCCATTCTAACTTCAATACATTTGATTCATAGAAAAATGTAAAAAAATCATATGGCCACACTATTGTGTGCCTCTAATATCACCACAACTATCAAAAAAACCTTGTAGCTCTAACAAACTTGAGAAAAACTACAAACTTCAATGCGTTATAACCTGATGAGACCACAGACAAAAAATTACAAATAAGAGGAGGAGAAATGCAATGAAACATGATGTTTATTTGAGTTTTATCAATGCTGAAACCCTAGCTCAGTCAGCCTTGTCTCACCCTCAACATTTTTTCCTGAACATGCAAAAATAGGGTAGGCCCCCTTTTTTTAATTTTATAGTTCTTAGTTCTACGTGAAAAGTATTCAGTTGGAATTGTTTTGACCAAAACCCTACTAGTCGAATATGTATCACCACGTTGGTGCCATGTCATTGCCACATGGTTTTAGTTGAAAACCTCTTGGCTGAACTCTTTCTAACTAAAAATGGTATGCTCAAAACCATTTACTAGATTGAAAGTATGACACAACTTTGGTCTTTTACCCAATTATAGATATTTTAAAAGATTTGATTTTGTTTATAGTGAATCAAGCCCATGTGGTTGTAGCATTGTAATTTCAAAATATGTAGTTTTATTTTCTAGAAGAAATCAAAAGTGGGTTGTTTTCCTTCTTACATTTTTTGTATTAATACAAGTTGTTGTCTTATGTGTGGGTACTAAGTGGAGTATCCCTTCATCATTAACTAATGTTTAGTTCCCACATTGTAATTATCATGTTAAGAAAAATAATATTGTCTAAAATCTTAGTCAAAAAATGCATACATTTAAACATTCTTTTTAAGTCTTACTTTCTTATAAATATTTTGAATTAAATAACTATTTTATTATTTATTCGTAAACATGTATTTTCCCATAGAATGGTCAAATTAATTAAATTTAAAAACATAATTTTTCATAATAAGATTTATTACATCATATCATTTAGAAAGAAATAACACGTGATAATCAAATATTTAACATAATTGCCATCTTTTATATATCAATGTCTAAAATTTTAATCTAAAATGCTAAGCATTTGGATAATGTTTACACCCCATTTTCAATTACTACCTTATAAATTTTTTGAATTTAATTGATTTAAATTGATTATAGAAACAAAGAAAATATAAACTCCTCATAATTCTAAAGACCCCAAAACCAAGAACAAGATAAAGATATTATACAAAATTATTACATCACATCGTATTCCTTAATAAATAACATCCAATAATTAACATCTAAAATAATCACCTTTTTGATAGACCAATATTGTTTAAAATTTTAGCCAATGCACATGTGGCTAATATTTACGTCTTTCTTTCCAATAATAGGCTTTAAAATGTCTTGGCTTTACTAACTCATTTAATGTGCTTGAGTGAGAATAAAAAATAAAGATCTGCCTATTTAATTACATAAAAACTTTCATGATTTTTGTACTTCAAGGAGATAAATCATTAATAGGAACTATTTCTTCAAATATTGGTAGTCGTCGATGTCTTTTAGGAGATATAAGCAACTCACTATTGGGTCTAGCTTCCCAGTCAACCATATTTAATGCATTGTCACCCCTCAATAATTCTATCGAATCAGTGGAAGATGAGAGCAATCCATGTTTGTTGTTTGAATAATATTTCTCTCCATCACTAAGAGAAGTAGATTCTTTTTCATACTTATCATGATTAAAGAATGTTGATAAGGATCTCTTGGACCCTCCTTCACACTCTTGAAAATCTTGAATTTCCTTCAACATTTTCTTTGCTTGTTCCAATGATTTGATGTCTTTTTCATGCAACGAAATAGCATTTTCTAGTACCATACCTGCCTCCTTTGTCTTGCCTTGCCTCATCAAGCACACACCCAAATTACATGCCTTGTTGGCATCTACAACAAAATATAATGCCTTCCTGCAAATAATTTTGTTTAATTGTACTCAGAAGGACAATTAATGCATTATAATCAGCACACTATTAATTTACTTATGGAAAATATTTAAACCCTTCTTTTAAAATATTATAGCAAAAATTAAATTTATATTGAACAATATATAATCTCTAAAATTATACCTATAAGAAACTTCAGCAGCAACATAATTGTGTTGTTGCATATAAGCCCAGCCCAAATTGCTCTGTCAATATAATCTATACAATCACTTGCCACTGCTTATCTTCTCAAAAATAAACATAAACAATGCAAACATAATATTTAAAATACAAACTGAATATAATTATATTGTAAATGTATTTGCATACCCAAATCCGACTGGTCTCTTCTTTAATAGAGAGCTGAAACTTCTTCCCATGTGAGCGTGTCGTCTTGGTGGGATTACCATTAAAAGCAATTCCATGTTGAATGAGGCACAACTTTTGTTTGAGTAGCACAATTTGCTCATCAATCCTTCCACATTTCTACAAATATATTCAAAAGTGAGATCCTAATCTTTTAATATATTTTTTTTTTTCATGATTACAATTTAAAATTCATATTTGTATATATATTTTTTATACAACCATTCAAATTTTTGTTAGCTCTTTGATTTAACTACGACGAGTTCCTCCATAACCTGTATAACTGGGTTCTAATTATCCTGAAAAATACTTAACCATTATGGTGGTGTAACGTATTTAACCTAACAAGAAAAATATTAAAGAGCATGCTATTTTGAAAGACAAGTGGAAGAATATACACTTTATTATTGTCATAGTGAAAGGATATCTGAAATCAATACAAATATTAAACAAAAAATAAACTTTTAAGTCTATTGTTCTTGCCACCTCTCCATGATGGAATAACTGAGCAGTCAATCACATGGGAGCTGCGCTTAAAACTAACTTCTCTGACTGGTGATAAAACAATTAAACCGTTGTACAAACTAACGATATTAAGCTCTTTTAAGTAAAGTGCTTGATTGTTACATTAATGAACATTGAGTTACAACTCTAAAGGCACTCATGGAGGTCTGTAACAATAAACCACATGTATTATCTATGTTTCTTTTAACATCAACACAACACTACTTTCTACATTAATTTGCATACCCAAATCAGACAATGAGAATGCACTTAAGGTGGTTTCTATGGAAGCTCTCTAATTTTTTTGCAAGTTTTGTGGATGATGATGTCAAGATGAAAACAAGGGAAATCCAACTTTTGTTGAACATTCTACAATCATCGCAAATAGCTGATATATCACTTACAATTATGGCTGAATTCACATCGACAAAACAAAGGAGAAAAAGAAACAGAGGGTCATGCAAAGCTACTCATTATAAATTTGAAGCAATGACCTTTCCATCTTTTACTACTGGACAATCATATTGACAAAATAAAATATTGGAATTTATGTGAAATATTGGAATTGATTCATGCAGAATCCGGTTTAGATTTCTAAATAAACAGTTCTATCAATTTTTCTCATTCACTCCCTTCTTTTACTCCCTTCTTTTTAAGTTCTGAAACATAATTGGAATAAATCTTTCACCATTCTATAACAATATTAGAAAATGTCTTTATTTAAAAATAAAATATCTTAGGGAGAGACCATTTCTTTTAAAACAACTAATCCCTACATATATAAACAAAAAATTTCACTCATCTTCTATATTAAGATATCTAAATTATATCAAATTGGAAAAGATTTAGAGTTGAAGATTCATTGATAGATAATGTTGGCCCAATACCTAACCAAACAGCTACTGTGATAGTGATTAAGAATACTGTTGTAGATAAGGAGAAAACATAATACTGTGCAAAAGATATACTCTCAAAATTCAAACCCATTATCTTTTTCTATAAAAAATAATTACAATTAGATTATCAAATTAAGATAGTAGAAAATTGACAAACAAATTCAGTTTTGTCTTAAAGAGTGTCTGCTCTATAAAAAATAGTCAGATTATGTACAAAAGATAATCACAATGGGATTATGAAATTAGGATGGGTGGTAAAGTGGCGAGCAAATTCAATTTTGACTTAACGGGGTCTAATTTATCAAAATGGCCAGATTTCTAAAAGTTTGTGGGATGTTTATTTTAGAAGCTTCAAACTTTTAGGATGCATAGAAGTTTACAATGTGAGACTTAACTATCATAGTACTTTAATTGTAAATGTTTGCCTTGATTTCAGCTATCCTCTTACTATGACAATGGCTTATTAGTGTATACTTTTTCACTAGCCTTTCCAAATAGCATGCTATTTAAAAAATTTCTTATTAGGTTTGCTTTACTTAAAAGTCAGCGCTTAACGGTTAAAGATTTACTTATACCCATAAAAATGGTTCTTCAGTTCCTCCATAACTTGTCTAACTGGGTTCTAATTATCGTGGGTAAAAAGTGGAAAAGATTTTCAAACAGAAAAAAAAATCAGTTGTATCAGATGCCAATAACAAATTTAACAACTGCATCAGATATATATGTATAATTATTTTGTAGATTTGAAGTTCGGTGTTAATGAACTTTTGTATCATTCTTTTGTGCAAGGGTAAACCAACAATTTTCCAGATCAGAATATAAGAATTAAAAGGATATCTAATCTATTAGATTAGTTTAATTAGAACCAGGCATCCTCCTTTATGATATCCCTCTTTACAGTTAACCAGATCTGATTTCTACTAAACTCTTTACCAGCCATACCCACAATCTGTTTTTAATTAAGTTACTATTTCTTTTCAGATCTAATGGAAAATATGAAACTTCAGTTTGTGCATAGGAATTTCATATCATCTGATTGAATGTACAGACAGACAGATTATGTACATACCTTATAAAGGTCAAGCAGAACATTATTGAGGGATTCTTGGGCTTGGAGAGAGCAGCGGTGTCTGAAGGATTTAATTGCCTCGATGGCTTCATCTGCTCGTCCCAGCTGCTTCATCACAATGGCCATGTCCTTCAGTGCGCTCTCTACACGGTCTCCTGCATTTATAGCCGCCCAAAACAGCGGTATAGCCGCCTCTGGATTCTTCTCTAGAAGCTGTTAAAAGCAAACATTCCATCAGTTAAATTTCTTATATGCGTTATGATGAACACACATGTTTACATTATAGAAAATATACCTGAACCCGCTTGGCCTTGACGTAGGGAGTGTCCCCACCATTTTTTATTACAGCAGTGCTCACATGTTGAATAGGTTTCGCCTTACAGGAGAATTCAAACCAAATACTAGGCGCAGTACAGCTTAATATTGGGCTTTGAAATTGTAATCTACTCTAATAGAAAGAAAAACTCTATGAACAAATTCTATCAGACTAGAGGGTCTGGCCAAATTTAAGAGCCCAAATACACACAAACACGAAAGGCTCATTTCAGATCTTCTGGTGTGTGTTGTCGTTACTCCATAGTGCAATGGATTTTCAACGGGATAGACAGGAGATGCATTGAATCTGGACGGAAATGAGTCCGTGTACGTCATGATTACGAAATCTAAAGATTAATTTATTTTTTTATGAATAAGAAAATGCGAGAGTTGCTCAATAGAGGAAAGGAACTATACCCTTCTCTTACTAGTTTTTTAATGGTGTGCTATATGAATACGCTAAGACTTTAAATGGTGGGCTATTTGTTTGGTTTATTCAATTGTCATTAGAATGTACTAAATGCAATAATCATTTATAATATTTTTAATGTAAATTTGATTTATTATATCATCATATTATAATCATCTCATTATTGATTCTTAAATATTTGTGTTGAGAGATTATATCTCAACTTTATATTCCTTGTGATCATTTTAATACATTTTGTATGGACCTGCTATTTCATTTTCTCATTATCTTATTTTCTTGTGGCAAAGTTGCATCCGATGACTGAATTTTATGATTAACGAGTTTTTTGCCTCATAGGAGGAGGTAGGTGTTGCACATTGAAGTGGCATAGTTTGGTGATGTGTCAACATGTTGTGGTGCATGTAAGGTCATTGTGAAGGGAGCTGCATATGACAAATTCTATAACCCATAGGAGCGTTATGAGAGAGGTTACATTAGAATATTGATGAGCATTATGACAAGATGGTACACTTGTTATGGATCCATTGAGTAGGTTGAATGAAGAAAAATTGGAGTGCTCAAGTTTGTGTGCTCAAATATGACACTTTATCACATTATAAGAGGGTATGTGTATCAAATTGATGAACAAAAAAGTGGCAAAATAGTAATTTTGACTATAACGCAATTGTGTTGTTGATAAATAGAAATGATATGATCATATTATGGCTTGGTAAATACTAAGGAAAAAACATGATTGCATTTTTTAGAGTAAAAAGGAAAGAAAAAGTTGTTATCCATTCATAGTTGCAACTAAGCGACAAGGAGAACATGTTTTGGAAGAAAAAACTAATCTCATTTTGTGAACTTCAACCCTATCCCATGTTTTTTTAGTAATGTCAAATCAAGGGAAATCTGTGTAGAGAAAATTTTCATGTTTTAATCAAATCACGTTTGATTTTCATAAATTTGACTATTTTGGAATATGTTTCTTATATGTTATTTTTTATACTAGCTCTTATAAATCCCAACCCTACAACTAATATATATGAAGAAATGATTTCCCACTTATCCTAATCTCCTCCTACGCTTCTAAAAAACCCTAACAATAGCTAAGATAATTGTTAAGCCTTTTGGAATTAAAAAAATCAACTTGTAGAATTAGTTTTACAATTAAAGGCATCAATAGGAAACCCACACCCTACATCACTTGCTTCATTATAAGAAGCAATGATAAAGAAAATTCATTTTTTCACAAATAAAATTAATCATTGAAAAATACATAAAGATTCATGTAATCAATTTTATGTGAAAATATTATCTTACAATGAAGTGGAGAAAAAATACATAACAAAATCCCAAATTTATGGTCTCATTTTATCCGAAAATCAATGCATCGTTTCCAATGAATTTGAAATAATTTCCAATTCATTGGTGTAATCAACTTTATATAAACAATAATATTTGGGACAGGTGGTGGGTGGTCTTTGACCAACCTCTATGTAATAACCATGAGGTGCCACTATACTTTTCTAGAGAACTTTACTATGATTTTTTCCTTCATAAAATTGTCAATTTTTTATATGAGGGAGTTTCAAGGTAATGGTTGTTGAGCAGGAAAAGTGATCCTAGATCCAATTAAGATAACTAAGATTATCTCATTTTCACTTGACTCAACATTAAACATAAATTACCTAGGGTTTATGATTGACTTGTTGCCACAAGAGAGAGCCAACCTCCTAGGATTTATGTTTTCTTTTATTTTGTGTGGATGATAAATTTGATTTTTGATTTGAGAATTCTATTTGACATATAACCTTAGATTTGAAAATATAATTTAGTGGAAAAATGAAAACAAAAAGTAACAGAACTATCCTAGATCAGAGAAATGACAACAATGAGGAGTTTGTGGCTAAAATTTGAGTTTGAATTGTCTATTCTAGGGTGCATCATGCCCTATACTAAACTATTTCTTTTCCAGATTTCAAAATTTTGCACTATGGGTTAAGGTCTGAACTCTATTTTCCAAGACTATCTTCTTTTGAAACCTCTAGATCTGATTTGCACACTTAAAAAGAGGGAAAAGGTTATGTTGTATAGGGGATTAATTGAAAAAAGTCAAAAGGGTTCGCTAGTGGTGGATTTGGATGTGAACAGAGGCGACAGCAAATCGGCCGGTGAAGGTATTTCAACTTGTACCAGAGCAAACATAAAAAGGAAAACCCCGACTTCTTCACACACAGTTCAAATCCTTAGGCAGGGGTTACAGGATATGCAGAATGTTGATAAAGAAGCTGAGGAGTTACTGAATAATTTGGAGTAACATGGTGTTTGGTTTTCTGGTTTTTTTGGGTGGTCCTTTTTTTGGACCCTGCTGTCTTTTGTTGCTGTCGTTTCCTTTTTGGGACAGCTGGTCGGTTGTTGGTACTTTTTATGCTTATCTTTTGTTTGTTTGAACTTCATGGTTTCAAGTCCCTGTAAAACCTATTTTTTTCCTTTTCAAAAACTAATTCAAACCCCATGTTGGTATTTCTACCTCCACATACAACAATTCATGATGATCAAGAGGGAATACTCTAGGTTGATCAAAGGAAAAAACAACAATAATTGGCTGAAATGATGAAAGATAAATGACAATGTTACCTCTATGTGAAACCCTTGAAGAAGTGATATCATATAAGTTGCCAAAAAATTGATTGATGGATGCCTTGATTTCTTGATATACATGGAATACGTTAGCTCATAAAACATAATAGCCTATTGAAACTAGCATCTAGAGGATAACTCAATACATCTTCATGATTCAGCATGATTGATCGTAATATCTCCTTACACATAAATTGATTCATTCTTCTTGAGTCCTACAAACTTGAACTTGATTGATGAAAGTGTTGTAATATTGCTACTAATTCTACCCTTGACTTATTTTAGGATCTTCAATTTTCTGAATAGATTTTCTAGGATTTTAAATGGTGAAAATACCTTGTATTTATATGCAACTATTCTAATTTACCAAAAATCAAATACCAAAAATCGAGAATTGAAATTAGAAATTCAAATAATAAATTAGCAGCAATGACATATTCAAATTTAGAGCCAAAAATGTTGGTCTAGGGTGCAATGCACCCTAGACTATATTCCTACTTTTTAAAGATCAAAAGTGTCAAGGGAAAAATATTAAATGCATAATTTCATTTCCCATGTTTTATTTTCCAAGAATATTTATAAAATGGGTAGTTAATGCATAATTAGGTCCAAGCACATAAGGGGGAACTACTAGTGTGAAATTGTCAAGGGTGACAATTTTTGATGCTACATTTAGCCCCCACTTTAGTGAGAGTATGAACTTGTGTAGAGATTCACACTAAATTAAGAATATGTGAATAGGGGTTCAATTATCAAAATAATGAAGAGATATGATGGAATTGAATATAGGGGATTCATTGCCGGTATTGGCATGGTGTGATGGTTTAAAGGTGGCATTGTTGTTCTTGCCACCAAGGTTCAAACCCCATTGGGGTGGTATTATTGAATGGATGTATTCTGGTTCATAGCTCCGGTCAAAAAGCATTTACCCCTTGAATAAAAAAATATAGGGGATGCACTAGCCCCCAAGACTCAAGATCCTATGGTAAGACAACATGAGAACAAATGAACACATACATGTATGAGATGTAATGTAACATGAAAAAAATAACGCATACACAATGAAGACACAAAACTAAACATATATAATGCAAACATAGCATTAAGTAACAAAGTATAAAGAATACATGATGAAAACATACAACAATCATAGGACAAATAATAATCATCAATATAAAAAATTAAGGTTAGTACAAAGAGGATTTGAGTCAGTAAGATAAAGAGAAATTAGTCTTAAATTCTCTCAAATACCAAACATCAAGCAAGGTGTGTTTTGCTAGGTGGCAATGTAACAATTCTCAAGTTCATGAATTTCCAAGCCTCGTTATGCCCAATCCATGGACTATTTTTCCAATCACGCTTCAAGGAGTGCATAAAGGTTTAACATTTTCATAGGGAACAAATCAATGCTTAATGTCACACAAGAAAAATTGATAACCACACCTCAAGGGGTGTTATAAAAACACCACCACCAAAGGGGTATTTCAATAAGTCAAATCTCACAAGACATCTATGGAATAGATAGGGGTAATATTCCCACACGATAAAATTTCAACATAGTTGCTATGTTGGTATTTTAAGGAAACAAGATATGAAGAGGGGATCCTTGAAAATAATACACACCTCCCAAACTAGCTATTATTTCCCCTCACTTGTATAATGGAAAATACAACCATGCTAGAGACTATAATTTTTCTACCATAGGAAATATGGTTACACTTAATATTATACCACCATGAATGGGAATGAGCAAACATATGAGGCTACAAATGCAACATAGTGAGGAGAAACACCATAAAAGAAAGGTTAATATTGTTTAGAGTGATTCAGTGCATCAACAAATGGAATAGCACCACAATTAACAAGTTGTTATATTATACTATTCAAGTCTTGGAATTCATTTGTGGAATAACCATACACTCGATGATATGCACAAAAATCTTTATTGCCATAAAATTCCTTACAAGGTGGAAGAGGAAGAGTAATTAGGTGGGATTTGAGAAGCCTCGACAAAATATTCTCTTGCTCTGATAAAGGTGGAGGAGACAAATTTTTCTCTTGTAAAGAAAATCTTTCTCACTTACCACATGATGTTTTAAATATAGTAGACAATGGCGGATGAGATGAAACAAAAGATTGGAAACATAAACCCCTTTTTGAAAGGAACTGAATAGACTTTACATGATCCTTGTCTCTTTGTTTCATGTTTTCATTATATCCATTTTTGGGAAAAAATTTAAATCCAATCCCGTAACACTCTTCCAAATCAAATGGAGAATCCTTATCTAAATTTCTATGAGAATAATTTTTTATTTCACAAGCATGCAAATTATTTTTAATTGTTTTAAAGTTAGGCATCACCAAAACATGAGGAACAAAAGCTAAAGAGCCCCAATCACCATCATGAGATGATGATTTTGGATTGGTTGATCTAGAACAAGATTAAGCAAATGAAACAAAAGATATGCATTTGAGGATGAACCAATATCATGATCATCATTTGTATTCGACTCTTTGGACTTTAATGGTGAGATTTTAGAATCCATATTGAAATAAGGTGTAAAATATAACAACCCCCAATCATCACCCAAGAGAGAATTCATAGTATAATTATCCTTGGAAGGTAATGTCTCAACTTTTGGAGATGGAATTAAAGTATTAATAGAGTTTTAAGTATTATGTTTATCTTAGACTTATGAATTATCACTATGGTTGTTTTCTTTTACCATATATGTCTTGTTATTATATTCATATTTCATCTCATGGTGAAGAGTAGATGGAACTCCCTTCATGGCATGAATCCATTGTCTACCTAGGAGAAGATTATATGAAAGTGGTCCCAACATGATATGGATAGGGGTAGGAAAAACCATAGGCCCTACCATAATCAGCAGTGTGATTGTCCCTAATGGCTACCTACTAACATTACCAAAGGAAGGAATACAAATATCATCAGGTTCTATAAGATTCTTATCCACACTAATTTTATCTAGAATATCCATATTTTAAATATTAATACTTAATCCATTATCAATAAGCGTATGTCTAACCCAAGTTTTATTAATTCTAACCATTATCATTAGATCCTTATGTTTGTTTTGGACCTCAAGAAAGGTTAGTTCATGTTAAGGGCATGAAATATCCAACTTTGTTTCTTGCATACAATCAAACAAGGTTGCTACATCATTCTATTTGATAGAAGATGAGATATCAATCTTCTATAAAACCTCTTGGAGCATCTTCTAGTATTTTGGTGATATTTGAATCAAATCATAAATGAAGATCCTGGCTAGATTATTATGAAGTTGTTCAACAAGATCATATTATTTACCACTACATTGAGGTAGTCTAGGTGGGGGTGGGAGATATGGTTCAGGTAATGGAATGAATTTTGGTGTTTGTTTTGGTTGCTTATTATTTCTAGTATTATATGTGTGATCAACTTCATCATAACTTGGTTGCTTAAACACATCATGTTCCGCATGATTATTAGTGAGTCTTTTTTCAAATTTTAGGATATGCCCACGAGTTTTAGGACTTCATATAATGAGAGGTATTTTAGGAGGTCAAATAACTAGAGGATTTTTAGGAGCTCCAATAATCAAATGTGGGTTTATAACTTTAGCTTGTTAGAAATATTCTATCAATGGAGGTGAAACCTAGGAAATAGGAGGTTCAAAATCTTTTTGGGAAGATGGAACACTAGCGTTACAACCTAGACCTATTTCACTTAGTTTCACTCAGGGAAACCCTAGAGATCTCAATCCAAAGATGGAATGAAGGAAAGAGATATAATAAAGTCTTTCCTAGGGTATGATTAATGACTAAAAATGGGTTCACCACCAAGCTCGAGCTTGGAAAGAAAAGAGATGAATGTAACATGCAAAGTACTATGAAAAATTTAACTAAACGACCTAGGATATGAAACTGAAATATAGAATATCAAACTAGTAATGAACAAAGGTGCACCTAGAAGAGTGGTGAGGTCAAAACAAGCTCCAAAACTCTAAAAAATTGTTGTTTGATGCCCACTAGCACTCATATGCCAGTCTGGGCGATTTAGTCCTAAATTAGGATTTCTAGGTGGAAATAAGAATCTGGTACTGGTGAGTCTGAATCTCCTAAAACCTAGAAAATGTGTCATAATGGGAATCATATGTCACAAGTGGCATAGAAATCCCACTCTACTTTTTTGGAGGGTCAGGACCTTAATCTACTCTCCAATCTTTGCACTTCCTTCCAAGCTTTGTTTCTGGGTCTAAAACCCTAATTTGTAACCTGTAGGTGACTTTTTGTGAATATAGCAGCCTTGTGATGACTTGAAAACTTCTCTCAACCTTGAAACTTAATCTTTAAAGGATCTTCAAGCTCCAAGACACCTATATCTACAATTACACATGTAGAGAGGAAAAACCTTGTTGATTTGTTAGTAAATGGGGATTTACCTAGGTCAAACCTTGTTTAGGTAATTAAACCTTGTGATGAAACAATGAAATATGAACATGAAACGTGAAATATAAAACATGAGAAATGATAACTTGAATGATGTCTTTGTAATACCCCTCATGTTGTTTGGATTTGACATTTATGTGGTTTTGATTGATGCTTTGTGACGGTGATTTATGTATTGTTGTTTGGTGTGTGTGGATGCGTAGTTTAGTTAATTGTTGCGTGTGACATTATTAGTATGATTTATGATACTCGGTGTGTTGATTGGATTATTGTTTATTCAAATAGATTTCATTAATGTTTTATATGTTGATGTGATGATTCTATGGTGATCATGTTATTTGGATTCAGTATTATTTTATAATGCAATGGTTTAATAATTCTAGTTATGATGCAGTAGTTAAGTATCATGTTATCTTATGATCAATTTGGTTAGAAATGTTAGTTTGTCATTGATATTGTGATTGTTAGAATAGATTAGGTGAGAGGACATTGTAGCATCACTCGTTCACGAGTGCCTTGCTATACTACAATTCCTTCTCATGATAGGATGTTTCATTATATATATACATGTGCTACTTGACATTTATTTGGATGCAGGATTGCAGGAATAAGTCTCGATTCCACCTGCTTCGGCAGGACAGGGCGGGCAATAAATTAACCCAATGGGTAAAATGTTGAAAAAGGAAGTAGGTTTGGAAGTGTCCCCGTCCCAAGTCCGTCGTCCTATTGTAAGTTGTTGTGTCATGACTGAAGTGTTGTCCTTGTTGTTATGCATTTTGATTGTTGAGTATTTTTTTATGGTTAGTGTTCGAGTAATTAACCTTATTTTATAAGATAATTGATTTAAGTTGTCTAGTTGTTTTGATTTAATTGTGAGTTAGTTGAATGTTAAATTTAAATATATAGTAAATTAAAAACTGATTTAATTTATTAAAAGAGTAAATAATTATTTTAATTTAATGTTGTTGATAATAACTAAATTAAATGAGTATTGATAAGGATAATTTAAATATTATCTTTTTATTAATATTAAATTAGAAAATCATGTGGAGATAATATCTTGATTAAATAAATTATTTTAATTAAAATTGTAGATAAGTTGTGCTTTTAAAAGCGGGGAAAGGGACCAATAAAAAAAGAGGATTTTTGAGAAAAGAAAGCGAAAGAGCTTTATTGAATCTTTATTTTTGATTTATTATTTTTATGAGAGATTTATTCACACACACAAGTTTTTTCTTCGTTTTGGGGGGGATCTGGAAAGAAAGAAAATTAAAAATATAGTTTTGGTTTTGGGTGTTTTTCTGGTAAAATTATTGTGGTTTTGGAAAGAAAGAGAGATTCAGAAGAACGTTGAAGGCAGAAGATCGAGAAAAGAGCTGAAGGCAGAAAGTCGAGAAGACGAAGGGATTCTTCACCAAGCGAAGGACTCCAGGTTTTCTTCCTTTATTTATTATTTTTTTGGTTGATTATATAAATGAAATCTGGCTTACTATGCTTAAAATAAACTTCATTGAAAGAAGTGCTATGTTTTGCAAACTTGTCTATTGCTTTTTCTTTGAAAACCCTCGGTAAAAAACGATAATAAAATCCTTTGAAATTATTCAATAAAATTTAGTTCTGAAACCATTGTCTTGGAAAGAAAGTCATTTTGTTTGTGAGATGCACTTAGATACCAAACCTTTATTAAAATAATTGGAAAACCTGTGATTATATTAGATTTAATGGAAAATCTTCTGTTATATTTTCTATTGAAAAATCTATTTGTCTATATTATTCATTTTTTGAATTTTTTTGATATATATTTATACACACAGGTATACATATTCATATATGTATTGCTATTTTTATAAAGAACTTCTTAAATAAATATATACTTTGTTTAGATTTTCGTGATTGTCTTCAGAATGAAATATTTAATCGAAATAAAATTGATTGTTGAAATCCATCTATTATTTATTTTCATTTTTTTTGAAAATGAAATTACTGAAAGAAAATTGTTTATAGAATTTTGTGTTGTTATTGTTTTTATTTGTGAAATCCGAAAGCAAAAATAAAATAAAATAAAATAAAATAAAATAAAAATATTATAAAATAAAATTTATTTTCTTGTGGAGGGGAGGGAATGGTCGGCGGTGGCCGTACCACCCCACCCCCCCCACTTGTGGGCTGGCGTACACAGATACAGCAGTGCTATCTACCGTGAGGGATCTCCCCTCCCAGGAGGTACGCCAACCACCGTGATCTACTGGGTTGAAACAAATTTTAATTTAAAATTTATTTATTATTTTTCTTAATGTTTTTTTTTATATATAATATGTATTATATATATATATATTAATATATATATTATATATTATTTAATATATATATATATATTAATGTATATAAATATATACTATATATATTAGTTGTGAATTTTTATAATATAATTTAAAAATTAGGATTTCTTTTGATAGATGTGTTTTTTTTTTTAATATATATATATTTATATATCATGGGTATATTTATGTTTAGAATTATATACTTAATATGATAATTTTACAAGCTACAATATTATAGTTTAATTGAGGAAATTGAATATAAGTTTGTGATTATAAGTTAATCAATTAGTTAAAATTAAATGATGCAATGTATAGTGAAATTGTGCAAATTTGAAATTAACGATATGTTTTTTTTGGATTTGAATCGAATATTCTTAAGTTGTTGAGCTATTTGTTTGATGAAATTATTGGATATTGGAAATATTTTATATGGTGTTTTTATGTAATTGTGTTCTTGAGAATTATTCGTTAAATCTATTGTGCTATTCTTTTCATTGTTTTATTGTGTCGTATGGGAAAACCCTAGGTTTACCTTACCTTTTGTAAGAGTTTAAGTTATTGTTAAGGGCTTCCAGAGATGGAATGATTTTCTATCATGTTTCTTTTATTCTCCATGTCGGGCAAATGGGGTTAAGCGTCTATGTAAGTCTTCCAGAGAAGTGCTCTAGAGTGGGATGTTTTGTGTAGAGGTTCAATTTATGAATCACCTTGGGAATGGTGTAGAGTCATACTATGATGTTGTACCCGGTTTCCACGAACGGGGATTTGTGCCTCTTGGAAAATAGGAGAGGGTAATGAGATTTGTACCTCCTTTGGAAGGAGTGTGTTTTCGTATTTGGTTTCCTCTAGTGTTTGGAGTGAGTTTCCTTGTTTTGTTTCCTCCTTGGATTGGAGAGGTTATGTTGTCTAGTTATCTATTGTGGTATTGTACCTTGTGTGTTGTGGATAGGAGAGTGGCTCTTTGTGGGGGTCTGGCACACAAAGGGGCGCCAAGGTAACTCACCTAGAGTTTAATTAAGTAATAATCTAAAAGAATTAATGGGGATCCTTCACACTAATAAAGATAAAGAATGTCTCTCTCATGAAGCAAGTGAATGATAAGGCTCGAGATGAGATGGGACGCATAGTTTTGCATGAGGGTCCGGCGGCCGGTAGAGGCAAGCTAGGGTAACCCAGGATGGGGGTCCAGTAGCCTAGGAAGGTTGAGCCAGGGTAACTCATGGCAATTTATGCATGACACTCTTTCTATCTCGACAGTTAATCAGTTATTGTGCGATGTTCATGATCTTTGTTCTCTGGAAGCATTGTAACCTCGTGTTATGTGATGTTGTGATTTTTTCATGTTTGTAGTTGTTAAGTGACTTTGTGATTGTAGTTGTTAAGTGATATTATGTCTATAGTGGTTAAGTGATTTATTGATTTCTCTTTGGTTATTGTTGGAAGAAGTCTTTGTTATTATGCCTTGAGTTTCATTATGTTGTGAGTGTGACTAGTTGTAATTTGGAAAGGTGTTTTATTGTTATGTCCAAAAGTGATTTGTTGTTGTGCCTTTTGGATTTGTCATTGTGAGTTTTCTAAGTGGTCTTTGATGTTAAGTTGTTTTTCGGGAGTTAGAATTGTGTTATTGTTAGGCGTGCTTGGTCGGGGATCCTTCCTTGTCTACTCCCAGCACGGGGGTGGTTGGGTGGAACGTGCTTCGTACCCCATTGGGTTCCCTTTTTCTGTTGTGGATGTATCTTTATTGTAGGTTTTTAGCAGATGATGTTGATCCAGTAATTCTTTGTACCAGATGTATACATGTTATACTTCAGAAGTAATGTATTCATTGATGTATTGTCTCCCACATGTGTTGGGATGACCTTGTTGTAATTTGTATATGTGGTTATTGAGATGTATGTTCAGACAGTTGTATTTTACTATCATTTGGATGTAATGTATATTTTGGCCATGTATTTATTCAGGAACGATCATTTGTAATAGTTGTGTTAAGTTGTGTTATATCCGTGGTAATATAAATGCTTCATATCTTTATAGTATCTTTCATTGTCATATGTACATATGTTATAGATATGGTTATTGTTTAATAGATATTTTAAATGATGAAATGGGAATGAATAGATTAATGTAACTATTTAATTATGGTTTAATCTATTATCATTTTTATGGGTTAGTGTAGTAATGTCACCTCGTGTACCCCAATGGAATTAGTCGTGTAACTTAATACATTGTTATGTTAGAATACTTAAGTATTTTTATTATATTCTTCAAATAAAAAAAAATTGTTCCATTGTTAATAGTTCCTTTGGGGTTCGCACGGTGGGGCGTTACAGTCTTGATATGTAAACCAAAAATCTAACATGAAGTGACAATGTGGAATGTAGATCTTGATCTTGACAATGGATATGGAACAATGCTTGTAAATGGATCTTCGATGCTACATCATAACAATAGCTCAACACACATACTTGATGACTTATGATCTTGAAGTGATGATGGATATTGAATTGCTACAAAAAATGATAAATAATTATTCCCTTGAATGCTTTATAAATGCTCTTATAAACTCTCTTAATGGGGTATGTGCAGATCATGGTATGCCAAAAGTGGCAATATTTGTAGGGTATGTGGTCGACCACTTTTTTTCACCCAAAATTAATGAAACGAAAAGGGTTTTTAGAGGAGATTCTCAGCTTTCCAAAAAATATAAATTATGATTTAATTTGAATTTAATAAATAATTATTATTCATTTTATTTTAGAATTACGACTAAAGTCCTGATCGACAGGCTAATAGAAAAACATCTATAACTTTCAACGGTATCATATTTTTGAATCCAAAACATGCCACATTCTATGCTTTACATACTATAGGATTAAAAAAGAAAAATTAAATTTCATGAATTTTTGACCAAGTTAAGGTGGTCAGACGAGTTTTTATATTTTCTAAAAGTTGTAATAAAAAATTCATAATTAATTATTTACTTGGAAAAAAATTACAAAAAATATGCATCACATCGGACATGAGTCCTCTACTTATATATAAAATCTTACAAAAAATATTATCATTTTATTATGGTTAGGGTGGTCAGACATACACCTACTTATTTTTCCCCTAAAATTTAAGTATTACACATTGAAATTTCAAATTTTCACCAAATAGATTTTTATTTTTTTTAAATAAACCTAGTATTTTAGAAACTACATTCAATTTTCTACAAATTATATTCTTACATATTTTTGAAATAATATAGATAACTTATTCAAATATTTACGCCAAGTTGCCTAACATTGATTTTTCTGAATTTTTGCCATTTAGGGCCCTGCTTTGGCATACCATGATCCTGCATTATGCCCAATGTTCTTGTGAAGTCTTGGAATGCTTAACTCTTGATAGCTTAGGATGATATCATGAAGGATTGGGTAAATAATGATTTGAGACCTTGTTTATATAGGAAATCCATCCAATCTACCATATATTAGATCTTAGAAGTTGACATTCATGAAATTTGAACTTAAAAACCCGATTTCCCTCTCAAAACCCTAAAAAGGGGGCCAAAAGGGACTCATACACAACTTGTGGTGTGTAGGTCCCATATGGGTGGGAATCATATGCCCAAGGTGGGATATGGGTCCAACAAGGCCTTTTTAGATAGAGAAAATCTTGGGGAGCTAGAAAATTAAGCATATTTGTTGATCTTGACAAGATTTTGGTTGAAATATGCTTTAGGATGCATAATATAGGGTCTTAGGGGACTATTAATGATGATATAAAGGTCATAAATGCAAGAGGGTCTAGAACTAAATGTAAAAGTGTAAATAACTATACCTTACAACATTAAATAAGGCAAAATTAGGCCAGTTTAGCTTAAAAGGGCCCTAAATCCAATGTGAATGTGTAAAATACATTACAAAACTAGATCAAGGAAACATTACGTCCATTTTAATGTTAAATATTCCCAAATCAAGTAAGGATAAGGGCTACTTTTTCATTGCCATAGAAGGACCTAATGTCAATATTGGGCCTTCATCTATGCAAGCCACCTTATTATCTGTAGTGTTGAAAAATGCCATCTATGAAATTTTCACGCTTGTTTGGGTCTCCTTAAATTGCACTTAATGTTGCCTTGATTTAATGTTGTAATGTGTTTAACACTTTCACATTAGATCTTAGGCCCTTGTGAACTAAATGAACCTTATTTTTGTCTTATTTAGGGTGTTGCAAAGTATTGCACCACACTTTCACACTAATCTATGGTTTTCATTATTAATTAGACTTCTCTATTCTTTAATTGGCCTTATTTTGTATCCACGGGCCTTAATAAATGAATCTTTCCAAGGATAATCTTGACATAAACTAGCATCCAATCATAATTCATTTCTTTTTGGATTGTATGGCCTATATTTAGTGATATGGGACTCATAAACCACCTTGGTCATATGAGTCTCACCTAAGTTTCAGGGCCCCAATCTGGATTTCACATGAATCTAAGAATTTCTCAAAAAATGTCTCATAGCCTAGCCTAATGGGATTCATACACCACTTTTGGTGTATGAATCCCATGTGGTTTAAAATTAAATTAAATTTAAATTCATGGTAGGATTTTATCCTCCTATATCTAGTGTCACTTCTAGTGTTGTAATTTTGAGAAATTTGGTATAAACAAGTATAAATACAAGGTTATTTTACTCATTTTCACCTGGCAAGTTTACAAGTGACCTAAGACATTCATGAGAGAATTCCTAATATAAAATTGGAGTTTACAAGAGAATTCAAGAGTTTTTTATCAAGTGTTTTGGAGCATTACTCAAGTATCAAGCATCATTTCAAGGTCATCATGCATCATGTTTATTTTTTAGCTAATAATCTTGATGTATGGTTTTATGATTCAAGAAAGTGTTCAATTCAAGATCTATAACATTCAAGTAAGATTCAAGATCTACATCCATTGGAGCCACTTCATACATGTTTACAACACTTTTTTTCTATGGTTTGGTGAGTTGCAACATTGCATTTGTTCATTTATCATTTCTCCTTTCCATTTTCATTCTATTTCAAGGTTTTATTACCAAAATGGGGTTTGACCAAGGCAAACCCCTTTCTACTAACAAAACAACATTTTTCCCTTTCTTTAGTATGTGATTTGTAGATCTAGGTGGAAGACATATTGAAGAGCAAGATTGGAAAGAATTTTTCAAGTTGTAATTTTTTTTAAGTTGTCACCCTTTTTAGAATTTCATTGGAAGATATCTATAGAGCAGAATTTAGCAATTTAGACCAAAAAATAAAGTTGAGAAGATCAATCAAAAATTGAAGTGTAGATTCAGGTCTCAATTCTTTGAAAAATTCAAGTAGGACTGATACACCACTTCTGGTATATTAATCCCAGTATAGTGAAGTTTTTAGATTTAAGGTGTTTCAAACTTGTCTTTGCTAGGTTTTTGTTCCTGCCCAAAAACCCTAATCTAGCACTACATCACCCAGGCTGGTGTATGTGTCCCAATGGAAATTAAATTCAATGTATTTAGCATTTCAAGTCTTCAATCAAGTGCTTGCAAGTTTTCAGGCACCCCTCTTTGCTCCTTCTGCTTTCTATTTTATTTTGCATCCATTTCTAGGTCATTTAGTGAAGTCTTGAATATCATTACATATTGTCATTAAATATTGCATGTCATCAGTCTTTCTAAGCTATAGCTTGGTGATGAACCCATCTTTAGTCTCTAATCAAACCCTAGGACAACCCTATTGCAAGATCTCTTTCCCCTACTTTATCCTTGGATTGAGATATCTAAGGTTTCCATGAATGAGAGTGTAGTTCAAATTGTTGTTCTATGTCCTAAACCATAGTCAACGAAAATTTTCCCGCTTACATTTTGGTGAACCTACATTTAGAACATCTTAATTATGATTTGGAGTGCATCATCATTCTAGATTTAGCTTGAATTTAATATTACATTATGGTTTACATTAGTTAATTTACATTCCAAGGTTTCTAATTTGTGCATTAGTGAAAGGGCATATAGGTTGCAATTTCGCATCTTGCATCATTGCATTTCATCTAGAATATACATTTTCACTTTGCTTAGACATCATCCAAAATAGAAAATATAACATTCACACAAATTTTTTTGAAAATGATGTAAAAACCCTAAACAAGGACTCATATGCCCCTCTAGGCAATTTCGTCCTAGTACAAAATATTTTCCCTAATTTATGGGTATTTTGTGTTGACTGCTATTCACTATTTAGAACTCTAAAAAACCCTGATTGGGACTCATACACCCCTCTATGTGATTTAGTCCTGTTTTAAATTCTAAACTACATTTTCAATATGTGTAGGATCATCATGGAAAAAAAAGTCACTTAAGTGGCGAAAAATTTAGAAAAAACAGTTAGGCAACTTGACGTAAAAATTTGAATAAGTTATCTACATTATTTCAAACATATGTAAGAATAAAATTTGTAGGAAATTGAATGTAGTTTCTAAACTACTAGGTTTTTTTTTTTTTAAATCTATTTGGTGAAAATTTGAAATTTCAATGCAGTAGTACTTAAATTTTAGGGAAAAATTAAGGTGTTTATATGACCCCTAACCACAATAAAATGATAATATTTTCTTATAATATTTTGATATAAGTATTGGACTCATGTCCTGATATGATGCATATTTTTTGTATTTTTTTTCCAAGTAAATAATTAATTATGAATTTTTTATTACAACTTAAAAAAATAAAAAATTGTATGTCTGACCACCTTAACTTGGTCAAAACTTCATGAAATTCATTTTTTTTTTCATCCTATAGTATGTGAAGCATAGAATTTGATGCATGTTTTGGATTCAAAAAGTTTGATACCGTTTGAAAGCTATAGATTTTTTTCAATCAGCCTATCAATTAGGACTTTAGTCATAATTCAAATAGAAAATGAATAATAATTATTTATTAAATTCAAAGTAAAGGATAATTCATATTGGTGGAAATTTGACAATCTCCTTTAAAAACCCTTTTCGTTCCATCAATTTTGGGTAAAAATAAAGTCGTTAGCCACATACGCTACACATACCCATCATATCGCCAGTTTTTTGCCCACCATGATCTTGCACATACCCTTTTACAACATTAAATTCTATGTTTCTGTGTTCTTGTTTGTTTTTGTTATTTTTTTGTTTTATTTATTTCATTGAATATACCCCCATTCGATTCATTTCGTACATTACATAATCTTAGATTTGCATTTAGACCTTTCATTCTAAGTCCTTGCATTGCATTCCATTATGAATATGTGCTTTGGAAAGTTGTGGATGTGTCAAGTTGTGCTTTTGGAAATGACCCTAATGAATTGAATTTACTCATGGTCACTCAACTCCTAATGCATGTCGTGTCAAGTTGTGCTTTTGGAAATGACCCTAATGAAATTGAACTTACTCATGGTCACTCAACTCCTAATGCATGTCCTCCTCGTGATGTTGACATCATTGGAGAATATGATGACAACATGAATAAATTCCTAAATTATTTCCTTAATAACCTTTAAACTAATGTAGTCTTTTATCCATCTAAAGCAGCCACCACCCCCTATAATACACCCACTTGAGATGTTTGGTTTTCTACATCCTGAAATTGAAACACAAGTTGAGCCTAAGTTCCCTACAATAGGTGAACATAGTTCCTCTAATTAAGCAAAGAATCAACCCTTCTACATTAACACAGTGACAAACACATCAATCAACCTAGAAAAGACATATGGAAAAGGATTCACAATCTTGAGCAAAACAGGATGTGATACAACAAGTGAACATAAAATTGATCAACTCTTAGAGAAAATAGCAACCAAAGATACTAAAGGATTGGGATATCAAGATCCTCCTCCCGATGTGAGTGTCCTCCTTCCTAAAGAAAAATCAATGATTCGTAATGATGATAAGAATGATAGGATCATCTTAGGTCCTCCTCCTCAACATTCAACATGAGATGTTGGTGAATCTAGCAAGTGAAAAAGACCTTACAAATTAATGAAACTAAAGTTCCCTTGTCCAACAATTTCCATTAAAATAACTTTACAAATACTCTTAAACCAAGGAATGATTACATTACCACTCCTAAGAGAAGATTGGTCTCCAAATCCTAAGAATACAAACACATCACATTGTCGATACCATAGAGTTATTGGACATAGTATTGATGAGTGTTGGGATTTAAAACAAATATTTAAAAAGTTTGATATCATAAAAATAGTCCCTTAAAACATGACCTTTTGCTCCTTACCATGTAATTGTTGTAGGATCATAACATTCTCACTATTACATGCTTTACATTCATTGCAAATCATTTTAAAATGCAAGGAGATCTTTCTCATAACCTATGACACTCATTCTTGGATTTCATTTAGTGGGGTTAAGAATTAGATAGCCTTGTCCTAGTAACACATCTATCATTGTCCTTTTTGCTAGTTTTCCACCTTTGGTATATGTTGAACATGATTGGGATGTGGATGGATTGCTAATAGGTTGACTAGCATGTGCCTTACTACTATAGCCTTTGTTTTAAATTTTTCATGTTTTGTGTGTGATTGCATGTGCATAATGTGATCCCCCATATTTTCCTATTTGATGTATCTCTCTTTCTAGCATTCCTTTTTTTTTATCTACATTCTTCTCTATGATGTAAATCTTTTACCTTTTCCTTTATCTTTTTCTTTGTCTTGTGTTTTCCTTTTGGGGATGACGCAAGGCATCAAAATATTCATGTCTCTTCCATGTTGACCCAAAATATTTTCCTTTATCTTTTTCTTTGTCTTGTGTTTACCTTTTGGGGATGACACAAGGCATCAAGACATTCATGCCTCTTCCATGTTGAACCAAAAGGATTTTTTTTTTTCTCTTTGTGTCATTCTTCCTATTCCATGAGTATTTAGGGAATGATGATAGTTACGAGTTCTATAAAAACATTGTAGCAAGAACATACTGACCCCGAATCCATGGATCCCCCATGTGTTTGGAGTTTCATTTTGGGGTAAATCTCTCTCTTTCCTTTTCATGTGATAGATTTTATTTGGAAACATATGTCTTGGCATAGTTTTTTCCAAATATGCTCTCATGTCCTCTTTATTGTTAGCATTTATCATTTGCTACTTTAAATTAATTGCTCATAGCATGGTGTTTAGTAATTTATTTAAAGTGGTGGCATACATTAGCATTATTCTTTTGCATTTCATGTTCATGGTGTAGTCTTCTTACATCATCCGATGTCTTTTGTTTTGTGGTGACATTAGGTGTGATGTCCTACTAGAGTGTGATCTCTCTTAATATATTATATTCCTCTTAGTGGTTTGATGCAACACACCGCATCCCCTAAGTTGTGAATCTTCTATTCTTTGATTGGTCCTCTCTTGGAGATATTAGGCAAAATTTTCCCTAAGTTAAGACTTTACATGAACTAAGCAAGACTCCTTTGAATGTTCCCCATATTGTATTTGCAATTTTGGTTATATGGCCACCTTGCATGTTTGTGGATCCATCTAATTTTTTCATGAGTTTCAGGCATACGAAGCTTTTCTTGCTTCATGAAGCTCGAAGTTCATTGTTTTGTGGTGCCTTATTCAAGTTATCAAGAGGTATAACTTTGGTCTAGTTGTATGGGAAACCAATTCAAGGCATGAATTCCCCATAGCCACTCACTTATTTGTATGAGCGCATACTGATCCTATGCATATGTGTTTCACCTTTTGGATACTCACCAAATGGATAGCCTAAAGTTTTGTTGCCTCAGAGTGAGTGTGCATTCTTTGGAAAAATATCCTAGATTTGATCCACATTATGACAAAAAAAATGATTGAATCTTGATCCACCCCTCTTTTTCTTTTTCTTTTTCTTTTTTCTTTCTTTGCCTTTAATAGTGTATGCTTGTGCCTTTTCCTTGCTCCTTGTGGACAATGATTTTTGTTACCCAAGGGTTTCTCTAACTCTTCTAGGTTATTCACCAAAAAGGAGAGAAATAATGGGGCCAAAATGCTAGTGTCTACACTCACGATTAATGTAAAAGGGATGCAATGTATCAATTATGATGTTTAAATGCAACAAACTGAAAAAGAAATGATTTTTTATGATAAACCTAAGAAATGCAAAGTGTTGGAAAACATAGTGTGCTATGAAAAATGATGAAATAAATGCAACAAAGAACAAAATAAATATGCTAAACAAAAAAATATGCACCTAGAAACTGATGAAGAGATGATTGGAGATTACAGAGACTTCTAAAATTTTAGAAAAAATTATTTTTGAGCCAACTAGGATGCTTACACCAAGCTGGGCAACTTAATCCCAGATTAGGGATATTTCCCAGAAAGTTGTTTCTACCAAATGGGTGTCTAAAATTGTAAAAATTCCAAAAAAATTAGTGTAGTGGGACTAAGTCACCACTATGGATGACTTAGTCCACTTTGGATTTTTTGTAAATCCGAAAGTGGAAACAGAAACCCACAGTCTACACTTTGTTTTTTTATGGAAATTTGAATCTAAATCTTTGAAAAACCCTACAAAACAAAAGACGATTTATTTTGTAATGGGGGGTTTTCCTTGGTCAAACCCCTAGTTGGTATTTAAACTTTGGAGGAGATAATATCTACATAAAACCCTATCGCTAAGTGTGTCTAATACTAGGAAATTTTGAAGTAAGACAAAACCCTATTCTAATGTGCTAGAATAAGATACATAAATGGAAATTGAATGATACAAGACTTCAATCCAAGAAACCCTACAAGATTTTGAATAAATGTAAATGACATGTAAACCTTAAATTTGAAGATAGAAAGAAAATGGAAGATGAAATAGCTTTGAAAACAAGTCTTTAGGTGTGATTTGATGGCTAGTTGCATCTCCTCAACCTAGATTTCTCCATGATTCACCATAGGCATCCATAATCAACCCTTTGCAATGTGAAATCTTGAACAAAAAGTGAGCTTGAAGACCTGCAAAAACCCTAGTTTGCTGCCATAAAGCCTCAAATTTATTGTAGAAAGAGTAATGAATTTTCTTGTGAAAGATCATCGGCTCTTGACTTTTGAATTTGCTTTGTTAAAATGACTAGGAGATATGAAAACTGACTTAAAAGATGTATTTATAAGAATTAGCACCAAATTATTCATTATTTTAACTTCATAGGCTGACATCCCTCAAGAATTTGAATTAGGTTAAAGTGATTTCTTGCTCAAAAGTGGAAAATACCTCAAAAGGGACTATGTCACCATCCTGGGTGATTTAGTCCCACCAAGGATTTTTGAGGTGGGTTTCACAAAATTTGAGTGGTTTGAATGTTGCTTGTTAGGATTTGTGTGATTTTTGAGGGGAATAGACCTTCAAGTTCAAAATTGTGAGAATTAGGGGCCTATAAATGTGGTTTTTAAAGGGTGATTGATGTAGGGGTGTCTAAAATAGGAGTAAATTAATAGAAAATTTGTCTCTTTCTTCAAGAGTATACATTTTTTTGCAACACATTAAGCCCCCACTTTAGCTCCCATATGACTCTATGTGCATATGCAAGCTAAAGGACTCTAAACAATATGCTTTACTATAAAAGGATACTTATTCAAAAGATGGGAGAATGAAGCCCCCAGTGTAGTTATCTACAACACCACAACATTAGGAACCACATGATCCTATAACACAAATTAACTATTTGTCCAAAAATTCTTTTATCTAACTTCTAGAAATTAAATTCAAGGCTAGATTTATGCCCCCCTTGATTCTGCTTGCTTTACAGAGGTGGAATCAAGGTAGCAATCTAGCTACATCAAATAAGGAACATCATACTGTAGGACATTTCCAAGTACCATGTCACATAACAATAGAAAATTGATCATGTTGGGCACAAAATCATGATTCCAATGCATTGAATGATGTGGAAAATGGAGTTCTCTAGCTCCTGTTATGATGGTTGAATAAAAAGTACTTTATTAACCCTTAAGATAGAAAATAATCCTATTTTAATTCATAATGTTAAAAGAAATGAAAAGAGTTAAAAAAGGTAAAAGTGAAGTAATTTCACCAATTACTATTGCAGTTTACCTTCTTGCAATGTGAGAGTGACGAGTGAGATGGAAAAATTCTAAGTAGACAGGATTATAGACCTGCACAATTGGACATTCTTCGAGACCAGGTGGCACGCGTCGAGTGTTAGCATGAGGTGAGTCAATTCTACTACCTTTACTTAGTGATTTTTCAATTATTTAACAATTTTTATGTATATATAGGTTAATTTAGGATCTTGGAAAAAAAGTTCACAAACTGTCCCTTTTGTTTGCAAAGTGTCTCGTTTCTTTGTGAAGTGTCCCAAAAGGGTTGTAAAGTGTCTAGGGCCTTTAGGAAAGCACACTAGATGGACTTTAGTACACCTGCACATTGAATAATGTAAAAATTGAAGATATTTAATGATTTTTAGAGCATATTTGTGTAACTTTTATAGGTACCCACCTGATCACGACAGTTACTAGGAGGGAGATAGTTGAGCTTCTTGAGATATCTAGCCCCATCATTGTCAATAGGGGAGATAGAGCATCTTAGGCCATGGGAATCTATTGGGAATACCTTATACCTCCCGTGAGGTACAATGATGCCATGTTGATGATGCTCTACAAGCACTGAGACATAGATACATGAACATTTCATCTGTTGACTAGAGATATGATTATCACCTTAAAGGATGTACACCAGATTCTTCATATTTTTATTCGAGGACAGTGAGTATATTTCTGTAGAGACTACACCTTCCATGAGTTGAATGTTTATTTATAGTATTGTCTAGATAGACCAGTTCATGATTATATGGTGAGAGGGCATATTGATCTATCGATACTATTATATTCATGAGAACTAGTGGTTCGATGGATTATGATGCACACAGTAGCACTAGTTCTCATCCTTGATGGGTGGGTGGTGCACCTTGAGGGTGAAATAGTCCATTTGATTTGAGGGATGGTAGAGCATCACACAGTATATGCCTAGGGTCGATGTATCCTAGCACATCTATATTATGATCTTGGGTGATTTGTATTCTAGGAGGTGGACAGTATGGTGCACTACACTCTTCTACAAGTGTGGTGCCTTGATTATATTATAGGCACCAATCTAGTTGGCTTCCCATCTGCAACAATAGTAGGGTATCCTTGGGTTTTCAGCCATTCTCTATGACAACTATGGTAGTATGGTGATTTTCACTTCCAGAATATGATTTGACCAGATAGACGAGGATGAGATCCTTTAGAGACCTTATCAACTAATGCTATTGATGAGCCTTAAATATGCTCATAGTTTGAAACTTTTGATACTCTTACTTTTGTTATTAATAGGTTTTTAAACCTGTTGATTAAAGACTTTTTGGGTAGTATCCTATAGCAACGAATTCCATATTCCTGTAGCTTGACAACTTTATTAATTACCTTTTTGACCTTCCACATGGCTGATGTATGTTTATGATTTTTTATAGTGGAATAGGATTAACATGTGATTAATGAATGGATGTCATGTCACTTGTGTGTATGCTTTCCTTCACCTCTGTCACTTATTGTAGGTTGTTGGAGGAAGCAGGAGCTGATCAAGCGCAAGAATCTCGACTCTATTGAAGAAGTTGTTCCCATAATAACTCTTTGACCAAATCTTTGGGAAGATGCTTAAACGGTCCTTTGATCTAGGGAGTGTGTAATGCTATATTTTCTCTGGGTCTCGAGCAGATAGACTTTCATTTATGAATATATGTTCCATAGATTTAGAATGTATTTATGATCGTGACTTCCTCTATTAGTTAGTTAGTTGCATTTTTCATTTAAATAACCATTCCTCCTACGTGAGTGAATGATGATGAAACAGTATGTGTTAAAATTAAGTTGAATAAGCAATAGAGTTATGTGTTAAGTTTTATTTTCAAACAGAGTAATCGATGTATCCTAGTTTTGAGTATGAATAAAATTCGATGAAGCTTTGAGTCAACTTTTTGTGTAATCTAGTTGATGCTTGCTAAGGGGGCCCACTTAGTAAGTATTATGTAGCAAGTTGTTGTAATTAACTATTCATTTCATGTTGATTACTAGTTAGAATCTGTTTTTGTATATTTCAATGCAAACTCAGCTTTGTATTGCTCCTGCAGCATTGGGAATCCATCCCTGTGTCTGTTCCTGCAACATAAGGCCAGTTCACAGTTTGTCCTTTAATAATAGTCGCTATGATTTATGTTTTAACCGAAGTTGTGTTTGAGTTAAAAAGCTTTACGTTGCATTACTTTTAAGCATTTGTTTTCTATAGATGGTGACTGGAAACTAGTTCTTAGTGCACATACTATGCTGCTCCATTTCAAGTATATGTTCCCTGGTTTGATAAAGTAAATGAACGGCCATGATAAGATGTTAGTCACATGTTGGAATGTCCAATTCCCAGGTTTAGTTCTACTATGACTTTTATATCCTTTTGTGGGCGTGACCATTTTTGGCACCATTGTCGGGGATGGTGTCAATCTAAGAACCTGCTATAGTCATTGTTAGCAGTAGTTTAGTTAGTTGTTTAAGTATTTTCAAGTTCTTTTCAAATACCATTTATTCTATTGCATGCATAGAAGAAGAAGAGACGCACTGGGAAGGTTCCTCCCTAAAAACCTGTTTGTTGAATTACCATTTAACCCAACTGACAAAGAACCTGAGGAAAATCCTTTTGCTCTGATATTCCAACAAGCAAATATGGCAAATAATCCACCTAATCCACCTCCTACTTTTGAGTTTCCCATTGTTCCCTAGCAAGATACTGATAACCTTAAAAATATTCCTTCTTCATTACTTCCCAAGTTCTACGGCCTAGTTACGGAGGACCCAGAAACTTTTCTGTTTGAGTTTGATATCCTCTGTCGTAGTTATGACTACACTTCAGATGCTCACAAGCTGAAGTTGTTTCCTTCCACCCTGAAGGAAGGAGCTCTTAGATGTTTCATGAGTTTGGGGAGGGGTGTTGTTGATAGTTGGGTAGCCATGCAAAAAAAGTTTCTTGACAAATATAAGGAATATTGTAAGAGTGGCAGTAAGGGAGATGATATATTCAGAATTCAGCAGAAGGAGGATGAAAGTCTGGAGGATTATATCTCAAGATTCTTGTTTTCCCTGAAAAAGAATTCAAACCATACTCTCAACGAAGAGTCTCATAAACTACTTTTTCTAAGGGGAATCAGTGATACCTGTATAGATGCCCTGGACCTGATGGGAGGAGGTGATATAACCCAACTACCTTGGTATGATATCAAGAAAATATGTCTCAATTACTCTCGAGCAAATGTGAAGAAGGGTAGAGGTCATCAAGCTACAGTGGGAAAGTCTTCTTCCAGTGGAGTTTCCCAGATGGAGATAACAAATTTTCTTTTTGATTTCAAGCAGGATATCATTAAAAATATGGCTACACAACTGGACACTATGCAAGCTCGGAAGAAACATGATGAAGCTGAAGCAATCTTGGCTGAGTTCTATCCACATTGAAAACAGAAGAAACATGACTGCAGATGCAAGATGGTGGCTAATCTAGAAGCTAAGAAATTACCTACTGACTTTAAGCCAGTAGAAGGTGATGATGATCAAGTGTTCTTTGTTGCACAAAGGAGACCATGGTCTCAAAGACAAGGTATGCCTCAAGACCTTTTGACTTTTGTTAATCCTTATTCTAGCTATAATAACCAATGGCAACCTACATATGGACCACCACCACCTTGGAATACATCTCAACCAAATTGGCCTAATTTTTAGACCCCTTAATGGCAATCTCCTTAAGGAGGTTGGCAGCAGCCACAAGGACAATGGACCCCACCCCAAGGTAATTGGTAGCAAAATCCTCAATGGAGAGGTTCTCAGCAATGGTAGAACTAGTCCCCTGGGTTTATGTAGCTTCCAAAGCCACAACCTCAGGCCCTAATGCCACCTCATGTAGCAACTACCACAAATACTGGCCCTCCAAAACAAGCGCCTATGCCTACTCAGCTATTGCCAAATCCCAATAATAAGCAACAGCAGCAACCACATCAGCTGATATTTTGCTAAAGCTAACCAATATCCAGCTTATGCCTTAAACATTCATGATATCCATTTGAGGTTTGGAACCACTCTTCCTGCTCCACAACTACCTCTAACTACTGAGATGCCAGATTCTCCCCCTGAAGAACCTATTCCACCTGTTGTTCCTACTGAGCATATGCCTATAACTGATATGGTTTCTAAAGAGCCTGTTTTGCAAAGTCAAGAAAAACTACCTTTTCCTCAGAGGTTACAAAGTACCACATCTAAATCTATGGAAGAACCCACTTTTGACATTCTGGATCAGCTAAAGAATGTGCAAATTCAAATTCCTTTATTTCAAGCCATTAAAGATGTTCCAATTTATGGAAAAGGCATTAAGGAGGCCTGTTTGATGAAACCTGGATGTAGGAAAAAAGATCCCCAAACAATTCATGTCTTAGGGAAATTGGTTGATATAATGTTGGGAAATGTAGTCATTCCAAAGTACATTGACCCTGGCAGTCCTGTAGTGCAAATACATATAAATGGCCAAATTGTAAAAAATGTTTTGATTGACCTTGGTTTTGCCATCAATGTCATGACTAAGCATACTATGGATTACTTGAACATTCTAAATATTCGGTCTACACCTACAGTCCTACAACTTGCTGATAGCTCCACTATCACAGCTGATGGAATGGTGGAAGATGTAATTGTCACTCTTGAATCTTGGGAGTATCCAGCTGATTTTACAATATTATCTATTAAGGCAACTTTAGGAGGATACCCTGCTATCCTAGGTCGACCATGGTTAGCAACCGCTGATGCTTTTATAGGATGTCGTTCTAGAGATATGACTATTTCTAATGGATAGTCTACAAAAAAATTGGCTTTGTATCCGCATGCTAGAACTCAACCAGATTTGTCCCAACCTATTTGGCTAGATGTGGGGGAAGAAATTGAAGAATCCAATTCATTGGTTCAATTAATGATGCTTCAAACTGATCCATTCTCACAACTTCAGAATGAGGATGCCTTGCTTTTTCAAATTTTGCAGTCTAACTCTGATACAAGTAGTTCATCTGATCCAAATAGCACTCATCTACAAAGTTTCCTGTAGCAACTAAATTCTGAGAGTTCACTACCTAAATTTCTTGCAATTTTTCATAACTTGCTTCCACAAGAGGTACAAACATCACCTATAGATTCTATGAGTGATCTCACTAAATAAATAGAATTGGCTCCAGGTCACTGTTTGAATATCAATAGCAGGTTGTCACAATCTCAATAGGCTATCCTATTCAAAATACTACAAGATCAGCATAAAGATTTTTCATGGGAATATGGGGACATGAAAGGAATAGATCCTTGAATTTGTACTCATAGGATCTATATCAAAGAAGACTTTTTACCAGTTAGGCAGCCTCAAAGAAGAATAAATCCAGCACTCAGAGAAATAGTTAAGAATGAGCTTCAAAAGTTGCTTGATGTTGGTTTTATCTATCCAATTTCTGATAGGCAGTGGGTCTCTCCATTAGTTATTCTCCCTAAGAAAGGTGGAAAATGGAGAGTGTATGTAGATTACAGAGAGTTGAACACTGCCACTAAAAAAGATCACTTTCCACTGCCCTTTGTAGACCAAGTGCTAGACTCATTGTTTGGTAAAAGATATTTTTTCTTCTTGGATGGCTGCAGTGGGTACAATCAAATAAAAATTGCCCCTGAAGATCAAGATAAGACCACTTTTACCTGTCCATGGTGAACATTTGCTTACTCAGTCTTTCCTTTTGGTCTATGCAATGCGCCAACAACATTTTAAAGAGCAGTAATTAGTATTTTTACTGATATATCTCATGACTGTATGGAAATTTATATGGATGACTTCACTACCTATGGGGTTACATTTGAAGAAGCACTGGTGAATTTAGAAAAAGTATTGAAAAGGTGCAGAGAGAAATTTTTTTCTCTGAACAGTGAAAAGTGCTTTATGATGATGCAAAAAGGTATTATTCTAGGCCATCATCTCTCCAAGGATGGAATTCAGGTTGACCCTGCTAAAATTGAAGTTATTCTAAATTTACAAACTCTTGCAAAATAAAAGGATGTCAGAAGCTTCCTTGGCCATGCAAGGTATTATAGAAGGTTTATAAAAGATTTTAGAAAAAAAATCAGTCCACTATATGCCTTATTAACTAAGGATTCTACATTCTATTGGACAAAGGCCTGTGAAAAATCTTTCCTGTAGCTAAAGGACTTGCTTACTAGAGCCCCTATTCTTCAAGGTCCAAAATGGATTTTGTCTTTTCACATACATGCAGATGCTTCTGATTTTGGCATAGGGGCAGTCTTAAGTCAAAAAGAAAATTCAATCAAAGCATGCTATCTTATTTATCAGCAAAAACCTTCAAGGTCCTGAGTTAAACTACACTGTTACAGAAAAGGAGTTGCTAGCAATAGTGTATGCTTTGAATAAATTTAGGCATTATTCACAGGTTATTAGATATTTGTTCACATCGACCATGTAGCAATCAGGTATTTGATGAATAAGCCTACCATCTCTAGTAGGTTGGCAAGATGGCTCCTGTTGTTGCAAGAATTTGACATTACAATCATTGATAAACTAGGAAGAGCTAATGTTGTAGCTGATTTTTTATCAAGGCTTCAAATAACTGCACCTGTTGAACACAAAGTCATTGATGATAGGTTCCCTGATGAACACCTGTTTTCCATTGCTGCACATATTCCATAGTATACAGACATTGCCAATTATCTAGCAGCAAGCAGAATACCAGCTCACTTTTCCCCAAAAGAAAAGAAACTGTTAATTGAGAAAAGTTTTAACTTTTCATGGATTGAAAATTGTTTGTTTTACACTAGACTTGATCAAGTTATGCAAAGATGTGTAAGAGAATATGAGATTTATGATATCTTGCATGCTTTCCATGATGAACCATGTGGGGGAAATTTTGCAGCTAAGAGAACATCAATGGCGGTTCTTACAACAGGATACTATTGGCCAACATTATACAAGGATGTTGTAGCTTATATAAGGAAATGTGACAGATGCCAATGTATGGGAAGACCAATCGGGTCAGATGAAATGCCACTGTATCCGCAGGTAATTGTCACCCCCTTTGATAAATGGGGAATGTATTTTGTTGGACCAATTGATCCACCATGAAATGGTAAGTCATACATTCTGGTTTGCGTGGATTATGTAACAAAGTGGGTTGAAGTAAAGGCAATGACTCATGCTTGTGATAAAAAGGTTGCTAAATTTCTATATGAGCAAATTTTTACTAGATTTGGAGTTCCCAGAGAGCTTGTAACTGATCAGGGAGCTCAGTTCACATCCAATTTGATCACTACACTAATGAATGACTATAAAATCAAACATAGGAAGTCTAGCCCCTATCACCCTCAAGCCAATGGTTAGGCAGAGGTTACAAACAGGAAAATTGAGGCAATCCTAACAAAGACAGTGTAGCTCCATAGGAAATATTGGAGCAGTAGACTTCCTGAAGCAGTTGGGCCTACAGAACTGCATGGAAGACAACAACTGGGTTTACACCTTTTGAACTGCTTTATGGGAAAATAGCCATGTTGCCCATTGAATTTGAACATAAAACTTTGAGGATAGCTCTCAAACTCAATATAGAAAATTTTGAAGCATAGAAGGAATGTCTCATGTAGCTGAATTCCTTAGACGAAATGAGAAAAGCTGCCCTGCAGCATACATAAGCGGTCCAACAGGAAAGGAAGAAATGGCACGATCAACACATCAAAACCAAGAAATTCTCTGCTAGTGATTGGGCTCTGCTATATGATTCCAGATATCAAGAAAACCAAGGTAAGCTCACAACATGCTAGCTCAATCCCTATGAAGTTGAGAATGTGTTTGACAATGGATCAGTACAGCTGGCCACAATTGATCCAGTCCATTTCAAATTGTTAGTTAATGGACACCGACTGCGGTTATATCATAAGCTGACATCAAAGGTAGAGTTCCTGAAAAAGTTTGTTTCAACTGATGTTCCTATAGCAAAAGGCTTAGGCCTTTTTCGTGTAGCTTCTCTTTAAGTATCGTGTTGACCACCCATAATAAAGTTTTTTAAAAGAAAACCACTTTTCTCTATTTCTTTTCATCTATCACATCATTCATTCCTTTATCTGCCACGCCATCCATATTGCCACTCCACCTCATTCATGCATTCAATCTCCTAGCTATCATTTCATGATACGTTGTCCTTTACGGCATTCCCGAGAACTGAATTCAAGGTACGCAAAATCTTTTCATTATCGCATAATTTATTCTTTATGTCTATTCATTAATTGTAATGTATACATCAGTCGTAATTGCATGCTTTAATTTTATCACCCTGCACATGTGATGACACATGTCGAATGCTAAGTAGGGGGCGGGGGTATTCTAAATTGAAATTTTCCTGTGCCAAATTTATGTTTTGCCAAAATAGTTATGTTCTTGTACTTTCTAAAAGTACGATTGTGAAGCCATATCCTAAGAACAAGTTAACTACTTAGTTTAAGTAGTTATTAAAATTATTTTATGCAAAAGTCTAGTTGTTATTCTTGGTAAGGAAAATGAAGGGCAGTAAGGAAGAAGAGTCTTTTTCAAGCTTTCAGCATCAGTTTGAGTTTTATTTTAAAGATTTTTTATCATGGGTGGCCAACTAGTGAGGCACACGCCTGTGGCTCATGAGGCCTTGATACATGATCCTTAGTTAATGCAAGCATTCGCTAATTGTGGATGGTTAAATTATTTCTTGAGAATGGATTCTTTTGATGAAGAGGTTGCAGGAAAATTCTTAAAAACATTTTCAGAAAATGAGGCTACGATATGGGGCTTGGCAGTGGCTGTGACAGGGGAAAGAATTGCAGAAGTTACTGGATTACTGGTAGTTGGTGAAAATTTTTCTGTTGGAAGGGATGTTGTTTCTACTAGGGTAGAGTTTACCCTACCAGCTAATGGGCCTTTGGAAATCTCAAAGCAAGTGTGCAAAAGAATGTCCCTTCCTTATCCATACTCTAAATATGCCATCTTTGTTATTAGATATTTAACTTGTGAAGGGCTCTTCTCTTACCTACATTCATATTATTTCAAATTGTTAAGTCATATGAGACATGGATTGGTAGTGAATGTTTCAAAATTTATGTTAAACCTTTTACAAATTAGTGCACATGAAACCCAAAAGGGTAAAGAAAACTCTATCACTCATCATGCCCTGATAAAACTTTTGACTGAGTGATCTTTAAGGGATGTTTCACCTATTTCCTGGAATGAGTTTGTTGCCCGAAAAGGTCTTCAACTGCCTGAACCCCCTAGGGCACTACCTGCGTAGCCTAGAAGAAAGAAAATGAGAATTGAGTCCACAAGTATTGAAACAGAGCAAGAATCCGCTGCTCCTGCAGCACCCAGTCCTGCAGCTTCTATACTAGCATCCTCTACCGGTGTGCAAACAAGGTCTGCTGCTAGGAGAGAAAAGGAAAGACAATTGTAGGTGAGTCATCTGGGGTAGGGCAGACTCCTGAGTCAGACCCACATACTCAAAGACAAAAACTTTTTGCCTCATCCTCTCTTGCGAAGTCTTCCCCTGTTTATGTCTCTCCTCCAACAACACCCGTTAATACTCCAATTTCAATTTCTTCTTCCCCTGCCGAGTCTGGATCTTTAAGACCAGCTAGGAAGAGGACTGCTAAGGAAGCATCCTTTGCTGTTGCTCCTTATGCAAAACTACCAAGGAGTTCATCAAGAAAATAGTCTAAGCCTGCTACAACCTCTGTTCAAACAGAAACTGTCATAATATTGGAGGACTTTGCTGAATCAGGTCATGATAACTCCCTAGATATGTCTGCAAATATTCCACAAAGCTCCTCTGCTGTTCCTAAGGCAGTACAACCCAGTAATGTTGATAAGGGGAAAATGTTGAGTTTGGATGACTTGGCTTGTGCAGCTGAGAAATTTTTTGAGGAAGAACAATCTTCTTCCATGCAGCAATAGGGCTTCATCCTATAGCAGGAGGATTTTGTCCTACAGCAAGAAGAGGGTGTGCTTGAACTTCCTAAAATACCTTATGATAATTCATTGCCCACTAAAGTTTGCACAGATTTAGTTGTGTATAAAAGGACTCTACTGATTGCATACTTGGAATTTCTGAGAATTAAGAGAACGCCTATGTCATTCCACACTTTATGTTTTCACCATCTCGCCAAAACTGAAGTCTAGCAAATTTTATGGGATGAGGAAAAGGAAAAGATGCAAAGGGAAATTGAAAGAAAAAAGGAAGAAATTCAAGATATGCAGACAAAAATGGATAAAATGATGAAAATAACTAGACAAATAATGGAGTGTAGGCCACCACCCAAAATATATGCAATGTGCCTCAAGGAACAGTTTCTTTGGTTCAAATTAATGAGGATCTCCAAAAATTTGGATCCCGATATTGAAACAGCCAAGGAATTCTATGTTGCTTATGAAGTGGCCCCTAATTGGTTGAAAAACTCCATGTGTGAACTTTATTTACATGGTGGCTAATTCCCTGCAGCGAATAGAACCTCACTGGGGTTGGGTTCAAACATATGAAAGTAGAATGAACCTATTCTTCGAGTTGAAGTTCAGACCCATGCATAGTTTTAGAACTGGTTTAAAGTTACTTATGGATACAATCACGCTAAGAAGAAAGGTACGGCATTAGAAAATAGGTATACAGTGAGTTCAAAGAGCAGAAATATACATTTTGGAAACTCGCCTCTTCCAGGATTGAGACAAGGTGGGAGAGATTGACAGTTGGTCTAAGAAAGACAGAGCCTCATAGCCCTTTGAACTTCACAGCAACACTCAGGAGAACAGAAAGGTACATGCAACTGGGTTTGCAAAGCAGATTTGAATTATGGATGCCACTGACCTTCCAACCCCCAGTTTTAATGTGGCTGCTCTATCCTTACCAAGCCAAGGAAGTCAATGAAGAAATATAAAACCGCAGATTTGAAAGATGGGAGTTTACCAGAGGTTTTTACTTCAAGTTTGGAACTTCGCTACAGGGTCATGTTGCTCCAACAAATTTTAGGGAAATAACAAGGAAAGTCAATGCTGGAGGACCATCATTACGATAAGTAGGGGGAAGAATGATGAGCCTTAAATATGCTCATAGTTTGAAACTTTTGATACTCTTACTTTTGTTATTAATAGTTGTTTAAACCTGTTGATTAAAGACTTTTCGGGTAGTATCCTGTAGCAACGAATTCCATATTCTTGTAGCTTGACAACTTTATTAATTACCTTTTTGACCTTCCTCATGGCTGATGTATGCTTATGATTTTGGATAATGGAATAGGATTAACGTGTGATTAATGAATGGATGACATGTCACTTGTGTGTATGCTTTCCTTCGCCTCTGTCACTTATTGCAGGTTGTTGGAGGGAGCAGGAGTTGATCAAGCACAAGAATCTCGACTCTGTTGAATAAGTTTTTCTAGTAATAACTCTTTGACCGAATCTTTGGGAAGATGCTTAAACGGTCCTTTGATCTAGGGAGTGTGTAATGCTATATTTTCTTTGGGTCACGTCGAGCATATAGACTTTCATTTATGAATATATGTTCCACGGATTCAGAATTTATTTATGATCACGACTCCCTTTGTTAGTTAGTTAGTTGCCTTTTTCATTTAAATAATCGTTCCTCCTGCGTGAGTGAATGATGATGAAACAGTATGTGTTAAAATTAAGTTGAATAAGCAATAGAGTTCTGTGTTAAGTTTTATTTTCAAACAAAGTAATCGATGTATCCTGGTTCTGAGTATGAATAAAATTCGATGAAGCTTTGAGTCAACTTATTGTGTAATCTAGTTGATGCTTGCTAAGGGGGCCCACTTAGTAAGTATTATGTAGCAAGTTGTTGTAATTAACTGTTCATTTCATGTTGATTACTAGTTAGAATCTATTTCTGTAGATTTCAATGCAAACTCAGCTTTGTATTGCTCCTGCAGCATCGGGAATCCATCCCTGTGTCTGTTCTTGCAGCGTAAGGCCAGTTCACAGTTTGTCCTTTAATAATAGTTGCTATGATTTCTGTTTTAGCCGAAGTTGTGTTTGAGTTAAAAAAATTTACGTTGCATTACTTTTAAGCATTTGTTTTCTATAGATGGTGACTGGAAACTAGTTCTTAGTGCACCTACCGTGCTGCTCCATTTCAAGTATACGTTCCCTGGTTTGATAAAGTAAATGAATGACCATGAGAAGGTGTTAGTCGCCTGTTGGAATGTCCAATTCCCAGGTTTAGTTCTGCTGTGACTTTTATATCCTTTTGTGGGTGTGACCAATTGGTTCACTTCAAAAGATAAAAGGTCCATAATACAAAGAAAATTCCTCATATATATAGAGGAGAGCTGAGATCTAACCTAGGAAAGCTTTAACTAAATTGGCTTATTCAATAGTAGAGTTCGATTTAATTTAGGACTTCTTTGTTTTTACATGCAATTACATATGTATAAAAAACATGTAAAATTTCATTAACTAATTACATAAAGAAAAAATTCTGAAAATAATTTAAGTGTGGCAAAGGCATGCCCATTTATTCTTCACCATCTTTCTCCAAGAAGTCTTCATATTTCTTCATGGCCGCTTGGACTTCTGATTCATTAGGTCCTAATGTATGTCTAGAGATAGCAAGTACTCGCATAATCAAGTCCTTGATGGTGATGTAAGATTTTCAGTGCCTTTCTAAAACTACTTTAAGGTTATCCAATGTGAGATGAATGTTCATGAATTTGTCAATTGAAGCTATTGAGAGAGATTCATCTTCAAATTCCTTCTACATCATTGATGTAAATTCTCAAACAACAGTGTTAGAGGGAAGGATTTTTTGTTTGTCACCAAATAATTGGCAAGGAAGCTCTTTGATTCTAGTGACAAGGTCTAAATGTTTATCTTCACTGATCTCTTGAGCTTCATACAAGTCTTTGATTAAATCACTAATGAAACTTATCTTATGACTCATTGTTTCCCTTATATCAATGAAAATATCTTTTTTGGGAATTATCCCACTCTCCACTAGCACATCCGGCTTGAGTTCTTTCATTTTTTTCTAAGCCTTGAGAGTATTTTCCATTTCCTGTAGACCTTGAAAAAATGTATCAATGGTTTTACCTAGTTCTATCTTAACACTTTCTTTATTACCAATTCCGTCAACAAATGATTTCAAGATTTTGGTTCCTTGTGCCAACATTTTTGGACAAGATATTCCCCAATTGATTTGCCTCACGTATGTTTCTTCTTAGATTTTTGAATCACAAGACCCTCAATACTTGTGGCCATAGGCTCAAAAAACTCTAAATATTGAGTAATCTTATGAAGAACTAAAGTTAATTATTCAACTATGGATTTATTTGATCCTTTATCTTCTTCTCCTTATCATAATTCTCAATGAGAGAAGCCAATGTTGATTGTGCATCCTCTTTTTTCGCTTTCATGAGTACTCTTACCTAGCTCAACCCTTGTGATTAAATATTATGAAATGTCAATTTCTTCAATAGATTTACCATGAGGAAGCTGTGTAACCTTTGCATATTTGTAGCTAGCCTTATCTACTAGCACCCTTGAAAGAGTCTTTAGCTTCTTCATAGATTTCGTCTTTATTGGCGCCAACTAACCAAAGTTAGAGTCATCTAGAGAGATGACTTGCTTCTTTAGTTTAGGTGTCTAGGATGCTAGCCAAGGGGGAAGAGGAGAAGAAATTTCTTCAAGACCTACAGTCATGGTCCGAGAAGATGTTGTTTCACTAAAAATAGTTGTAGTCACAAGTGGTGGAGTGTTAATTAAAACTGCTTAGGAAATCCCACACTTGGTATGTTTTATACAACTTCAGAAACAAATCTTATCAAAATTTGATTGAGAAGTTACATCAAAAAAAGGGGAAGATAGACTTGGTAAACTAGATGAGGAACCAATTTTTTTTCAAAGCCATTATATTTAATAAAAAAAAGTAGGGGGATTTGCATCAAAACGAATTGATCAAAATGATGAACCACTAAAATTTCCTATAAAACATGCAATTATGTGTATGATATGGTGCAAATAATAATAAGAAATCAATCCTAAATATTATAGCAACAATAAGGGAAGTTTTGATAAACTAAAATGGTGAGTAACTTGTTGCAAGAAGGATGTTTTTAGGTCACAAAGGACTCATTCTCCTTTATTGGAAAATGGGTCCCTGTTAGGGTTTTTGAAACTGAGATTTTGGTTTTGTTTCCTGATGTCTGCACTTTGAAATCCTTGATGATTAGCTCCTGCAAACCTGAAACAAATTCTATAGCCTTGTTTTCGTGTTCTGGAAATATGAATGATAATTTTGCAACTTGACAACTTTGACAATTTTGCTCCAATCTTGTTCTCCACTTGATCTTTGACCTATGAACCTACAAACACACATTCAAGAGGAGAAACAATTGTTTATTTTTAGTGAATAGGGGTTTTCCTAAGTCAAACCGCTTTTAGGTAATTAAACTGAATGATGAAACAATGAAATTGAAGCATGAACATGAAACAATGAAATGTTGATACCTTGGAAGTTGTCTTGGAATGTAAATCTGCAAACTAACATGAATTGGACATGAAGAATGTAGATCTTGATCTTCAAATTATATGTGAAACAATGCTTACAAATAGATCCTCAAATGTACATCAACAATTTTAGCTCAACAACATGATTGAATGAACTATGCCTTTAACATGATGAAATGACCTTGAATTGCTATAATAAAACTTCACTAATCTGTCTTTGAATGCCTTTGAAATGCTCTACGATGCTCTTGTGAATTTATTCTTATGATCATTTGAACTTGCTAGGTCTTTTAGGATGCTTGGATAATAAATATTAGGTAAAACTATGTGAATTAACCTTATATTTATACTAAATCTAAGAATTGACCCCAAAATTCAAATAATCCAAGCTAACATCAGATCTAGAATTGAAAATCATTATAATCTTGCCACAATTAAATTCAAAAAGGGGTTTCCTATGTGATGAGGACCCATTTGCCATGAAATGAGAATGGGTCCTAGCATAACTTTCTAGAACCATGCTTTAGGGGGATGAAATAACATTAAAAACCCATTTCAAAAATACCAAGAAAGGGGTGTCCTATGTGGAGAGGACCCATTCTCTACTAAAGGTGAATGGGTCCTAGTACCATTTTCTAGGACCTCAAATTTTCCAAATTAAATGTCATACAATATTATTATTAGGTTTTAGGATAGATCCTTAAAAAAATGCAATTAAGAGGGCTTGAATTTGAATTAAAGGGCCAATTAAGCTCCAATTAACCACAATTAATTAATGAAACCCTATATAAGTGTGCAAGTGTAATACAACACTTTACAACACCCTAAATAGGGTACAATTTAAGTACAATCTATTAAAAAGGGCCCTAGATTCAATGTGAATGTGTACAACACATTACAACACTAAATCAAGGAATTATTAGGTTAATTTTATACTAATTATTCCTAAATTAAGTGTGAAAAAGGGTTACTTTTTTTGATGCTACATTTCCCCCCACTTTAGTGAGAGTTTTCCCCCTATGAAAAACTCACTCTAAAGTAGACATTCAAGAAACTTAAGTATGCAACAATAACAAAGGTACATAGTCATACCCTATCAAAGGACAAGAAAAATAGAGGATCATGCACAACCATCCCAACACCATGTGGAATGGGGTTGTTTGCCCGTAACAGATGTTGCTCACTCTAGGGTAGTGGAACCTTAGTCCATCCATTGGGTTAGTTATCCCAACGAGGTGGCCAACCATACTGAAGTTATCCTCCTGACAACTTTGATAAGGCACCATAATGTAATGCTTTTTGTATGCTTTCGAATATCATGTCTGTAATTTTTTTTTAAAAGGGACTTTCTTCTTAGGGAACATCATGCCTAATGTCTCCAAGAGAGGACAAGTCAAAGAGTATCATATCACCACTTATGGGATGCCTCTTGTTTTGCATCATGCCACTAAGAGAGATCGTATCCTTAGAAATATTACACTGTTAGAGGACATCAAACCCAATGACATCACCAAGAAGAGGACATGTCACAAGAAAAAAGAAAATCACGCCATGAAATATGCCAAAAGATGTCATCGATGTATGCCCCCACTTTAAAGTGGTTACTAACACCATTATTGTGAGAAATTGCTTTAAAGTAGCTAATGTTTTGTCCTAAGACATGAGAGCTTTCCTTGGAAAACCCAATCCCAAGTCATATGTTTCCGAAATAAATCCACGCCATGAAATAGGAAGGAAGGGTTTCCCCCAAAAATACATAAGGGATCTATGGATTTGGGGTCAATATGTCTTTGCTACAATGTTTTTAGAGAGCTCAAAATGTCATCATTTCCAAAATACTCATGGAATAGAAAGAATGACACAAAGAGGACGAAAACAAAAAAAAACCTTGAGTTAACATGAAAGAGAGGTCTAAATGTCTCGACACCTTGTATAATCCCCAAAAGGAAAACATAAGAAAAATGAAAAGATAAAGGAAAGATTTTGGGTCAACATGGAAGAGACCTAAATGTCTTGACGCCTTGTGTCATCCCCAAAAGGAAAGCACAAGACAATTGAAAAATGCTTATGACATAGAGAAGAATGTAGATGCATATAGAGGAACACACAAAAAAAGAGAAAGATACATCAAACAAAACATCACGGGGGATCACATTACACACATGCAATCACATAAAGAAACATGACAAAGCAAAAGACTAATAAGGCACATGCGAGTCAACCTTGAGCTGGTCGTCCACATCCCAATCTCAGTCTGTATAAATAGAAGGAGAACAACTAGCCAAAGGGACAAAGACAAGTGCCGAACTAGGGGAAGCACCAAGTTCAACACTCTTTGTAGAAGATTTTTCATTTAAGCTCATAGAAGAGGAAAACAATGTATTCAACTCATTATGCACTTGTTCATCAATCTTTGTATTTATTTTCGCTTTTATGTTTTTCTCCTTCATTTCCTTCATTGTCCACCTTCTTTCCATTTCCACTACTCATTCATTCCATATTTATCTCCTTTTTAAGATCTTTCATTTCATGTGTTATTTCATATCCTTTCTCTCTCTCTCTCTCTCTCTCTCTTTCTCTCTCCTCTTTCTTTCTCTTTCTCCTCATATATATGTGTATGTATGTCTGGTCTCAGGACATCAATTTCTCTTATTGACTTTTTCGTTGCTTTATTCTCTCTTATTGATGTCCTGTAATTGTATATTTATTTGTTCTTATTTTTGTATTTGTATTTGTAATTGTTATTGTAATTGTATGTCATTTATGCATTTTTATCCATGTGTTTATTTAAGAATTCTCATGTGTATGCATATGTATATGTTTATGTATATGCATATGTATATGTTTATGTATATGTATATGTATATGTATATGTATATGTACATGTATACACACATATATGCATGCATATTTTAATGCTTATTTTTCTCTCTTGGTTAATTTTCATTTTCTTATTGAATTCATTTCCTTGATTTATTTTTTCTATTCACTTGTGTTGCTCTGTAACATATTCCTTTGTGTTTGGGTCACTTGTAATTTTATTTATTTATTTAATGGTTGTGATGCCTTTTGGTCTTTATTTTGGATTCTTTTTTGATTATTTTCTTTGAAATAATATTTTATTTTTCATGTATTATGTTTATATATCTTAACTCTTGTTCTTTAATTTTTTTACTTTCTTTGTTTTCCTTTTTATTATTTATTTTTTAATTTTATTTGTTGTTTCATTGTAATTTATAATTATATGTCGCTCTCTTTCATTTTCTTTGATTGTGCTTATTTGTATTAATTAAATATTATTGTGCATTTTTATACTTAGTTTCCTTTTTTCAATTCTTAGCATTTTATTAATTGATTTCTTATGTTTTCTCTAAATTTTAAATACATTTTATTTCATTGTTTCACCTTGTTTCTTGTGCCACCCTCTCTTCCCCCCTTTTCTCTCCATTTTAGCCTTTTCTTGGTCTGCAAATATTCATTTTACTCCTCATGCTCTATTCTATCCTAATGATGGATCACATAGTGTGATCTGAAATGTTGTTGAAAAAATACTTACAAAATCTAATCTAGAAACACTTAGCAAAAAATATCATGGATTGTGGAAATCTATTGCCACTAATCTTTGAAATGTCAATGTCATCATCTAGATTAATAACAATGGGAGGTCAAATGAAAATATCCATGGAATGCTCTTGTTTATGTTGTAGCAAGGGTATAGGATCATCATGCATTGCTTCAGGTAAGTTTGGATTTTGATTTTCTATGTTGTTGTTTTCTTATTTTGTTTGTAACATGCGAGAAATAGCATGAAATATTTTCTATGCTCTCTAACACTTCTATTCCATTTAAATATATTTTAATTTTTTTTTGTGTAAGAGTGGGTTTGTCAATCATAGGTTCCTTCTCTTCCTTGGGAGGAATGGAAGAAACAACAGGAGGTTGTGTAGTACACCTCCATTTATGCTTATGTTTTCTGTTGCATGTTTTTATAATGTTAGACTTTGGTACTTGGTTTGGATATTTTGATCGCTGATTTTGAGCGACAGTGGATTCACATTGTGATTTGATGATACATTGTATGGTGATAATTGATTTATGACATGCTTTGATATAGCGTAGATGTTTTCCTTCAGATGATTATTGCTATATGTATGTTTATGATGGACTAACTGTTATTTAATTCATTAGTCTGATGTGACATGCATTAGTGTGGAGAACGGAGTCGCATCACTCGCTTGCAAGTGCCCTGTGATATCTGTGATTTTCTCCGCACGGTGTGCTTGTACAATGGATTATATGTATATGCATGTTATTTGTTTGGTTGCAGGATTGCAGGTACATGACACTGACTCCACTTGGTTACTCAGGTCTGAGCGTGTCAAGACTCAACGGATATGTTGATTGGGAGGTAGTAGCATGGTTCATCCTAGTCTAGTCTATAACCCGGTCATAGTACATCGTTAGTTTAGTTTGGAGTCTTAGATTGTCTTGTCTTTTCCTGTTTGGATTAATTGCTTTGATAGGAAAATCTTGTCAGTTTTTATGATAGTTATTATTCTTTAATATACTGTTATTTAAATTAATTTTTAAATGTTAAAGAAATAAGTTTTATATTTTATTTAATTAATTAATTAGTTTGTTTGGTTAAATAATTTGATCTTAGAGATTAAATTTATTTAATTAAATTAATTAATTAATTAAATTAAAATTGTTTTAAATTGTGTGTGAATAGATTTAATTTTAAATTATTTATTATTATTGTAGAAATGGCATTTTGAATTGTTAAATAAAATTGTATTTTTGAAAATTAAAATTTTAAATTTTAAATAAATTAAATTCATGCAAATCTTGAAAGGCAAGATTGCCGAGAAGTTGTTGAAGATATTTTTCTTCTTCTCGACAAGTGTGCCAGTTGAATTTATTGTTTTTGTTGAGGAATTTCTCGGAGGTTATTTGGGATCTGGGAAAACACAGAAGGCTATTCTATTCTTCACGGGAAAAAAATATTAGGGCTCTGTTTAAAAAATTTGGGTTTATGTTTTTTTTGGTATTGTTGCAAATTTGTGGAAGTTCTCTGGTTTGCATTTTGGGTATTGGTTCTCGGGAAAGGATTTGGAAGCTACAGGCAAAGCTCTTCTCCAGACAGATTTTTGAAGCTAGGCAAATAGGTATTTCCCTTGTGTTTTAAATTGGTTTGTTTTATGAAAATAATCTTGGAGAAAAGAAAGTTACATTTTTTAAAAATTTCTATATTTCTCGGGAAAGTTATTTTCTGTATATCTTCTGAAAGGATTTGTAGATTTTCTTTAAATTTCTGAAAACTTCCTTCTTTGGAAAATATTTAAATTAGTGAAGGGAAATTATTTAAATGGGGAAAGGAATTTAAAACCTCTGGGGTAAATTAGTATTTGTTTGGAATTGCAGTGCGTAATTTCCATTGAAAACACCGATGAAAATTTTACAGTTTCCTCGATTTCCCTACTATAACCCTGAAGAAATTTCATTATTCTCTGTTGAAAAACCTTGTTAATTTGTATAAATATATATATAATATATATATTTATACATATATTTTATCTTTTATATATAAATTAGATTGTGAAAGAAACTTATTTTTAATTATATGTTTATTTAATTGAATTCGTCGTATAGGTGTATATGTTAAAAAAATTCAAATTAAAATTTCCGCATATGCGAATTCCGAAATTCGCAGTTTTAAGTCTGTTTTTAAATTTCAATGGAAAAATTCCTTTTTTAATTTAATATAGGGTTATACTGGTTAGGGGGCCGCGGGGCTACCCCACAGTCGCCCCCATATGGGGCGACGATTGTGGAGGCAGCCGGCGCTGCCCTCACAGGCAGCGCGCGGCTGTCACACAACCGCCTCCCCATACGGGGAGGGCTGCGCTTGCAGCCGTAGGCTGTGAAGCCTGCACATACTTCCATGGGCGTATACAGTCGAGGGCAGAAAGAAACACGGGTGTATAATGTTTAAACGGAAATTTCAATTATACATTATTTCGAACATGAAATCCGAATAAGGGTTTTATATATTATTTAATAATATTTTTATTAATATATATATATATATATATATATATATATATATATATATATATATATATATATGTGTATATGTATATGTATATGTATATGTATATGTGTATATATATATGTATTATTTATATTAATATGAATATATGTTAGGGATGACATTAGTTAGATTTATAACAGAAAGGTTGAAAAAGGAAATTTGATAGTTATTGATAAGTGAAGTTGAAAAAGTTAAAATTAGAATTAAATGATGTTATTTCCTTTAATGTTTGAGAAAAGAATTACAATTAAGATGCTATAATTTCTTGTTGATTCTATTGAATGATTGGATTTAGTAAATCCGAATAGTAGACATTTATTTTTCAATTTGTTTTATATCGTGTTTTTTGTTGGGCAAATTGGGAATGTCGTAGATGTACAAGTCTTCCAGACAAATTGTTAAATGTGGGAATTGGGATTGTTAAGTTGAATTAATGTGTTGGCTAAGGATGTGTACATAGTATTAGCATGGTGTTTAGATACCTGTTTTTATGAACATAGTTATTGATGTTCGTTGTGAAAAGTGCAAAATTGTATATTGTATGTTTGTACACCTTGTTGCCTTAGTCAAGAAAACTTAGATTCCTTTGTTATGTTTAGGGGAGTGGCTTTGTGTAAGGTCCGACACACAAAGTGGTGTTAGGGTAACTTACAAAGAGTTAGTAAGTCAGTGATAACTAAATAACACAGTGGTTAGAATTAAAATATTTAACAAAAGTAGTATGCCTCGCTTATAGAATCTAGAGCTAGTTCAGTCTTGAGTATAAGATGAGAAGGCCTGGAATGGCAAATCGATATCTTGCTACCTTAAAAGATATTTGATTCTGCAATAGCTTGCAAATGGAGCCGGGTTTCGTAAGAGGTTACCAGGGTAAAGCAAGTTGGGGGCCGGAACCTAGGAAGAAACACCAGGGTAACCTTTGCAATATTGTGATGACACTCCACCTAAAATAACAGTTTACCTTGTGTACTTAGCACATTTGATTGTCTTAAATCTAGAAGCAATGTAACAATCAGTTAGTTATGTACTTGTGTCTAGGGTTAGTAGATTATGTCTAGGTAACCATATTACTATCTCCTAGCACAGGGGGTGGACCTACGGGTACCACATGGTTGGGTGGAACATGCACCTTACTCCGTTGGGTCCCCAGTTTATGATCATGGCAACGAGAGCTTCATGGATGGAGAGCTCGTACTTGGATATAGATGTACTTTCTTTATTGCATTACTGTAATTCTTGTAATTGAAAACATCCCTCAATTGTTTATGAGGTGAACATTGTAAAATGTAATTGTAATTATTATTGATCTACCTCATCAGATGAATGAGTATTGCAATATATATTTTCAAATGCAATGTAAGTAATCATATTTTTACTTTATACTATCTTGAATGGAATTCAAATGATATGTGATGTTTATTTTTAAGTTTATGATTAATTAAATATATGCAATGTGAAATACTAAAGTCGTCTATGGAAACTCAAGTAGTGTAACATCGCGTAACTTAATGAATGTATGCAACTAATTAAGTTAACCTTAATACTTTAAAAAAAAATTTATTTCACTTTTATATACAATTGCAACATTCCTTAGGTTATAAGACGAGGCATTGCAGATTGGTATCAGAGCCAAGGTTACTACCACTGGACGCTCTAGGTAATCGCGAGCCCATTAGGTTGACCTAGTACGTAGTGTCGCTATTTGTTAGCCTTGGTTGATTAGTATCTAAGACTCGTTATTGTTATGTGTAGGAACATGCCTAGAGGAGGTGGTAGAGGTCATGGTAGAGGTCGAGGTGGAGGCCGAGGGCCAATCCCTCAGGTTACTCCCCCTCTGAGCCCTCATCAGAGTGATCAGGCAGAGCAGTTGGATCAGAGGAATGAGGGACAGAATCCTGAACAGTCAGGAGTAGAGGGTTCACAGATACGTCCTTTATTAGAGGAGGTCCTAGCTCGATTGGAACTAGACAGGAAGTTGAGCAGGAGGTTGTTAGAGAGAGAGATAGATCTCCTAGGAGAGTAGATGATACAGTGCATCAGGATGCTATTACTGCAAGACACATGAGGGATTTACTGAGGGCACGCCCTCCTACTTTTGATGGTATAGGAGGTGGCTTAGAGGCAGAGACTTGGCTACTGGATTTGGGTAGATGCTTCGCCATGCACCCTTACGGTAGCAATACCCGAGCGAGATGCGCTATTATGCATCTGAGAGGATTCACCTCTACTTGGTGGCGCCTGGAGGAGCAGAAGCTCCACTTAGATATTGGGTCAGTGTCTTGGGAGATGTTCCTAGAGAGGTTTAGAGCACGGTTCTTATTGGAACACTAGAGGTAGCGATGGGATGACGAGTTCCATGATCTCGTCAGTTGGCTCTTTCTGTTGAGCAATATGAACGTAGATTCTATGAACTCAAGCAGTATGCAGGTATTGGCGATGATGAGCCTATGCTAGTACAAGACTTCATCAGGGGTTTAAACGCACGCATTAGTGGTGGAGTCAGAGTCTTTGAGCCAAAGACTATGGAAGTTGTGGTGGAGAAGGCTCGAATAGTGGAAGAGAACCTTGTTATGGCATTAGGTGGTCACACAGGAGTACAGATTGGTAGTGCTCCTGCAACAAATTTTAGTCCATGGGGTGGACAGGCATAGACAGGGGGTTCCTCTAGGAACCAACATACACCCTCAAAGGGTGGGCAGCAACAACAACAACGTACACCTCAAAAGAATAATAATCCACAACCACAAGGTAATAGTCCACAAACAGGAAAGAATTGCAACTGGTGGCGGAACAAGCGCAATAGGTAGGATCAACCTACGCAGAGTGCTCAGTCTACTGTCAGTAGAGGTAGTTTCCAGCAATCCAATGCACCTTCAGGTGGCAGAGGATTCAGTAGAAGTACAAGTTGTTACTCGTGTGGACAGCAGGGACACATTGCTAGGCAGTGTCCGATGAGAGGTTCTTCTAGTTTTGGGCCTCGACCTATAGTTTCAGAGCCTACAGTGGGTGATGTAGGACAATCACATAAAGTATATGTTGTGGTTAATGACCGCCAAGCCGATCACCAGAACACAGTGGTCGAGACTTCAGGTAAGTTACATGGTGTTAGTGTTTCCATTCTTTTTGATTCTGGAGCTACCGACTCCTTTATTTCACTGACCATCGTTGACCGATGTGGTCTTGTGGCGGTAAAGCAAGGAGGTAAGTGGCAGGTTGAATTCACCTCTGGGGTGAAAGTAGCAGTAGAGAACTTAGTACATAATTGTGAACTTAGAATTGGTACGTTAACTACCTTAGTAGATTTATATGTTACACCTTTAGGATCGTATGACATAGTTTTAGGTATGGATTGGCTAGCATCTCATCATGTTGTGATTGACTGTCGACTTAAGACAGTTAGTTGCATTAATGATTTAGGTGTGAAATTGGAAATTATAGGTGTTCAAAGACCTATCTCTTTGTGGATGATATCTGCTATGCAATTAAAGAGATGTCTTTGTCAGGGATGTCAACTGTTTGCAACAACAGTTACTAATTTAGAAGAAGGTGAGAGTCAAGAGGTATTTCTTGATGATCATCCTATTCTTAGGGAATTCGCTGACGTGTTTCCTGATGATGTACCTGGAATGCCACCAAAGAGAGATATTGACTTTAGAGTTGACCTTGTTTCTGGAGCTGAGCCTATATCTAGAGCTCCATAGAGAATGACGACTCAAGAGTTAGAGGAACTTCGTATTCAGTTAGAGGAACTATTAGAAAAGGGTTTTATTCATCCAAGTGTTTCCCCTTGGGGAGCACTTGTCATCTTCGTAAAGAAGAAGGATGGGTCACTTAGACTGTGCATTGACTATCGTCAATAGAACAAGGTTACGATTAAGAATCGTTATCCTTTGCCTAGAATCGATGATCTTTTTTATCAGATCAAGGGAGCTAATGTGTTCTCTAAAATTGATTTGAAATCTGGTAATCATCAATTGCGAATAGCTGAAGCAGATATTCATAAAACTACTTTTCGAACTCGTTATGGGCACTACGAATTCACAGTAGTACTGTTTGGGTTAACAAACGCACCATCAATATTCATGAGTTTAATGAATGGTGTTTTTCATACTTACCTTGATTGCTTTGTCCTTGTATTTCTCGATGATATTTTGATCTATTCGAGAAACATGAAGGAGCATGAAGAACACTTGAGACAGGTATTGCAATGTTTAAGGGAAAATCAATTGTATGCGAACTTGAAGAAGTGTGACTTCTTTCAAACTGAAGTGAAATACCTTGGACATGTGATTTGGAAAAGGTATTGTTGTGGATCCTTCAAAGATTCAAGCTATTGTAGATTGGCCCGCGCCTACTAATGTAGGTGAAGTGTGTAGTTTTATGGGTCTAGCTAGTTATTATAGGCAGTTTATTGAGGGATTTTCTAGAATCGATCATCCTATTACTTCTCTTCAGAGAAAAGGGAAGAAGTTTGTTTGGACAGAGCAGTGTCAGTTGGCTTTTCAAACATTTAAAGAAAAGTTGACTAATGCGCCTATACTGATTGTTCCTGATCCTACTAAGGATTTCGTAGTGTGTACGGATGCATCCTTAGAGGGTTTGGGAGCAGTTCTGATGCAAGATGGGTGTGTGATTGCTTATGAGTCTCGCAAACTCAAAGATCATGAATTAAACTATCCCACTCATGATTTAGAACTAGCTGTAGTTGTGCATGCATTAGTTCGATGGAGGCATTTTTTATTAGGTCATTGTTTTGAACTTCATACTGATCACCGTAGTCTACAGTATATTTTTACACAACCTAACTTGAATGCTAGACAAAGACGGTGGATGGAGTTCTTGTGTGAGTACGATTTTGAAGTGAAATATGTTCAAGGAAAAGAGAACGTAGTGGTTGATGCTCTTAGTTGTCGTTGACATGAGATCTCTGCTACTACTCTTGAAGTAGATTTAAGAAGTCAAATATTAGCAGTACTTCCTACTGATAGATTATATCAGGAAGTGAGGTCAGAGATTGAATCTGGTAGACCTTTAGAAGGTTGATTTGCAGGGTATATCCTAAAACCAGATGGTATATTACGGCATTTTGGTCGTATTTATGTACCACATTTTGAGGGTCTTCATACATTAATTATGACTGAAGCACATCGAGCTCCGTACTCAGCTCATCCAGGTGTTAAGAAAATGCATGCTAACCTTTGGCAATTATATTTCTGGCCTGGTATGAAATGTGATATTGCTGACTATGTATCGAGATGTCTTGAATGCCAGCGAGTCAAAGCTGAGCATCAACATCCCGTTGGATTATTGCAGCCACATCTCATTCCTGAATGGAAATGGGACATTATATCTGTTGTTTTTATTGTAGGATTACCTACGTCATCCCGTCGACATGATGCCATTATGGTAATTGTTGACCGATTGACTAAGGTAGCTCATTTCTCACCAATACGATCATCATATAATGCATCATCCGTAGCTAGGATATTCATGGAGGACATTGTTAGATTGCATGGGATTCCTCATAGGATTATTTCTGATAGAGATCCCGTATTTACTTCAGCCCTATGGACTTCATTACAACATGCTCTAGGTACATAGTTGAACTTTAGTTCAACGTATCATCCTCAAACCGATGGACAAATAGAGAGAGTTAACCAAATATTATAGGATATGCTTAGAATGTACGTAATGGACCAACAATCACATTGGGAGGATTATCTGTACTTAGTAGAATTCGCTTACAATAACGGATATCAGAGTTCCATAGGTATGCCACCATTTCAGGCATTATACGGTTGTCCTTGTCGAACTCCATTAAGTTGGGATCGATTTGAGGATAGAGTGTTACTTGGTCCTGAGATGCTTCGAGACATGGAGCAACAGGTTGACTGTATTAGAGAACATTTGATAGCAGCACAGGATAGGCAAAAGAAGTATGCCGATGCGCATAGAATCGACTGACAATTTACTGTTGGTGATAGAGTGTTTCTTCGAGTGTGACTGCGAAAGAGTCCAATCCGTTATGGAAAAGGCTCTAAGCTTGCGCCTCGTTTCGTTGGGCCATTTGAGATCTTAGAGAGAATTGGTCTTGTGGCGTATCGACTCGCCTTACCACCCAGTTTGTCATGTATTCATGATGTTTTTCATGTATCGGTTCTTAGACCATATCATCCTAACATTTCTCATGTACTTGATTGGAATGCGTTATAGGTAGAGGACGGGCAGCTGGCTTTGGAGCCCGTGGCCACTCTACAGTGTCGGACGCTCGGTCTCAGGGGTCAAGACGTTGATCAGGTGAGGGTCCAATGGGATCCTAGCCATGAGGCTTCTGCTACTTGGGAGGATGCGGCACGCATGAGGGAACTTTATCCCTATTTGTTTGCAAGCTTTCAGGAGCAAGCCTGATCCTAGGGGGGGAGGATGTAGTACCCCTCCATTTATGCTTATGTTTTTTGTTGCATGTTTTTATACTGTTAGACTTTGGTACTTGGTTTGGATATTTTGATCGTTGATTTTGAGCAACAGTGGATTCACATTGTGATTTGATGTTATATTGTATGGTGATAATTGATTTATGACATGCTTTGATATAGCGTAGATGTTTTCCTTCAGATGATTATTGCTATATGTATGTTTATGATGGACTAACTGTTATTTAATTCGTTAGTCTGATGTGACGTGTATTGGTGTGGAGAACGGAGTTGCATCACTCGCTTGCGAGTGCCCTGTGATATCTGTGATTTTCTCCGCATGGTGTGCTTGTACAATGGATTATATGTATATGCATGTTATTTGTTTGGTTGCAGAATTGTAGGTACATGACACCGACTCCACCTGGTTACTCAGGTCTGAGCGTGTCAAGACTCAACGGATATGTTGATTGGGAGGTAGTAGCATGGTTCATCCTAGTCTAGTCTATAACCTGGCCATAGTACATCGTCAGTTTAGTTTGGAGTCTTAGATTGTCTTGTCTTTTCCTGTTTGGATTAATTGTTTTGATAGGAAAATCTTGTCAATTTTTATGATAGTTATTATTCTTTAATATACTGTTATTTAAATTAATTTTTAAATGTTAAATAAATAAGTTTTATATTTTATTTAATTAATTAATTAGTTTGTTTGGTTAAATAATTTGATCTTAGATATTAAATTTATTTAATTAAATAAATAAATTAATTAATTAAATTAAAATTGTTTTAAATTGTGTGTGAATAGATTTAATTTTAAATTATTTATTATTATTGTGGAAATGGCATTTTGAATTGTTAAATAAAATTGTATTTTTGAAAATTAAAATTTTAAATTTTAAATAAATTAAATTCATGCAAATCTTGAAAAGCAAGATTGTCGAGAAGTTGTTGAAGATATTTTTCTTCTTCTCGACAAGTGTGCCAGTTGAATTTATTGTTTTTGTTGAGGAATTTCTCGGAGGTTATTTGGGATCTGGGAAAACACAAAAGGCTATTCTATTCTTCATGGGAAAAAAATATCAGGGCTCTGTTTAAAAAATTTGGGTTTATGTTTTTTTTGGTATTGTTGCAAATTTGTGGAAGTTCTCTGGTTTGCATTTTGGGTATTGGTTCTCGGGAAAGGATTTGGAAGCTACAGGCAAAGCTCTTCTCCAGATAGATTTTTGAAGCTAGGGAAACAGGTATTTCCCTTGTGTTTTAAATTGGTTTGTTTTATGAAAATAATCTTGAAGAAAAGAAAGTTACATTTTATTAAAAAATTTGTATTTCTCGGGAAAGTTATTTTCTATATATCTTCTAAAAGGATTTGTAGATTTCCTTTAAATTTCTGAAAACTTCCTTCTCTGGAAAATATTTAAATTAGTGAAGGAAAATTATTTAAATGGGGAAAGGAATTTAAAACCTCTGGGGTAAATTAGTATTTGTTTGGAATTGCAATGCGCAATTTCCATTGAAAACCCCGATGAAAATTTTACAGTTTCCCCGATTTCCCTACTGTAACCCTAAAGAAATTTCTTTATTCTCTGTTGAAAAACCCTGTTAATTTGTATAAATAAATATATATAATATATATATATTTATACATATATTTTATCTTTTATATATAAATTAGATTGTGAAAGAAACTTATTTTTAATTATATGTTTATTTAATTGAATTCCCCGTATAGGCATATATGTTAAAAAAATTCGGATTAAAATTTCCGCATATGCGAATTCTGAAATTCACAGTTTTAAGTTTGTTTTTAAATTTCAATGGAATAAAATGCATTTTTTTTATTTAATATAGGGTTATACTGGTTAGGGGGCCGCGGGGCTACCCCATAGCCGCCCCCATATGGGGCGATGACTGTGGAGGCAGCCAGCGCTGCCCTCACAGGCAGCGCGCGACTGTCACACAGCCGCCTCCCCATACGGGGAGGGCTGCGCTTGCAGCCGTAGGCTGTGAAGCCTGTGCATACTGGCATGGGCATATACAGCCGAGGGCAGAAAGAAACACGGGTGTATAATGTTTAAACGGAAATTTCAATTATACATTATTTCGAACATGAAATCCAAATAAGGGTTTTATATATTATTTAAAATATTTTTATTAATATATATATATATGTGTGTATATGTATATGTATATATATATATATGTATTATTTATATTAATATGAATATATGTTAGGGATGACATTAGTTAGATTTATAACAGAAAGGTTGAAAAAGGAAATTTGATAGTTATTGATAAGTGAAGTTGAAAAAGTTAAAATTAGAATTAAATGATGTTATTTCCTTTAATGTTTGAGAAAAGAATTACAATTAAGATGCTATAATTTCTTGTTGATTCTATTGAATGATTGGATTTAGTAAATCCGAATAGTAGACATTTATTTTTCAATTTGTTTTATATCTTGTTTTTTGTTGGGCAAATTGGGAATGTCGTAGATGTACAAGTCTTCCAGACAAATTGTTAAATGTGGGAATTGGGATTGTTAAGTTGAATTAATGTGTTGGCTAAGGATGTGTACATGGTATTAGCATGGTGTTTAGATACCTATTTTTATGAACATAGTTATTGATGTTCATTGTGAAAAGTGCAAAATTGTATATTGTATGTTTGTACACCTTGTTGCCTTAGTCAAGAAAACTTAGATTCCTTTGTTATGTTTAGGGGAGTGGCTCTGTGTAAGGGCCAACACACAAAGTGGTGTCAGGGTAACTTACAAAGAGTTAGTAAGTTAGTGATAACTAAATAACACAGTAGTTAGAATTAAAATCTTTAACAAGAGTATTATGCCTCACTTATAGACTCTAGAGCTAGTTTAGTCTTGAGTATAAGATGAGAAGGCCTAGAATGGAAAATCGATATCTTGTTACCTTAAAAGATATTCGATTTTGCAATAGCTTGCAAATGGAGCCGGGTTTCGTAAGAGGTTACCAGGGTAACCCAAGTTGGGGGCCAGAACCTAGGAAGAAACACCAAGGTAACCTTTGCAATATTGTGATGACACTCCACCTAAAATAATAGTTTACCTTGTGTACTTAGCACATTTCATTGTCTTAAATATTGAAGCAATGTAACCATCAGTTAGTTATGTACTTGTGTCTAGGGTTAGTAGATTATGTCTAGGTAACCATATTACTATCTCCTAGCACGGGGGGTGGACCTACAGGTACCACATGGTTGGGTGGGATGTGCACCTTACTCTGTTGGGTCCCCAGTTTATGATCATGGCAACGAGAGCTTCATGGATGGAGAGCTCGTACTTGGATATAGATGTACTTTCTTTATTGCATTACTGTAATTCTTGTAATTGAAAACATCCCTCAATTGTTTATGAGGTGAACATTGTAAAATGTAATTGTAATTATTATTGATCTACCTCATCAGATGAATGAGTATTGTAATATCTTTTCAAACGCAATGTAAGTAATCATATTTGTACTTTATACTATCTTGAATGAAATTCAAATGATATGTGATGTTTATTTTTAAGTTTATGATTAATTAAATATATGCAATGCGAAATACTAAAGTCGTCTATGGAAGGTCAAGTAGTGTAACGTCGCGTAACTTAATGAATGTATGCAACTAATTAAGTTAACCTTAATACTTTTAAAAAAAAATTATTTCACTTTTATATACAATTGCAACATTCCTTAGGTTATAAGACGGGGCATTACAGGTTGTTCAACTGCTTTTTCTTTAACTTTGTAATTTTTTTTAATTTTAGAAGGAACAACGAGATTACTTTCGTTATCTAGAGGCCTCTTGTAGGAAATGGTAGGAGGTTTTATAGGGTGCTCTTGGATGTTTGGAAGGGATTTCCATTCAATCATTTCTTCGTTAAGGATAGGTATTTCAGTCATAGGTTGAGGTATGTTTCGAAGGGATAATTCTGCTATGTGCTTTTCCTTGAACTTTTGATATGATTTGGAAAAGAAGTCCCCATGAGGATTAATAGGTTCCATAGGCTCAGGCCAAAATAAATCTAATGAAAAGTTTTCTCAAGTCGACACATGATTAAATCCACTATGATGCATAGTAAAAATTTCATTTCCAAATGGAAAATTTGAACATTTATGCGCAATCAAAGGGACGCCATTCATGGAGCGAATCCATGGATATTCTAACTTCACATGAAATTGATCCAGTTGTGGGATGATGGTGAATGAGACAATTAATTTTTTTGGTCCAACTTTTAAAGGGAGATCTATCGAGCCAATCGTAGGACAAGCAAAACCATTATGCATCTTGATCCATGCTTTTGGTTTGTCATATGCATCTTGATAGAGTTCATGCACAAATAGAAATTCTTCATTGATCAAATTCTCTCCACAGACGAGATCAATTAATATCCTATTAGTGGGCTTATCATTGATTTAGCTAGCTAAGTAAACAGGACCATTAGGTGTATGTTTAAGTATGCCATTTTGTAAGAAAGCAATACCAAGAGGATTTTTACTTAAGCCCTTATGAGGTCTAGCTTAGATAAATGCTACCATTTTAATCAGTTGTTCTTAATTGATATGTTTTATGTTTTCATCATCTGTGTCAACATTCATCACACCATTCTTTTTTTCACTAGCTTTGACAAATGAAATAGTGTTCTTAGGCATGGGATTGGTAAAGATTTATAAGTTTTGGTTAGGAGGAGCTACAGACTTATTACCTTGATTACTCACACCTCCGATTTGAAGTTGATTATTGTCAATAAGGTCTTGCACAAGATGTTTAAGATGCTTACAATATTCCATATTATGTCCATTTTTTTGGTGATAATGGTAATAAGAGTTTCTTTGAAAGCCTTTGGGAAATGGTATATTAGGATCATGCTCTTTAATAGGAGGTAACGTAAAAATGTTCTTTTTGATAAGTTGCAACATGATATTATGAAGGGTATTAGGTAAAGGAGTGAACTCTCTATCCCTATCCCCAAAAGAATTCTTCATTTTTATATCAACCACTTGATTATTAGTTTGTTGACTTGGTTCAGGGGAATTTAGCTGTAAAAATACCTTATTATGATTCTTGACATGTTGTAACTATTTTGAGTTGTGGATTTAGACTTTTTAGGATGACTAGGGGGATTTTTTACATCACGACCACAAGTCATATTTTGATAATCACAAAGGGTTGTACATAACTGTGTAAAGGATGGAAATCTCAACATTTCAAGTTTTCTTTGGAGTTTACTTTGTAAGTTGGCAATAAAAATTCGTTGAAGGTCGACGTTAGGAATCTTAATGTTTACTTGTGAATAAAGAGTTTGGTATCTTACTATGAAATCGGTAACTTTCTCATCCTCTTTTTGCTTGCATGTCATTAAATCAACAAGGGTCATCTTAGGACCCATGTGAATATGGAAGTGGTTGTAAGAGGAATCATCAAGTTCATTTAATGAACCAATTGAATTATTTGGTAAAGAAGAGAACCACTCTAAAGTAGTATCCTACAAGGACCTAGGGAATAGCTTAGCCAAGAGTTTATCTTCAAAGATGAAATCACTACACAAGGCTGTAAAAGTGGAAACATGGCTAACATGATCTCCTTTCCCACCATATTTCTTGAATCGGGGAACTTATATACCTTGTGGCATTTGTGCTCTTAATATGTCCAACGATAATGGATTGGTTTTAACCTATTGCAAAGGTTAACCATTGTTGTTTTTTTGTAAGGTTGCAACTTGTTGTTGAAGGGATGCCATGGTTTGCAATAGTGAGTTAAGGAAAGGATCATTGTGATTGTAAGATTGAGGGGAATAAGGTGGAGTAGTGTATGTATGTGGAGGGCTAGTGAATTGTAAGTTTGTAAAGGTTGATGGCTGAGGGGATATTGTATTTGAATGAACAAAGGTAGAAGGAATTCTTATGAGAATACCTAAGGAAGTGTACATAGTGCTAGTAGGTATGATTGTTATGGTTGGTTGAAAGGTTGTTATAGGTTGAGGGTTTTTTTAGGTTGAAGGGTTGTTGTAGGTTGAAGGGTTGTGGTGGGTTGAGTACTAGTGTATGTAGGAATGGAAATCAATATTGTAAAAGATGGAATTGGAATTCCACCTTGGCTTTGAGTACACCCCAAAGCTTGAGTACTAGCATTTATGGTAGGGACAATGTTCTTAACATTAATAACTTTAGTTGTAGGGGGTGAAGTCATGGGAAATGAAGTATGTAAACTATGAGCCATAGAGGGTTGATTAACAACACTATCAGAAAGAGAGCTAGAAAACCAAAGATCTATAGTGAGTGAGATATTGCGGGATGAAATAAGCCTCGAACTACGTCTTACAATAGTATTGCTAATAGGACACCAAGTTGTAAAGCTCATACAAGTTTTAAAAACCTAGTGTGCAAACCCAAAATGGAAGGAGGAAATGCAAAGGCCTAGAATTAGATGCAATTTTTAGATTCTAAACAATGCAATAAACTGAAATGAAATGTTATAAATGCAATTTTGAATTTTGACAATGCACTAAATAAAGAAAATTAAGCTATATGCAATGAATTTGATGAAACAACTCAAAAAATTGAAACATAAATACAAAAATAACAAACAAAAGCCTAAAATTGAGGTTTCAAATCCTAGAAAATACAGATTAGGACCTATCAGGGACTCATTCACCAGTAAGGGAAAATGGGTCCTCGATAATGAGTTTTGAAATGTTTTGACTAATTTCTAAGTATTTTTCAATGCCTTTCAGATGGTAGAAAGTTTAGGTCAAGCCTGATTAGGGACCCATTCACCAGTAAAGGCGAATGGGTTCTTGATTAGGGTTTTTTAACTTTTTTTGAATGATTTTTAAGTTTTCCGCAATTTCTTTTAGTTCCATATTTAAGACAGTAACTTTCAGTTTCAGATTTCTTGGAAATGCAATGTAAAAATGTAATAAAATGATGAATGAAAAGACCTAATTTGAAATGCAATGTTGTTTTGATTTTCAAATGAAAATTTATGAGATCTAAATGGTATGCAAAATTACTGATTTTTATTTTTTAGAATTAGAGAATGCAAAAAAATGCAATTATAAACCCTAAATGAGATGCAAGTTTGGATGCAAAGTAAGAAACCCTAAATGAGATCTAATTAAATTAAAATGAATGCAAATGAATGTAAGATCTAACCTAGGATGAGAAGAAAGACTCCGAGATTAGAAAATTACAATATTCAAGAGGTTAGATTCACCAAAATGTTTAATAAAAAAAAGTAGGGGGTTTTGCATCAAAATGAATTGATAAAAATGATAAACCAATAAAATTTCCTATAAAAGATGCAATTATGTGTGTGATGTATGCAAATAATAATCAGAAATCAATCCTAACTATTATAGCAACAATGAGGGAAGTTTTGAGAGGTTAGAATGGTGTGTACCTTGCTGCAAGAAGGTCGTTTTTAGGTCACAAAGGACTCATTCGCCTTTACTGGCGAATGGGTCCCTGATAAGGTTTTTGAAACTAAGATCTAGGTTCTATTTCTTGATGTTTGCTGTCACGACTCCTTCTCTTACCCAACTTTTACTGCAAACTTTGATAGAATTTAATATTAAAAATGCATGAGCGCATGTGATACTCATGGAAAAGTTGAAAAAAATGCTTCCCCACATTGTTGGCTATGAGATTGTGAGTTAGTATTCATTAAATTTAAAACCTAACAAAACTTGAGATAAGGAATTGAAGTCAAATAAATTGAAGGCATTGTATATAGCATGTTTGTACTTGCCAATCAAGAACACCATTCTGCCGCCCAATGCCGACTTCTCACGCCACCCATATTTTTCACATGGATCATTCCAAATACCCTCAATAAATAGAAAATCTAATTCGAGAACTACAATGGAAAAGAATTTAATACATTTCTATCTATAAATTGAACATACGGGCATGCGTTTGAGGAAAATCTCCAATTCTATGTTATGCATTTTAGATTGTTTGTTTGTGCCCTGCCTTTGAAACAGATCAATGAGTAGGTATTCAAAATTTGAAGGTTTCATTTTATGTGGAATTGCTTGGCAGAGCTCCAAAAGAGTTTGTTTTGCAAATTTTTGTGGAAGGCCATCATGGTGACTTGGGTACTCCCTTTGCCATAAAAAAACTTATAGTTCCTCCAAGAATTAGTGCAACAGGTAGATTCACACCTTCTTAAAATGATCATGATTATATATGGTTTTGGTTGCAGTTCATAACATTAAGCATTCCATGAAAAGAAACTAGGTTGTGAACTCATACTACTTCAGATGTGTAGTTTCAAATTTGGTAATAAGTCTATGTGCAAATTAGGAGAATGTAGCCATTTAGACGATAGAACCATAGGAGTTGATGTTATGTAGATAAAACAATGTTTTTAAACCTAAATTTGTAAGTTCTAGGTTGATCCATGTGTAAAAAACAATAGCTTTCCACTAATCATTATCTCAGCCAAGTTCTTGATAAGCATAAACCAGCATATCCAATCAGAGTTTTAAGTCATACATCTAAGAAACAAATACCTTACATAATTGACTAAGGAAGGATTTGAAAGTAGAAACATTCAGTACCTTTTTTATCTCCTTGCATCTCAATTTCACATAAATTTTCTTTTTGAGAGTAGAGTCAGGCGCATGTTGCTCCTATTTCCTCTAATTTTTTTGTTTTACCATGAGTCATCAAGTAATAATAGTGAGAATGAAATTATTTTTGGAATTGGAGTAGGATTTAATTATTGTGGTAATTATGAATTTACCTATTAACGAAGTTATGAGATTTAAAAATTATCTTGATGCAACTAAGCTAATATAAGTGAATAATTTATAACATTTGGGACTTATAGATTCTGGATATATATATTATTTTGGAAAGATTTAATTGACTAATTTTAAATATAGTAGGATATTGTGATTCCTGTTCAAAATATAGACATTTATATCTTTTGCTTCTGGCATTCAATATCTATCACCAAATTAGTACTTCAAGAAGAAGAAAAAACCATTCTAATGCAACCACATGCAACGGTTACTTTTGTCTTAAGAGGATGGTAAATAGGTTTTTATCCCTTCACTCCTTATACCTCTCGTTATTATTAGGCATGTTGGAGTGTCTCGGTTCATATGTACACCCTTATATTAAAATTTCTACGTGACGAAATGGAAATCCTATTTATACTGGTAAGTAATGAAACTTCAAGTAAAAATCATCTCCCTACGATGTCCTAAACTTAAGGCTAAAAAAATGCACATTCTTCTTTAAAGCCTAAAATATTTGGGGGTAAAGTAAATCTCATGAATCTTTCCTTAAAAATAGAAAGAAAGAAGAGTACATGTTAATTTTAATAAAGAAAGGAAGGTTAGTGATATTTTAACTTTTTAAGATAAACTTTTCAAATTAATACTCTTTTAAGGGTGAATATTTACAAGTTTAAATATTTATTTTATGTGAAGATAGTTAGAAAAAGAAGGTCAGTTAGTATATTAATCTTTTAAGATGAACTTTTACAAATACTCTTTTTAAGTGAATATTTATAAGCTCAAATATTTATGTGAAGATACTTTCTTTTATTTATAATATTTAGAAATATGTAATTGTATTTGGTATAGTCAGGCTTGAAAATTTTCAATATAATGAATCTATAAATATCATTAATCCAATACCATGTAATAACATTGATAAAATCCTTTGACTTTAGTTAATTAAACTTTAGGACTTATAAAATAAAATAAAATAAATTAATTAATTAATATTTCCCCTTTGTCGAAGCATACAAATAGTAAATATTCTATCAACACATATGTGGTCTAGGCTCTTCAATTGTAAATATAGAGAATGTGAAGCCTCTTCTTACCTAGAAGTAATCTTCTATAAAATATAGGCAATGTAGGAAAATCATCCAATAGCCCTAGTTAAGTGTTGGATAAATATTTTATTACATAGTCAAATTGTAATCATCATTTCCTAATGCTACATAAACTATCTAGATAATATAGATATGATCTTAAGCCTCACAAAAATGCTTGAAGATGTTCAACTCAAGGGATTCTTGCATAAATTTGGCAAGGGGCGTACAAAATGATATATGATGAAATTTCCCCAAAATAATGCATGTAATTAATTTAAGTACGTCACTTAGTTACATTGCATGAGATTTCTTTACAAGTGGATATGGGTTAGTTACTTAATTGATGGTTAAATAATTATTTTATTGTCTATGGAACTTATTATAAATTCTTGACCAATTCTTGTTGATTTATTTAATCATCATGGGTTTTCTTTTATGAATGTTGTTAAGAGTTACCATGCCTTATGAGCTTTCTTTTCCTAATTAATATTTAAGTATGTTAGATATAGATTTGAAAACTAATCAAAGAAGGAAAAACAAAACCAACTACATTCAGTATTAATGGTGCCTCTGGTTCACGTTTACGGGTAAAGCCGTGGCGCTTGAGCTACTGCATCTATAGCCTAATACAGCTATAATAATGGTGTTTGTGGCATCGTCCCTATAAATCACTGGGGAGAAATAAGGAACATTGGCTAATTTAATCCAAAGGGAGGGAAATCCCCTTTGGATTGATAATCTAAAAAGATAAAAAGAAAACAAATTAAAATTCACTAGTGACAACATAGAAAACCAATCTTAGGAATTTTTCTATTGTGCAAGTGTAATGTTGACTTGAAGATATGATTACGTGGAAGATTTATTATGAAATAATTTAAAATGGGTCAAGGGTGATGAATATTAATAGGAAATAGGTTAGATGAATGTTGTTAGGTAAACAAACAATGGTCAAATCAACCATTTTTTATTATTGCTTCCCTTTGTGGGTAGCAACCACAGAGGAACTGTCTAGGGGAAATAAAAACCCTAGAAAGGGTTGCGTACCCGCTTTATAACAGTTCACATAAACATAGCCTAGAAAATAGAACTACATATTTTATGCCTTGATCCCATTTGGAAGTAGGGTATGTAGGCAGTCTGGGAAATGAAGGATGCTCCTAGTACTCAGGCGTTCGAGAATGGGGTTTAGGGTTAGAGAGATCACATAACTAGTTATGAGAGATAATCAACTAAAATACATACAACTATACTCAGAAGAATCCCACATGGATTGCTTGATTCCCCGAGGCCTTTAGGCTAAATTCCGATGTGGGTTTCAAGTTTTAGAATTACCATTTACATACCCTTGAGGACGATGACCTCAGTACACTTTTAATAGAAAGTGTGGTCATCAGGGAAGTGACTCAGGATCCAGATGATCCCGATGAGTCCAAGCCTCTGGCCAGAGCACGTACCTATCATATGATAGATGCTTGCCTTGTTTAGTTAGATGCCTATTCCAATTATATGAATAGATGTATTCCTATTCCATATGAATAGATGAAGTGAATTCCTGTTCCGTATGAACAGATGATATATCTATCTCGTATGGATAGAAATTCCTGAGTGTACTTGTGAATGAATACTTGAAAAAAAATAGTGTTGTTTTGGTTAAAATTAATTAGGTCTTTACATATGATTTCTCATATCCTTGGTGATCAGCTCTCAAATTCCTGAAACAAATTTTGTAGCCTTGTTTTTGTGTTCTTGAAATATGAATGACAATTTTTCTCCAATCTTGTTCTCCACTGATCTTTGACCTATGAACCTGCAAAAACACATTCAAGAGGAGAAAAAACTATTGATTGTTAGTGAATAGGTTTTTCCTAAGTCAAACCCCTTTTAGGTAATTAAATTGAATGATGAAACAATGAAATTGAAGCATGAACATGAAACAATGAAATGTTGATAACTTGGAAGTTGTCTTGGAATATAAATCTACAAACTAACATGAAGTGGCCATGAAGAATGTAGATCTTGATCTTCTAATTAGATATGAAACAATGATTGCAAATATATCCTTAATGCTACATCAAAAATCTTAGCTCAACAACATGATTGAATGAACTATGCCTTCAACATGATGAAATGACCTTGAATTTCTCTAATAAAAATTCACTAATCTACCTTTGAATGCCTTTGAAATGCTCTATGATGCTCTTGTGAATGTATTATTATGATCACTTTAACTTGATAGGTCTCTTAGGATGTTTGCATAATAAATCTTAGGTGAAACTATGTGAATTAACCTTATATTTATAATAAATCTAAGAATTGACCTTGAAATTCAAATAATCCAAGTTGACATTAGATCTAGAATTAGAAAGCATTATAATCCTGCCACAATTAAATTCAAAAAGGGGTGTCTTGTGTGAGGAGGACCCATTCGCCACTAAAGTTGAATGGGTCCTAACACAACTTTCTAGAACCATGCTTTGAGGGGATGAAATAACATCAAAAACCCATTTCAAAAAATGCCAAGAAAGGGGTTTCCTATGTGGAGAGGACCCATTCAACACTAAAGGTGAATGGGTCCTAACACCATTTTCTAGTCCACCTCAAATTTTCCAAATTAAATGTCATGCAATATCATTATTAAGTGTCAGGATAGATCCTTAAAAAATGCAATTAAGAGGGCTTGAATTGATCTAAAGGGCCAATTAAGCTCCAATTAACCACAATTAATTAATGAAATCCTACATAAGTGTGAAATTGTAATACAACACTTTACAACACCTTAAATAAGGTACAATTTAAGTACATTCTATTAAAAAGGGCCCTTGATTCAATGTGAATGTTTACAACACATTACAACACTAAATCAAGTCATTATTAGGTTAATTTATATCAATTATTCCCAAATTAAGCATGAAAAAGGGTTAATTTTTTGATGCTACACATTCTTAGGAATATCAAAATTGACCTTGAATTTAGGGATGAATGAATAGATTGGACTGAAATATTAGGGGCAATGATAGTGGCAACAACAATAGTGGTAGAAATAACAATAGCAGATGGTAGGGTCCATTCAACTGAAACAACAAGAGGAGTGGGGGTAGGAACAGTAGAAATGATAGGGGAAGAAGAGATAGGGGAATTATTAGGATCATCCCTATGTGTATATTCTTGTACTTCTTCCTTTGGACCTTCCTTTGCTTGCTCTTCCTCTTGAGCTAACACCTCCTCTATGATAGTACATGTGCTTCACTGGAGGGTGAGATAACCTCTTTCCCCTTTTGAGTGTGGTGTGAAATAGTTGTTTGCTACTCCTTGGAAATCATAGAATCTATAGAGGGCTAAGCTTTAGCTTGGGGTCCATTAGAATTTGTATTTTTCCCTTTCTAGTGTGACACCATAGTTTATTTTTCTCTAGATTTTGAGGCGGTTGCCTATGTACACTAGGGAGCTTTAGCTAGCTATGAAGGATACTTGAATTAGATAATGACTTGAGGATAATACTTGATTTTATGCTCAGTAGATTGACATATAAAATAAGTGTTAAACAAATTAAGGTAAAGCACTCATTGGGCGTGATGAGGATTTCCAATTTCAATATCTATTGACTCTTTCAAGTATTTAAAATGAAGAAACCCCTTAGTGATGCTTTGAACAACATAAAAGGAGACACCATGTGAGGCCTAGTTCTTATTACCTATTCCTAGAGAACTCTTTCAAGAAAATTTCTCCCCTTAAAGTAAGATCAACTCTAACTAATTACATGCACTATCAAATTCAAGGATGGATAATACCACATCCATTGGAGTTTCACAATTAATAAGTCATGAAATGCCTTTGAGAAAATTTTCTAGGGACACTTGCTCAAAGGAACCCCGTTGTAGAGCTACAAAACCATAAAAAATATGTACTGCTAGGTTGAGGTTGTTTGAGGCTACATAAAGGAAAATCTAAAAAGATGACAATAGATGTGTAGTACCCCTCCATTTTGCTTATGTTTTCTGTTAGCATGCTTTCACTTTGATAGACTTTGGTACTTTGTTTTGGATATATTGATCGCTGACATTAGAGTGATGGTGGATTTATTTTGTGATGTGATGATACATTGTATGGTGGTAATTATTTTGACATGCTTTATGTTAGCATAGATGTTTATTTCAGATGTTATTGCTATATATATGTTTATGGTAGATTAATTGTTATTTATTTTGTCAGTTTGATGTGATGTGTATTGGTGTGGAGAACGGAGTTACATCACTCACTCCGCATGGTGTGTTTGAATCATGGATTATATATATATGTGTAAAATCAGATGAACATAAGGTGAAATTCATATGTAACAAAGGCTCAAAATTCACAATAACTAATTTTATTTATTTTTAATTCACAAACAAAAATACCCATAGCTAGGGTTTATTGGCTGTATACCTGCACACAGAAATCACAAAAATCACCGAGAAGAAATATAGAAATCACAACCACAATTATTTCCTTAGGCAATATTTTAAATTCACAATCTTACAAAACTTACACAGCACTAATTCTTCACAAGAAATCTTTCAAAAGAAAACAAATTAAATAAATAGAGGAATACATGTATTCCTATAGCTTGAAGATCTTGACTGTAGAAGAGAAGCTTTGTTTTCTTGATGCGTGCAATCTTCCAAAACCCTTCTAGAACACCATTTTCCAGAAGAATGCAAATACTAAACCAGAAGCAATCCTAAAACTTCTAGAAATTTTAAAATTAAACCCGAAAGAATTCACCAAAAATATTTCCAACAGTTCTCTATTCTTTTCATTTCCCGTGAAGTGATTTCTTGTTTTCCCCAAATCTCATAATATCTTCCCGAGAGAATCCTCAACAAGAAAATTTACAATAAATTTAACTAACACACTTGGAAAGAAGAAAATATCTTCTAACAAACTCAGGACAAATCTTTCTTTCCTCACTTATCAAGAATTCAATGCATTTTAAAGAATTAAAGAATTCAAAATTCAAAATTCAATTTCCTTTTTTTTTTTTGATATTTAAAATTTCATTCCCAAAACATTTAAAGAATATAAAATCTATTCTCACAATATAAAATAACTTTAATTAATTAATTAATTAATTTAATAAAATAATTTTAATCTCAATGACTAAATTATTTTACCAACAAACTAATTTAATTAATTAAATAAAATACGAAGCTTTAATTACCTTATTTAAAATTAACTTGAATACACATTAAATTAAAGAACATTAATCTAACACTAAATTCACAAAATAAACTTTATATGGCAAATAATCAAAACAGACCAAACAAGACAACCAAAACACCAAACCTAAACTGACGACATACTGTGACTGGGTTTGAGACTAGACTAGGAAAAAACTTGTTACTACCTCCCAATCAACATTTTTGTTGAGTCTTGACACGCTCAGACCTGAGTAACCAAGTGGAGTCGGTGTCATGTACCTGCAATCCTGCAATCAGACAAATAACATACATATATATATAATCCATGATTTAAACACACCATGCGAAGAAAATCATGGAAATCATAGGGCACTCACGAACGAGTGATGTAACTCCGTTCTCCACACCAATACACATCACATCAAATTGACAAAATAAATAACAATTAATCTACCATAAACACATATATAGCAATAACATCTGAAATAAACATCTATGCTAACATAAAGCATGTCAAAATAATTACCGCCATACAATGTATCATCACATCACAAAATAAATCCACCATCACTCTAATGTTAGCGATCAATATATCCAAAACAAAGTACCAAAGTCTATCAAAGTGAAAGCATGCTAACAAAAAACATAAGCAAAATGGAGGGGTACTACAAAATGTGAAATGATAGAAAATTTCTTATGCCAAGGGCATGAATTGACAAATGAGGGACCAAGAAGCTCATAAAAAATAAAACCCTAACAAAGTGCTCATGCAACCTCAACGAACTAATATATGATAAAATTTAACACATTAATGTATTATAATGATAATAATTATCTTTAATATATAATCATTATTAAATAACATGCTATATTATTGTGTTACTTATTATAGTTATCATAAATATTATTGTAGTGTCTACAAATGTCGTCAGGGATATTTTCACACTTGTTTGGGCCCTCCTTGCTGAATTGAGCCTAATGATGCCTTGATTTAGTGTTGTAATGTGTTTGACACATTCACATTAGGTATTTGTCCATTGTGAATGAATGGATTTAAATGGTACATTGCTGAAGTGTTGTAACAAACTCTCACACTTTTCTAAGGTTTTATTAATTAACTAAACCTAATAGACCTCTTTTTAACCTTAATCTTGCCTTATTTGGAGTGTTGTAAAGTGTTGTAACACACTTTCACACTTTTCTAGGGTTGTCATTAATAATTGGGATTTCTTATGCTTTAATTGGCCCTATTTGGCATCCACAAGCCTTATTTATTACATCTTTTCAAGGATAATCCCGACACAAATCATTACCCAATCACAATTCAGGTGTTTCAGGCTTGAATAGCCCAAATTTAGTGATCTGGGACTCATTCGCCACTTGGGAAAATTAGTCCCACCTATATTTCTTGGTCTCGAACCTGGTTTCACACCTTTCTAAGCATTTTTAAAAATAGTCCCAAAAAATACATGCCTAATGGGACTCATTCACCATCTTGGGTGAATGAGTCCCGTTTGGCCCAAAATCAAAATTAATTCAAATTTTTGGCAATATTTTATTCTCCTAGATTTGATGTCGAATTGTAGTGTTGTAATTTTGGGTATTCTTGCATGATTAAGTATAAATACAAGTTTCTTTCATTCATTTTTCACCTAGGAAGTTGAATGAGCATCCTCATAGCAAAGTTGAGTTCACAAGAGAATTCAAGCATTCACAAGAGAATTCAAGAGTCTTCAATGGAAGATTATAAATAATTTTAGAGCAAAATTTAAGCATCAATCATCATGTCAAAGATATCATGCATCATGTTTGTCTTGGAGCTAACAATTGTGATGTAGGGTTTATGATTCAAGCAAGTATTCAATTCAAGATCTATCACCTTCAAGAAAGAGTCAAGATCTACATCCATTGGAGCCATCTCACACATATTTACAAGATCTTATTGCTAGGGTTTGGTGAGTTGAAACATCATACTTTGTTCATTCATCATTATCCATTTCTATTTCATTTTATTTCAAGGTTTCATTACCAAAACGGGGTTTGACAAAGGAAAACCCCTATCCACTAACCCAAAAACATTTCCCCCCCTCCTTTGAGTGTGATTTATAGGTCTAGCTTGAAAATTTCCTAAGGAGAAAGATTGGAGAAAAGTTTTTAAATAATTCAAAGTTGTCATCAAGCATTGGAGAACACCTATAGGTTGTAAATCAGGGTTTCAGATCTGGAAATCATTTAGGAAGGATAGAGAAAAAAAAGAAGATTAGGGTTAGAATTTGAAGCTTCAGAAAACCCCAACTAGACTAATTCACCACTTTTGGTGAATGATTTCTAGTTTCAGTCAAAATTCAGATTTTTGCAGATTTGGATACCCATTTGGTAGATTCCTGTTCTCATACAGAAACCCAGAATCTAGACTGATTCACCCAACTTGGTGAATAAGTCCCACTCAACATTAAAATCACATTTTCTAGTGTTGCAGACCTCCTTCCATCCATCTCCAGATTTATAGGTGCACATATTCCTTTCTATAGTTTTCTGTGTTGTTTCATTTGTATTTCTAGGTCATTTAGTGTAGGTTTACATTGAATTAGGGTTTAGTGTTGTATCTTGCATTTCATTTATCTTTCCAAGCTCTTACTTGGTGGTGAACCCCTTATTAGTTTCTATTCAACCCCTAGAATAATCCTCTTTCCAGATCTCTTTCTCCTTTGAATTGAGATGTCAAGGGTTTGTTCTTGAGTGAAAGTGAAGATTGTCATTCTAGGTCCAAAACCCTAGAAGAAGCAAAACAATTTTCCACCTTTCAATTATATACTATGATTTATACAAGGAAAAAAATTAAGATTTATAATAAAATTTTAGGATTTATAAGCTTGGATTGATATTGATATTATGTTTCTACACTAATTCTCCAAGGTTTTGGATTTTTATGGATTGACTAGGTGAATGCAAATATACTATATTTTGGTTCAAATCCATTTTTATGAAACTTAACTAGGATTCTTACCTAAACCTATATTTATAGGAATAATCTGGTAGAAATTTGATTCCTAGAATTCACTTGCGTTAATCTTTTAATGTTGAATATCCATAAGAACTAGTAATGTTTATAGACATATTTAGAAAATATATTAAAATATGAGGTTATGTTTTAAATTAAATAAATAATTTAAAAAGCAATTCAATATCTTAGGAAGAATAATAAAATATATAAAATTATTATGGTATATTAGTGTGTTAAGTTTAACATAGGGTTAATTATCTAGGTGGTTTTTTCCCATATTAGATAGTTTTCTCACCCATCATATATTTCATTCCTTTAAAAGGTATGTATACTATGTAATTTATTTATCTCATCTTAATATTTTCATCTCTGGTGAAATAGCCTTGTGTTGCTTCTCTCATCTATGAAGATCTATTTGTAGGTTGTGATCTTGAGCTCGGTGGTTGACAACACCAACATGATATCAAAACCTTCAACTTGCACTTTATTCTACCATTGAGATTTTTCATCAGAGTTGTTTTATGATCATTTATTTGCTAAAAGTTTTTTTTGTATTTGAAATTTATCAAATTTCAAAGTTGTCTTATTTTCCTATGTTCATCACATTTTGATTTGTGCATGATTTCACTTTTCTGGGGGCACGATTTTTATTCTGTGAATCCTTTGTTGTTGGCATGATTCCTCTTCGGTTGTGTCACATTCACACAACCCGCTTTCCTATTGAAGAAGGCTCAATTTTGTGAAGGAGGGTACAAATATTTTTTCTATGGAATTTTTCCTCTTCATTAAAGAAGGTTTGTGAGGAATATTTGAGGTGTTTCAAACCTATTACAAAAATCTGCACATTGTTTGGAGGGTGTGACAAAGCATTTAGTGGCTAATTCCTCTTTGTAGCCTGATTCCCTTTCTACAGGCCACACAAGAGGAAGAGGAGGAGTCATTTTTGGAATCTTTGCTACTGTTTCATTTCTTTTGGAGAATTTTTTTCCCCTTGTGACCAAATATTTTGTGATTGAAGGCATTGTTCCAATCACAATTTGTAGTAAGGATGGAGTGATCTATCGATTTTAAGGCTTGATTTACAAACAACAAGCCCATGAATTTTTTCATTAACTCTTTATTCTCTGTGAATCACTATTGGGTGAATTCAAGCTTGATTTTCTCTAGCAGAGGGAATAATTCCTGTCAGTGAAGGCATGATTTTAGTTGAAGGGGAGCTGCAGATTTTTTTAGCAGAATGTCGCTATTTGGTGCAAGTGAAGGCCACTATTTCTAAGGTGGCAGGCATGTGAATAAATCTGCAAGGGGTAACTTATACTTTATAAATTTTCAATCGAAATATTATTTATGGTTTCCTTCCTTTTGTTGATCATGAAAAAGTTCACCTTTTTAAACTTGGCTACAAAATATTATCCCACATTGGTGAAATTTATGCCAAAAATAATCTTTTTATTGTTTAGCACTCTCTTTGTTGCATGAACTAAGGATTGTAGTGGTGTGCTCTGTGTGGTAGTTTGTGCTTGGAAACTATGTGGATTTTTGTGCCCAAAAGATCATGGTTCTTGAATGGTACAACTTTTACATGAAATCAAGTTTATTTCTTTTTTGGAAGATTTTGAAAGAACTATCTTTGAATTTTCTTGGAGAATTCAATTATAATGGTTTCTTTCCAAAGAAAGGGAACTTTAGGAAATAGAGTGATTTTATTCTCACTCATCTTAGTGAGCTTAATCTATTGCCATATTTGTATAATGAAGTTCCTATTCCAGGCACACCTTATGGGTATATGATTTGGAAAGGATATATGGATCAAGTATTTGGAGTTATTTTAAGCATATAAATGATGAGGACCTTCTAGAATCATTTTTTCATTTTGAGTACCCTTATGCTCTTTGGACTTATATTCGAGTATCATACAAAGATCCTAATACTCTTCCATCTCTTGATGACCCTCTTTCTAATACCAGTGTGTATCTTTTTTCTTTAGAGAAGATAAACCATGCTTGTGATCCTTTGGAGGTTTTTGAGACTTCAGATGAGGTTGCAGTTGCTTTAGAGGTTCTTGATTCTTTGTAAGAGATAGTTGATCCACCTTCATTAAGTGCTTCCATCATTCCTAAACAACAAGATTATCATTGTCTTCTTGATTGGGATTTGTATTTGTCAAAAATTGGTTCATTGTTTGTGGAATCTCACATTTGAGGGTATATCCATTTTATTTGATGATAGTTGTGATATAACTATTGTCACTCCCTCTCTATCTTTGGAGAATGTTCAAAATTGGTTTCCAGTGGTACCTTGTTTGTCACCTTCTATTGTGATTGGGCATGTTCTTGATTGATTCATGGCATCATCTTCCAAGGTCTTGGTGACACATGAGTATATTTCATAGAAAATTTCATCCTACATTTGGATTTCACTTGCTAATTCCTATCCAGAATGGGAAGCATATCTGCATTTGTACTTGGTTTTGTTTCTTCCAAACGAGAGACAAGCTGTTTGTCGATATTGGACCATGTTTTGTCTTCAAGCACTTACCATTTTTACAGGAAATTACACATTATGGGGAGGCTACATATTATCTCTCTTTCCCTCTTATGGGGGGGTCATTTATTGTATATACATGATGTATGTAGTACTTGGGGGGTGTTGTTGAGTCCTCCATCTATGCATCTTGTTTTTCTTTTCTCTTTTGGAGAGGGGTTTTTTCTCGTTGGTTTTTATCCTTTTCTCTAGTTGTGAGAGATTTATTTTTCTTGCATTTGTAGTTGTAAATGGGTACCTAACATGGTTGTGTAGCTAGGACCCATTTTACATCTTGATTTTGCATAATAATTCTCCCTAAGTTGCAATTAATGAGGGGGTGTTAGTGTGTTAAGTTTAACATAGGGTTAATTATCTGGGTGGTTTTTTCCTGTATTGGGTAGTTTTCCCACCTGTCATATATTTCATACCTTTAAAAGGCTTGTATACTATGCAATTTATTATCTCATCTTAATATTTTCATCTCTTGTGAAATAGCCTTGTGTTGCTTCTCTCGTCTATGAAGATCTATTTGCAGATTGTGATCCTGGGCTTGGTGGTTGACAACACCAACATGGTCTAGTCAAATACATCTCCATTACACTCAATGTATTTGTTTTTTCAATTCTATAGTTTCCTAAAATTATTTTATAATTTCAAATTAATGTGTGGATATCTTTAACTACAATGAAATAGTAAATAAATTAACACAAACTTGTGCTAAATTATCTCATAGTGGCTAGAGGGAGGTAGTTGACAATATTTATTTTGACTTTGAGTTTTTGAAGTTAAGCACTTAGAGATGCAACTATAAAAATTATTTAATTCAAGTTCGAACATATATATTTGATTGAAGATGAGAAATGGGATAATATAGATTGCTCATCAATTTTATGGATGAGAAATTGTAGGATCAAGATAGGGTATTTTTCAATGAGTTGAATTCACATAATAGTATAAAACTTGTAGAATTACTATTTTATAAAGTAAAATCTAAAGAAAGTGTCCAAAAAGCATAATGGAAAAGGGAATTCATACTCACTTTTCACCATTTCAATTTTCCCACACTTTGATGAACATGTGAGCAACTATATGGGTGCATGTAAAAGTAAAATATTGTGTGTAGGGGGCAACTTATTATTTAAAATTATGTCAAATAGTCATTGTTTCCCTCAATTTATTCTAAAATCTAACCAACACACCCCATGGTTAAATTTTATGTTCCTATCACTATAATATCTAATATATATAGACTGTGTGGTTACCTTTTCCATGGTAGTCATGAAAACCTATAGTTATAGAGCACTCCTATCATATTTGAGTGTGTGACATAAAAATATATTGTTATATATCTCTTCTTCATCAATAACTATTATTTTCCACTTAAATTCACTACAGAATATACATTGTATGGGAGCAAGCATACCTAAGCTAGATGAAATCGATTATTCCGAAGAGTAGAGAGAAACTAAAGAAGTTGGTGTAGTGTTATATAAATCATGGATCACATATTTCATAATTATTATTTAATTATTATTTTATTGATTGGATCTCTTTATTACTAATCTACAAATTCATTATCACCCTTCATGCTAGTATATTTCCAAAAGAATTAATATTTTATTTGATCAAAATAGTAGGTAATTCCATATGTGTGTGGTGACTAAAAATAAGTGAGAAGAGTGACTATAAGAATAAAAATAATAGAAAAAGGATAGTATAGGAAGAATATTTGATGTGAAGATACCTAATTTAAAAAATATAAATATAAATTAGTTGAATGACAAATAGTTTGAATGAATTTCTTCATCTTTCATCTTTAAAGTATTTCTAAAATAATACTTTTATTTATCTCCATATATCTATAAGGATAAATAATTAATGCCTTCATTGTCAATAGTTCAAGTAACAAAAAAAAGTTAAAAATTGTTTGATTTATCTCCATATAATTTAGGGGTGAGAAATACATTCTAGTGATGAATTTTCTATTTTAGTTTTGAAATTTTGTGCCTATTTTATGGAAATATCATGATACATGTACATGATGAAAAATGGAATACTTTAGTATAAAATTAACCCTATTCACAAAGATTTTACCTCACCTACCCTTATTCTTATTGACATACCTCACTTTTATGTAGCATGTCTTTATATGCTTGATTTATCCATTTGATTATCTATATCAATTTGTAAAATAATTTTAGAATTATTTATTCATAATGATTTTCATTTTTTATTTGATCCAATTTAGTTATGTGATTATGGGATCATCCCCTTGAGCATGAACATCATTCAATAAATTCAAAATTTACCAACTAAACCATGCTTGTTTCCCACTTGTAGCTAAATATGTACATTTTTAGGCAATTTGTTATATGCAGGTGGAAATATTCATTTATTTAATTTAATTTTAGATAATGTGCACACGTTTATAAACATGTAATTCTAATATAATATAGAAGGATGGTGAATAGCCACACATTTGTATTTGGGTCTTAAAAAAGAGAGAAAATATATTTTTTAGAAAAAAATATTGTCTTTGATTATTTATGAAAGTTGATACATAAACATCCTTAATGGCATAGCATGATGAAAAAATAGTAAGATTTGATCAATTGAAAATGAAAAACTTTACTAGCCGATTTTTTCCATTATGAAGTACAATAGTCTTTCTTTAAGTTTCACATAGTAAAAAAGTTTGAATTGCATCATAGATTGAGTTTGTAGTAGAAGTCAAATTTTTTATTATAAATTAGATATAGATTGAAAAACTCAACCAAAAGTAGAGTATACATTTTTATTTTTATTTTAATAATTTAAATCTTAAGACACTTGAGATTAGAGTCTTCATCCACTTGGCATTCATTCTTGAGCCAAAAATCTAAATAATATACCCTTCCATTTATTTCTATTTATATAAAATTATACAATTTTAAAACTATTTATGAGTTGATCCATTTCACTCACCCACTCTTTAATTTATGTTTTTAAAAATGTGATTATGAGTATAATCGATCCTATATAACCTAGTTTTCCTCTAGCACTTTTGAGGTTTTTAGATATCTATTTACTTTTAATGATATCTTATTTTCCTATTTTAACTATCTATGTACTTTTCCATGTTATTCATAGATAGATATTTACTTTAGTATTTATATTTTCTTTCCATAAACACATATTTCACCCACTCTACTTCCCCTTTCCTGGCCTTACACGTCATCCATTTTTAGTACTATTTTATAAGGGGAATCAGATAAATCTATGACAATAATGGGGTGGACACATCTTAAAATATAGTATTGTCATCCTTCCAATTGACAACTATGATGTAGTTCTTGGTTCACAATTGATATGTGCACTTGATTATTTTATTATATTGACATAGACTAAATGTCAAGATTGTTCTTCTACAATTATATTTTTGGAGAAACCAATAAATCCCACACAATCTCATCTTCAATTTAAGTTTTATATTTCCCATTTTAAAATATGATATTATAATTTCAAATTTACATAGGGTTTGATCTCCATAGTCTCATACAAATTATACTAAGCTTGGGGTATACATTGTTATTTATCTTTTAACCCATCCTACCACCTTAGGAAATTTCGCATTAAATGGATTCTCTTATATCTTATTCCTTGTATTTTATTCATCTATACATTTTATGTTTTTATAGATTCATGTATTTTCTTACACAATATGCCTCTATCCTTGATACATGCTCAAGATACTTTTGTAATTTTAAGGATATATTTCCTATCGATGATTTGTTCTATCATATTTTCCTTTTCGCATCCTTGATTGAATTGACTAGTATATTATCCTTATGTTATTATAAATTATTAGATTATTTTTTCATATATTTTATGATGATATATGGCTTGTAACAATGATGAGCATATACTAAGAAGTCTACATATTCAACATGATTTACTATTTTTGTACATAATGGTAATTATACTGATGAATAATCAGCTCAATAGTTAGGTGAATATGAGGATTTTGAACTCATCATCATGATAGAGATTTCCTCCATGTTTTTGAAATTTATTCATACTTTAGAAAGATGATCCTAATCCATCTAGAAATACTCTTGACACATTACCTATCCAACCTTTTATTGAAGATCATAGTGCACTCACACTTAGTGCTACATATGATATAGAGGTAGATTATGATCTAACAAGTAAAAGATATTAAAATCACATGATTTCATTTACAAATATGAACAATGTAACATTACCATCATTCTTAAAGAATTTGAAGGTATATTTGCATGGTCATATAATGGTATGTCAAGCATCTTATTAGATCCTAATGCTGAATATATTAGATTATTAGAAAGATGCATATAAAAGTTGCATGATTCGTGAAAGAGGAATTAGAAAAGATGATAAAGGCCATATTTATTAGACCAATTTACTATTTGTCTTGGATGTATAACATGCTACCTATTGTTAAACCCGTTGGAAATATTTATAAAACTTTAGAGAAATTAATAAAAATCATAAGGGAAATTTTCTTCCTTCTAATATTGATATTATTGTAGATTCCAATGCTATTCATCAATTATTTTCATTTATGGATAATTTTTTTACTATAATCAAATTATCATTAATCCACAAGCTCAACATGAGACTAATTTTATGTTGACATGTATTTTGAGTTGACAAATATGGAACTAATTTTCAAAAGGTCATGAAAGTAATCTTTCATGATTTCATGTATAAAATAATGACATACTAAATAAGTATTAAAAAGTATAATATCACATCCATTTTTTATTTTTTGCATCAATAAAAAGTAATATCAAATCTTAGTAAATGATTTTTTTGTCAATAGCGGTTTTTTGTTGGGTTTCATTATATTTAAGAGAGGCATTTAGGTTAATTGTAAGATAATTAATGCCATTGTTAAAAAACCTTCTCCTAAAAATATTTTTCAACTTGATAATATTCAAGGAAAAGTATGATAGTAGATGGATTATTTCCCAATTAGTAGATAAGACATTACCTATCATTCAAATTTTAAAGAGATGTTAAATTTGAATGGAAAGAAGATTATCAAAAGGCATTTTTTGATATGAAATAATACTTGCTAATTCCCCTTTTCCTCATGGAAATTATCTATGGGAATAGTTTATATAATATATCTTGATCATGAAATTCACTATTAGATTATTGTTAGTGTAAAATAATGAAAACAATAAAGAGCTTGTGGTCTAATACATTATTCATAATTTAATTAATTACAAAATGTAACGCCCGTCACGCAAACCCAGAGAACACAGACAAAGCAAATAATTTTTTTTTTTTAAAAAAAACAATACAATTCACTACTTATAGCTATATACAATGATCACACAAGCTACAAGAAAAGATAGAAGTGAATTACTAACTTTGGCAATAGAGTCTACTTACTTAGGTCAGCTTAACATACCTCTTACATTTTATTTTAGTGACAAGTCCTTGCTCCCAATGCCTATACCTGCAAGGTCTACATGACTTGGCACGCACATCAGATCAAAGATAGTTAGCACATGATCACTAAGAGAAGCTATATAAATCAATGGTAGTTTTTACGTTATCGAAAATAGACGACAAGTCTCAAACAAGACTCAGTAGAACAGTCCTAGGGGCCCGACCTAATGCCTCGGAAGCTCATCACTTGATGGCCTTGCCTACGTATATAATTCGCAGAGGCACCGTAGTTCGACAACTTGAGCTGCTCCAACTCATTGACTGACCAACCAAGGGACTCACTCATAAGACATTCAAGGAGGAAACTACTCCAACACAAAAGTAACACAACACCACGAATACACACTAAACTCAAACCTCTATTCATAAGCATTATGTGACCCATACAAAATTACATACTAGAGGAGTGGGTATGCAACCCTTTCTAGGGTCCATCACCCCAGATAGTTTCTTAGGCGGCTGCCACCCACTTAGGTGAAGCCGAAGACTGAAGAACTAGGTAAACACATTCTTGCAAAAATAAAATAAAAATAGCCTACTCAAATATTTATTCATACTTGCACAAGACAGGTCACAAGGCATAACAACATTCCCTTTTAGCTAGATAGCTCACGATAAAACATATACTTATATATATTATAGCTATCCATCATGAAAGAAAATAGTGATTTCACATCATTCTTGGTTAACAAACAAACAGTTAGTATAGGCACTTACAAAAGATATCAGATCCTTATCACTAGTCAAATACTACTCAATAAACTAATACTCAAAACTTAAACTTTCAACGATATCAAATTATAATATACAAATTGATTATTAATGTATGAAAACATTTCAAGGGTCATGTAATATTCTAATCACAAAAATACAAGACGAGAATAACATTCTAAAATAATAAGCCTCTGGAATAAAGTTTCCCAAACTGACAACAGGTTTTTCCACATCGATTTAAAAGTCAACACAATAAAGCTAGAACGGCAATTTTAATTAACAATCTCCAAATTTGCTCCATGTCAATATAATATTAAACAATAATCGAACCCAATCTATTACGTTGCTTTCTAAACCAAGTTCACTTAATTTCACTAATTAAACATCAAAAGAATCATCACTCGAGAAATTTCAATTTAATTACAAACAACCAATTTATCTCCACTTTTCACAATTACACTCTATATATTACAAATTTCTTAAAACTATCCTAATAAAACCATAATCACAATACACCAAATCTTCTATATATATATATATAAAATATATACATATAAATAAAACACATATTCAAATTTTATACATGTATACCCTATTATCAAATTTATAAAATATCTTACTAAAACAACATAAATAAATAAATATATATATATATATACTGTAAAATTATTAATTTTTATTTAAAAATTTCCGAATTATGTATAAGTAATGAAACCTATATATTATTATTATTAAACTACATATATACAAGAATAAAAATAAATTAAATAAATTAAAATTAAATTAAAATTAAAATTTTAAAAAAGAATAATAAAGATTACTAACTGCCATCGCAGTCCTTGCAAGGACTGCGCTTGGCAGTCCCTGCAGGGACTGCGCACAACAGTCCTCATGACTGCTGTGCGGCAGTCTCCATGTCGCGCCAGGGGTAAGGGAGGGGGGTACGGCCAGTCCGTCCCTCCCAAAGCCCCTTTTAAATATATATTTTTTTTAATAAATCTCTTTTATTATAAATTTTTAATATATATTATTTTTTTATAACGAATAAAATTTCAATCGTCCTTTGCAGGCACGGACGCCGATGCCTGTCGGCCATTCATGAACTTTTAACATCAAATTTTGTAAATATATATAATTTGTAAAAATATATATACACATATTATTTAACATATTAATATACATAGTCATGAGAACAAATATCTCTAGGTGCAGAGAGACAGAGAAACAAATAAAAATAACCCATATATATACATAATCTTCAAAATAAAATGCTCTGAAAGAAGACATGTATATATATATATAATATATTTATATATACATTTTAGATGAACCAAATTCTAGTTAGGAAGAAGAATAATAGAATAAAAATAACTTGTTATATATTTATATAGAGGATTTATTTTCATAACCACCACAACAAATTGTCCTCACAGAATCAATTTAAGACAATTTATTTTCAAAACACAACATTAATTTTTTTTTTTAAATCAAATTGAAAGAATATTCATAGAGCAGAGTTTTATAGACAGCCTTTATTTAATTTCTACAGTAATTTTCACTATTCAGTAATTTCTCTTTTCTAAGGTTCTCATTTTTCTTTCACCAAATAATCTAATTATTTTTCTGTTTTCTTAAAATCAGAAGACAGAGAAGAAATAGATAAAACCTGGAGTCCTGCGCTTATTTGAAAATTTGATGACGCCCGTTGATTCTGATGGCCTCTCCGAAGAGCTCCTCGTTCCTGCTTCGAAATCTCTTCTCCAGAATTTTGTACTCGAATTTGAATCTCAGTCTTTATTCAGAATGAAAATATTTTTATGAAAATATTTTTCCCAACAAATATTACAGAAGATTTCATCAATGCATCCCTATTCACTGGTGCAGCTCCTGTCTCCCTCTCCATAATCCTCTGTCCCTCTGTAAAAACTTCCAAAAATTTCCATTCCAAATAACAGATATTACCCCCCCTTCTTCCAAAAGCTCTAAAAATCATAAATAAAAGAAATTATATTTTAAAAAGCAAGCTTTTCATTTAGATCCAAGTTTTCATTCGTTCTCACAACTTTTCATACTTTTATTTATTTATTTTTCTATTCTTCAATATTTTTTTTTTGTTTTAATCAGCTTTTGCAAGCTTTACATGCAAGGTACATTATCTAATTAATTTAAATACTTTATTCCAACCATTATCCTCAACAAGATAATTAATTAAATTAATAAAACACAATTTAATATTTTAATTATCATTTAATAAAATACATGACTTTTTTTAAAATAAATAAATAAATAAATAAAACATTTAAATATTTAAATACAAGTTAATCTAACATTTTAATAACAATATTACCCTTATTTAATTAATTCAATCACAACATATAAAATACCATTAGAAGCTCTTGTCCCATCTTCCTTTTTCGATTCCTTAGTCAGACTACCTGCACATCCCAGGTGAGAATGGAGGGGTACTACACAAAACATGGTATATTCCTATGAAAAAGGTAGGTTTGTTAATTGTCTTCTCATTATAATAGTGCATAGCTACCAGTATTAGATAAATCCACATAATATAACATTATATATGATCTATATTATTTACTATTGCAATGTTCAAAGTATGAAAATGTTAAGGTGTGAAATGTGAGGCCCAACCCTATCTATAGATTTTGTCACACCTTGATAAGTTTAATTATTCTTGTTGGTGAATAAATTGATGATTTAACCTAATTCCATGTTTAATATTTTGACTTTAGTATTAACTAGTGTAAATGATTATTGTGACAAATTCTCTTCATTAAATGAAAACGGGAGAACTGTTAAGAATGAATGTGAGCAGATAATATTTAGATTCTCAAACAAGTATCATATGAAGAATACACTTAGATCGCTATGAGCTAAGAAATTTTGTGTATCTAATATTAGTTTGAATCTCACTAATAAGTTTCATGTTACTTGGTAAATGATAATAGGTAGGAATAAAGCAGGACTTTGGAAGATCAGGGAGAAGTTTCCAGAAGGATCACTAGCCAAGAATCATCAAGGTATTTATTATATTTCTAACCTAACATGTATTTGGAAAAATGCATGTGAGAGTAATGCCAAGGGTAAAAGGGAGAACAACCTAGACCCAAGTTAAATATCTATCTTTTGAAATTTAGATTTTTGACCCTATGACTTGGGAGGTAATTAGGGTTTTGTTTATGTTGTAATTGAGTGGAGGGTTTTAATGATTGGTGGCTTAGTGTAGGTACTTTTTGGATCCTTATTGATTATAGTCATGTGGTTGAGAGTGTAAGATCCTTTAGGGTTTTCAAATCCTTAGTTAGGTCTTGGATTTCGAATTGGCCTTTAAAGTTGTCTTTTTAGGGTGTTGTATGGTCAATTTCTTTGATATTAGTGCAAAAATAGACCCCTAAGGCCTATACCTATGGAAGGGGGATCTTTTGGACATGTGACTTTGTCCTTAGGACATGATATGACCCTTCAAAAGTCCACTTGAAAAAGTGTGACGAATCTGAGTCCTTGGGAGTTGGGAGAAGTGACTTGTCACTCCCCCACCACTCCCCAAAGTTCATTAATGAACTTGGGAAGAGCATCAAGGCTTTCACGTGTGTGAAGCCACCTTGTAAGGGATGTTGGGTAGAGTGTCATAGTACATTCCCCATCTCCCCAAAAGTCTCACACATGTGTGAGAACTTGTGGGGATGTGTGTTGAAAGATTAAATGAGAGAGTGACAAGTGTCTCTCTCTCATTCAAGTGAATTCAAGTTGAATTCCTATATACATGGATGCAAAAGAGAAAATGGATGTTACCCACTTCTCCTCTTGGAGAATTATTTTTGGAAATGGAAAAGTTTGGGAGAAGGGAAAGGAAGAAAAATGGAAGAGGAGCAAGGAGCTCTCACAGGTGAAGGAGGTGTTCAAGGGGCAAAATAAAGATACGTGATTTCTCCTCATTTCTATCAGCTTGTTTGAGTAGGAACTTTGTGTTGTGCTATTTTGTTATGGCTTTCAAATCAAGTGGGAAGTTCAAGTTTATGTATGGGTGAATTTAAAAATTTGTTTAGTGGGTGGATAAATAGTAAATTTGTAGTTAAGCTATTCTCTTACTCTTCCTACCTGGATTAATGGTAGTTGTTGTTTCTTGCTCGGGGGTATGGCTAGAGCCCATGCGGCTTCATGATGCCATTATGGTAGGGTGGAGAGCAAGCTTCATTCTTTAGTATGATGATTATTTTTATTGCTAATATTCATGTAAAAATAAAATAGTATTTTGTTGTGGAAAGTAGAATGGAATGTATCAAAGTTTACTTGTGTGTATGCAAGCTATTAGTTTTCTCAAAACTATTTGTAATAGAGCAAGTCTTCATTCATTAGTTTGTAAATCATGTATTTTCCCAATATTGAATTGTAAGGTTTGAAGTTTAATTGATAAACTTGTATCTCTTTATAATGAAAAAAAAAAAGTACTCAAAATAATGAGAAAGTTGGATTGTTCAATAATTTATTTGAAAGAATTTAATTGGTAAAGAATCAATTGTAAAGAAAGAGAAAAGTTACATTTTGTATTTCTATTTGTTACTAAATAAGTTGTTGTATTTTCAAGTTTACCAAGTGGAATAAGATTGTTGTTCACCCTTGTATTTGGAAAAATAGTTTATTTATGGCAAAGAACAAGTGGACACAATAGAAAATCAAGTCGATTGTAGTCTATTAAGTTACTTAATAGTTTACAAACTTATGGAACATGAAACCCATTTACATTTGTGAATTTCATTGTTATATTTTTAAGTGAACAAGTAGTGTTTCATCTAAATTGTACAAGCACAAGTAAAAACTTTGTTAAGTGGACATTTTTCAAGAGCTTAAAGGAAGTTTATTCTTACTTGTAAAGTACAAATGAGATTTAAAATGAAGAAAAGGGTCAAATGAATCCTTTCCTTAATTTTCAAGGTTACACTTGTTCTTCAAAAGATAATGCATGAAAATGTAAATCAAATCTAACTATATATTCTTTGGAAATTAAAAAGTGAACTCCTAAATATTTATTTTGGAAAACTAAACCCATAATCATGAGTAAGCCTTACTTTAAAATATTTAAAATTATCCCTTAAGTCGAAAGAATCATATTTAAGATGTGTACATTGAATACTCAACATGGAAATTATGAAATAAATTATTCCATTTTATATTATTAACAAAATATATTTAATGTTTTTTTTATTATTTGTATATATATATATATATATATTCATAATTAATATTTTAAATATTATATAAATTAAAAATATATTAAATAAAATAAAAAGTAGTAAAAGGGCACAGGGCCCATATGGGACGAAACCCCACCTCCCAACTCAGTAAAAGTGAGCAATAATAATAATAATAATAATAATTTAAAAGAATATATAATAATAATTATATATAAATCTATCATTAAAATAACAGTAAATAAAAAGAAGATATGTTTATGGCTGGCTGCCGCTTTCTTTAAAAAAATAAATAAATGCCATGAGATAATCACAGACCACAGTCTATATATATACATCACCTACTCTGTATCAGTTGTGTATTCATATAGCAGTTTTAAAAATATATTCATTGTTTTGTAGTACACAGTTTGTAAATATAAATCATATTTAAAACAGTAAAATAAATAAAATATATATATTCTATATATATGCTTTTACATACTTTTACATATATAAATAAAAGAAGGTGCATAAATATAGTTGCAGCCAGTAAAATGTAAGCACAGGCCTGCGTTTATACAAATTCCATTAATATTCTAGAGCAGCATTTTACAGTGGATTCTAAGAAATAAAAACCGTGAATTTTTTTAACCTTTTACTACATCAATAAATCTCTATTTTACACAGCAGACTAGAGAAAAAAATATATATATACATTGGTACAAACATATTCTGATATATCTGTTGTTATATATATACTGGATATATGCAATAGGGTTATACATGAATTTGGGTTGAATTTAGAACAACAAAAATATATTGAAAATTCTATAACAAAAATAAATAAATAAAAGAGAGAAAGTGCGGAGAAGATGAAATAGAGAAATGAAAAAAATAGTTAACTCCTCCATCAAGCTTCGTGAAAATCCATCTTTCAACTTTCTCTTCAAACCTGGGCAAGAAAAATAACGAATACAAAGGCAAGAAACAAGTTTAAGATAATTCTTATAAAAATTAGGGCACACTCTAGTTGCCCTGAGATCTAATGGTCAGGATCAAAACAAATCTAATGGCTAATATTTTATGCATATCCAATTAATTCTAATTAGTGGCTACTTTAATTAATCTCTTTTAACTAAAAATTAGTTTCATGGTGGGGACAATGGGGCTAGATCCCCTCACTTTAAGTTGTGACTTAAAAGACACTTTGAAATTATTTAATAAAGTAATTTTTAGAACTCAAGTTAATTTAAGTCAGAATTTTTGTAATATTTTATATTTGAATTAAGTAGTGAGTTTACATGTAAACAAATCATTTATATTTGAATTAAATATTTTTATTTTATTTTATACAATTTTTTTTTTTTTACAAAATAGCCTTGAAAATTAAATGAGGTGTTATTAAGTAAATTCTTTTAATATAATTTAAGTAAGTGACATACTATTTATAAATCTAGATTGAACCTTTTCATTATCAACTAATTTCTTAGTAAAATACACATCCTTGTGTAATGGTAGGATAAACTGGGTTATAGTAATCTAATATGGAATATTTTGATGCAACACTCATACCATTAAGTCAAGAAGTCTCCAGTTAACAAAATAGCGTGTCTTCCCAAGATTAGAGAGGGCAAGGCCTTGAATAATTATGGATATTAATTATGTTAAAGGTGAAGGTTAATTTAAGGATTTAACCTTTAGTGTAGTACTTAAGTAATGGGATTATTGTTTAAGCTATAGGGAGTGAAAAATCTTTAAAATTTAAGTAGGTGTAATGTAGGTTCCGCTCTCATAGGAGGATATAAATTAAACCTTTGGTAAGCTTAATTTAGATTAGCTTGGTAAATCAAGATCATAATTTGCACCTTGGGGCTAGAGGGGCCTCCAAACCTTATCAAATTGATCCTTACCTAAAGTACTTTAAAATTCCTTTTACAAATTATTGAGTATGAATGAATCATCACCCCCTTTATTTTGTATGAGTTTCAATTTAGTTACCTCAAGTAGGTAAGGTTAACCTACTGGTGCACTTAAGTAATTTGAGTTATGGAATATACATTCACACCTAACCTCTTCAAAATGAAACTCATGATTATGTCACATCATCATAATTAGTGTGTTTAAAAGAAAAAAAAAATAGTTGGATTTTTTATTTATTTATTTATTTTTTTTCTAGTTAAAATTATGGGCATTACATGAAAGAACTAACAGTTGATCACTTTTACAATTATAACTTATTTATTTTATGTAATTTTTTTAAGATGAATTGTTGGATCTTAGACATGAAAGAGGGGTTAGTGTAGTTTTTGGCTTGTAATTGAGGGAATGCAACTTTTTTATCATGTCGAGCTAGGTGAGGATGATAATTTAACAAATTTTTCAAATGATTGAAGACAACAAATGATTCAGCTAGAAATCATGTTTTCTACTTATATTTTAGCACTAAATCCAAATATGTCACTATTCATTACCCTTGTAAATGCTCACCAATTGTTATATTTAAATGTGTGTGTGTGTATGGAGAATGAATGTCTTTATCTAGCACACGAAAATAAAATATACTAACATCTCCCTAGTTTATTTTATGTGGGAGAGACAAAGGGGAAAATCAAATTAATTAAATTTGATTTTAGGTCGGTTAAGATCACACTCATGTGAGGATGACCTTACAATTAGAAAATTGACTTGGAATCAGACAAAAAAATGGATCATGATAGATAGAACCAATCTAAGGATAAATGTATGGATCCATATTGATAATCAAATAGATAGATCAAGTGTATGAGAACATACACACATAGAAGTAAGGTGTGTCAATAAGCATAAGATTATGTGTGGATTTTATTGACATACAAGATAGGTAAATGGGATTGAATTTGCACTAGACTATGAAATTTTCCATCATGTACATGTACAAATATATTTCCCCAAAATATGAAAAAGCTAAATGGGAAAAGGCATTGGGATGATTCTTTAACATAAGATCCCTCATAGTTGGCTTTGAAACATTATTTTCTATTTTCTCATATTCATTATCATTAATTTATACTTTTGTTATCATTACATAGACCTATGTATCTATTATAAAATACTAATAAAATAGAGTTCACTTCTAGTAAATTGTCATTAATAATTATCTTAAATGTTTGGTATATGCTATACATTACATGATTTTTCAATTTTTCTTATTTTTGGTGGAGTTCCTATTTGAAGGAGAATATATGAAGGATCTATATATTTTAAGTAAATCTATATCCTTTTAGTGTTTAAAAATATTTAAATAATTTCCTTGTTGATGTCTTGTTTTATTTTTTCTTGCACCCTCATAGTAGTTCACACACATCAAAGTTGAAGAAAATTTTAATGATATATCCAATATCCTTCTCCTTTATATTTTGGCTGACTTTGACTAGATTGTCCTTTGTGTAATAAAAAGTCTACAAGTGACATATTCTTCTATAAATTCATCTCATGAAATTACACTATCTTGGACATAATAACTAGTACATTCTTGACTTAGATCATATTCATAATTGTAATTTTAAACCCTACACTTTAAAAATTTAAATTCAATTTAAATATTGATAACACCCTCTCACTAGTCATTGTGAGCATAAAATTAGTACATGTTTGTGTTGATTTACATGATATATTGTATTTAAACATATTCACTCAACCATTTAAAATTATCAAAGATTATTAAGACAATTAGGATTTATCAAAAAAGTATTTACATTTAAAGGAATGTAATAGCATTTTATCATAGAATATATCATCATAGGTATGTACTCATTGTTCTCAAGTCAAGGAATTGGTTTTCTTAGTGGTCTAATTAAGGAGAACACAACCTTTACAATTTAGCCCATTTCCTAAAAGTGTTACCATACACTATGAATATAATTAATGCTTAGATGTTAGAAGCTCAAGGCAGCTAAATTCCAATCATCAATGTTTTGATATTTGATTCTTGTAGTTATAGGTTCATATTTGCACACTAATTCATTTTCTTAGACATGGATATGAACCAAAGAAAAGTTTTGAGACATTTACTCATCATCTAGGGGTCTGAATGAGGATAATAGAAGCCTCACAATTATACAAATTTCCTAGTGGTATTTCTAAACAATATCAATCAATATTGAGGTGTAAATGTTAGAAGATCAAAGTGAGTGAATCCTAGTAATTAGTTTTTTTCTAGTTCATTATTGCATGCATAGGTCTAGGTTTGTAAACTAGTTATGTATTTTAGACACATGTTTGAACCAAATTCAAGCATATTTAGTTTTCATATTTTAAGATATTTATAAAATCGAGATCTAAAAATCTAACACTTTAAATACTAAAATATACATCTCCCATAACATATTTGTATCATTCAATTTTAATCCAAACATCATACTTGATTTTAATATAATCCTCTCATAAATCTTAAACTTTTATAATTATTTTCTTATATATAAATCATAACAAATAACATTTTTATTTGTTAAAATAAATAAATAAATACAATGAGATTATTAAATATAATTATATTCATTCAAACAGACACATTAGCTCCAAACATGCGACTAGGTTCCTGTCTCTTTATCAACCCTCTTACTATTTCTATTTCTATTATTACTATTACTTCCTTTGAGATATAGACTATGGTTTTTAAGCCATGCAAAAGGAGACCATCCATTAGTAGGACATTGGAACAATGCCCTTACATGACTTGTTATAAAATTTTGCATGGATGCAATGTGTAGTGTAGGAAATGCATACCCTTGCATTTTAACAAGTTTGTTTGGGCCCGCCTTGCTTTATTTATCCTTATTTATGTCTTAATTGGTCCTATTTTGCATCCTAAAGCCTCATGAATTATATCTTTTTATGGCTAATCCTGACAAACATCAAAGGGTCCAAATGATAATTTAATGATTTTGGTTGTGTCCCTGATTTTTGGGTCAGAACTAAGATGCCACCTAGGGTGTCTTTGTCCTCCAAAGGTCTTGGGACCTTGATTTTAAATGCACTTTAAATGGGTCCCATTTTGGAGTCTATGCCCTAAGCTTCATGCCTCGGGACTAAGACACCACCTAGGGTGTCTTAGTCCCTCTTAAGGAATTTTCAAGATTTAATTTCAAATCTTGGTGGGATTTAGCCTCCTTTAATTAATGAATTCCTATGTTGGCTTGGTGTGGTGTAATTTCAGGATATTAAGCATGGATAAGTATAAATACAACGTTAATTCACTCATTTCTCATCCAAGATATAGCAAGCATTCAAGTATTCATTCCTAAGGAAATTTTATGAAATCAAGAGAAATTCATCAAGCATTTGGAGCCATCATCAAGATTCAAGCATCATATCAAGGATATTGTTGCATCATGTTTGTTATTGTGCTAACATTTGTGATATAGGGTTTATGATTCAAGCAATTGTTTCAAAGATCAATATCATTCAAGTAAGATTCAAGAACCACACCCATTGCAACCATTTAAAGAATATTTGTAGCATGTTATTACAAAGGTTTGGTGAGTTGCGACAACATTTTTTTCATTCATCATTTCCCTCCATTTCATTCTATTTCAAGGTTTAGTTACCAACAAGGGGTTTAACCAAGGAAAACCCCCATTTATTAACAATCAACAAGTTTTTTCTCTCTTGCATGTTTGTGATTACAGATTTAGGTTGAAGACTTGAAGATCATTTGAAGTGTAAAGTTGCAAAGTTGCATTCTAAAGTTGTCATCTTCACGGAAACTTACCTATAGGCCAATCTAGAAGTTTCAGAACCTGAGATTAGAGAAGACGGAAGTACAAACATCAAGCCTCCAGATCACATTCAGAGATTTCAAAAATTCAGATTGGGACTAAGATGGTAGCAAGGGAATCTTAGTCCTCCAAGTGGAATTTTGTAGAGATTCTTTCAGATCCTGTTTCGACATCCGAAGATTTCCTATCTGCCCCAGAAAATAGCATTGACACTAATAAGAAAGTAAGGGCGTCTTAGTCCTCCATAGGAAATTTTGACAACTTCTTTGCATTTCCAGAATACTCAGTACATTTCTAGACTTCCTAGGTACACATACCCTAACTTGTTGCATAATTTCATCATTTGCATTCATCATTTAGCTTGCATTACTAGGTTTTGTGAGTTGAATGTTAAGTTGTCTTTTCCAAGCTTTTGCTTGGTGGTGAACCCCTCAAAGCTTAAATAACCCCCACCTAGGTCTTCCTTGTTGAGAATTGACTCACCCTTTGGGGTTGATATTCAATCCAACTTGGATTCCTAGGACATAATTGAATGACCTAAAGAGAATAGTGGGCACATCCCCCCCACCTATTTTCTTTTTGGTTCATAATGCAAGAGATTAAGTTTGCTAACTAAATCTGAATCTTCATTAGGATGAATCCAAAATGGTGAATAATAAGAACATATTTGAGCAAAAGAAGCCTCAAATATTTGAAATATTTTATGATATATATTAAAACAAAATTTAAGTTTTCATAGTATTCATTGAAAAGAATCAATGTAAGGGAAGGAAATCGACAACAAGCCAACAAAAAAAATAAAAGCATAAGGATATAATATATTATTATTTATTATTTAGATAAGAAGTGAATGCTTGAGTGATATATTCATCCAACAAAGACCCAAGAGTTGCTTCAACTATGGCCTCCACTTTGGAACAATTCTCACTCTAAAATTTTCACAACAGACCATCTGCTAGTTCTAAAAACTTATTGTTGTGTTTTCTAGAAAATTCATGAGATACACCAGTTAAAATAAATAGCTAACAATGTTTTTGAGTTATGTGCGGGTGGGTGGGAGAAACTGTTTAAAACTATGTGCTAAAATTTTGAAGATAATGACGAACAAGAATAGTAAGAAAAAAACATGATGGATTAAGAGGGCCCACCCCATCCACCTAAGTGGTCAATGCTTAGAGTGTGCTGGTTAAGCCCAACTGATATTTTGCAATATAAAATTAGATCTCGGTTGCTTCTCATTCTAAATATATTGAAGAATAATTAGGAAAATCAGAATGATCCTTGATTTATTCTAATGTAACATGTTAATGAAGAGGGGAAAATATTTATTTATGTTCATAGATGCATCTTTTCAACTAGGTTTTCCCTTTCATAATTAAGTTGCAGCAATAAGATAGTTTATTTTTTAATAAGTCTTATCCTTTGATCTTCAAGGTTCAATTTTAGATTGATAGTAGAGAAGGGTATGTATATATTAAGGGTTATGAATCTTTGTGTCTAATTTTTTATTAAGAAATGTGTAGGTTTTTCCAGTTTATACTTCATGGCTTTGTCATTCTTCTTCAAATTCACTTAACTCCATGGGTAATGGATTAAGGATTTATTTTTGGTTCTTTCATCTTTATTGAGCTAAATATGTCATATAAGTCATTAGAAACTATAGTGAGTTATCACTATAACACATAATTTTATAATTTTTCCTTGTAATGAATTACTTCTCCTTGAAATTCATACTTTTTGGACTATTGCATTTAAAATTTAGTTTTTTGAAAGGTTAAGAGTTTATAGTTTGTTGATCTCTAACAACTCACATAGAGTTTTAATTGATATGTCCATCTTGTCCAATAAAATTCTATGCACTATGTTGACACCCATTCTAGTACTATTTAACTTCGTCTTTTCCAATTTCCTCTTAAGGCCTTCATGTTTATAACAAATCTAAACTAGCAGTTTCGTGTAGTAACACACAACAATGAGTTGATAGGCAGAGAGCGACATGAAAGGAAAGTGATGTACAGATAGTATCTATGGAAAAAATATTTGAATGTGAATGGCATGAGTGGGAACAGTAGCTATATGCAAATGTAGATAATTTATAGTTACACATTAGGGTATCCAATGCACAATAAAATGGATTGCTAGATATATTATGGGCGATAATTAAAGTGATTGAGTGGGAACAATATTGTATCCCATTTTTACTTTATGGTTTAGCATAATTATTTTATTTTAAATTATAATGGGGACCAAAGGAAGGTGTTAACCCTAATGGGTTGAAAGGAGGATATGTATACAAAGGATAAAGTGTGTAAGCAATAGTTGGTGAAGAAGTAACTTTGTAGAATACACACACACACACACACACACACACACACACACACACACACACACACACACACACACACATAAAGGTTTGGTTGAATAACAATTGTATTAACATTCAATTAATTATTTGGTGATAACATCATTATTATTGGTAATTGGTTTGGCAGGGTAAATAATAATATTATGTAGTTAAGTTGTTTATTAAAGAAAAAAATTATTATTAAATTTGAAATGATTTCATTAAGTAATACCAATATCATTAAGTTTTATTAGTTAATCAAAATATAAAATTATTATGGATAGGGTTCAATGCCTAAATTGATGACATTACTAATGTGCAATTAGTTGGGAAATAATAATTTTGACATAAAATTAGTTGAATTCATCATTATATAAGCCCACCCCATAATTTAGCCATTGCATCAATTCTTTATTATACAAACTAAGGATCTTTTCATAGGTAGTAACAAAGAACCCTACATCAATTATGGTTAAAACAATCTAAAAATAATATCAATATCAGTAAGTTTCATTAGTTAATCAAAATATAATATTATTATGGATAAGGTTGAATGTCTAAATAATTGATGACATTACTAATGTGTATTTAGATGGGAAATAATTATTGTGGCATACTACTAGTTGAATTAATGAAATTATATAAGGACACCCCATAATTTGACAACTGCATCAATTCTTAATGATACAAACTAAGGATCTTTTCATAGCTAGCAACAAAGTACCACAGATGAATTTTGGTTAATTTTTTTAATTATTTGTGTTATGTAGAGTATAAGCAAGAGAAGAATAATCAACAATGCCCAATGGAATCTAACATAAAGTGTATAAGATCAACTATTTTATTCCATTGTAACCATAAGCTTAAACATATGAATTTTTTTCTAATTCCTACATTAGAAAGATAGCAATCTGTACATACAAAATATAAAGTAAAAGTCAACACAATGAGGCCTGCTCTCCACCCTACCATATTGGGTCATGGAGCCTCATGGACCCTCACCAAACCCATGAGAAAGAATATAGATTGGCCACCACTATGATTAGTGGTGAAATGAATATTGCGTATTACAATCAATATAGAGTACATTAGGGTATGATTGTCTATTTGACCATTGATGTTGATTTTATAGTCACTATCATTATTCGGGAAGGTTGTTTGTAACACATTAGTTTATGAAACACCGTATTATTGTTGGATCATGGTTTGCAAGAATAACAAAAAAGTGTTAGTGTGATAAACACACACCATTGGTACACAATAAAAAATAAAAAAATATAAAGACATACAATTAATTACAAAGATGATGCAATACAATTGCAGTAGAACACAATAAGTAAATAAAATATAGGAAAACCTTATGTAGGGAATGGATTGAAGTTTGGACATACAAAAGCAGGTTTTCTCTCCACCCTACCATATTGGTTCACAGAGCATCATTGGCTCTTCTCCCTTGGGAAAGAGAATTCAAGAACTGGGATGTTGATTCATAACCACAATTACAATCACTTATCTTCATAGTTGGTTGAACTTGATTCAGAAAGTTTTTCCATATGTTTACCATATAAACTGGAATATTAACACCCAAGTTCTTGAGCTATCTCTCCCAAGGGAGAAGAGAAATTAGATGATCGGTATGGTAATTTAAAAATTCAAGCACAAAATGCAAAGCATAAAGGGAGAGCAAGAGGGAACACAACAACTCAACACAACCCCAACAAAAACTGGAAACAACATAAAGCCCTTTTGGACAACACCCTCTCACAATTGAATGCTGCAGCTTGAAAAGAGAATAAATAAATCAAGAAAAATCCCAAATTTAAATCAAACACAAAGTGTACAAGCACTCAACTAACTATTAGAAGATATCCCAGATTTTTTGAAGATATAATAAGAAAACCTGGATAAGACCACCATGGACTGAAACCTGGCTATTTTGCACCACACCATCTACATGATTAATCAACAACATATAATAGCATGGATGAAGGAACTTTATTATTCACTTGGCATGGACACCACAACTGACATCTTTAATGGCAATTGAGGTCTGGAGACACAAAAGGTGACATGCTCTCCACCCTACCATTTTGGATCATGGAGCATCATCAACTATCAGTAGACCGTTGGAATTACTTACCATAAAGTACAACAACTTTTAATGATGATGTCAATGAACAGTATTGTTCAAGTGAGCAATTTAGTTGCACACGTAGCAAATATAAATTGGAACAGAACAAAACAAGGCTTGCTCTCTAATATTGGGTGGCCACTACTCTGATGAATGGTGAAATCAATGTTCCCATTGTCTTAGCTAGTCTTATAATCTCTTCATCTTCACAGTTGTTTGAAAGCTCATTCATCTATTTAGCATGTATATTGGAATATGAACATCCCACTTCTTGAATTCTCTCTCCTAAAGGAGAAGGATGTTCTCTGGAGAAATTGTAAATATGAAGAGATTATAGAACTAACTAAGAGTGCAATCAGATGATGGGTGCAGAAGAATAAAAATTATACACCTCTTCCTGCTTCCTTCAATTACATCTCTACCCACTTGCTATCTCTTCCCTTCTTTCTTTCTCCACCGCCTGCAAAAAATGAACACAAATTTTTTAGAACCCACAACTTTTGCAACCATGAACTCATGCAAAGAACACAAGATAACATCCAACCACCTTCACAAAGATTACATAGTCAATGAACGCACTTGCACCTCCACAGAAGCTTTCCATGCTCATTGACAACTACCTTCAACAACAACAAAAACCTAGACAATGAAACCAAACAATATGTAGTGCCCTCTGCTTTGATCATCCTTGGCATTCAAGTAAGATGTTTATTGGGTAGTCATGTCATTTTTGTTTGGTAGAGTGTCATTGAGAAAGTGTCTATTGGTGTAAGTATGATTGGTTGATTTGTGGTGTCTTGTTAGTTTTGTGACTTTATTTCTTTTGGAACTATGTGATTTAGTTAATATTGTCTAGCTTTGATTAATTTAATTAATTATATTAAGAAGGATTAAAAGGGAACTTAAATTAATAAGGAAGTGAAATAATAATTAAATGAACTATGTTTATGAAATGATATTATAGATATTTTGGATTACTAAGTTAAAATAATAACTAAAAGAACTATGTTTATAAAAGTGTTAGTAGTTATTTAAATTAAACAATGTGATTTAAAATGAAATACATTTTAAAAGAATGTTACGAATAATAAATAAATAAATGAAGATAAACATCATATTAAAAGTACATATTAAAAGTGGAAAGTAAACGTGATTTGCAATAAATCTTAAAGATAAGATTTTGCAAACTGAAGTGTATAAGACAAGAAAATATAATTCTTATAATTAGCGATTTAAGATAAATAAAGAGATTAGATTTCAAACCTAAGTGGGAAAAGCCAACAAAAGTGGAAAAATATGGTAAAAAGGAAAAAGTGTGTGCATGCACAGCTTGAAACTCATTTTGAACTAAATGCGGAAAGGAAACTTACTAGTCCTTTGAGATTTATCTAATTTTGTTTTGGTAATGAGATAATTAATTTAGTAAAATAATTTAAAATGGAAAAAGAGAATTATTTTTGGGGAGAAGGGATTTAGAATGGGGGAGAAAAGATTTCGGGGAAGAATAATAATTTTTCTCTGCAAATTATCTTTTCTGGACGAGCTTAAAAAATATGGCTTTCGTTAAAATTGGAAAATGGGGTTTTCTGAAGAAACTCTTTTGTAGAGTAAAAGTTGCAGAATTCAAGGAACGAGAACCAAGGGCTTCAATTTTCAGCTGTGGATTCATTGTAACCAGGTTTCATACTTTTGAATTTCTCCCATTTCTTTCTATTTGGAGTTAATTAGAATAAGAAAAAAATGCAGTATAGAAGTTTAAGTATGTAGTGGTTATTCTCTTGGAATCATTTTGAGATTCACTCGACTGTCTAAGCTTTTATATTTGGCTTTTTCATCTTTTCTTTCGATTGGGTACTTTAGTATTTTGATACTCTTGTCCTACGCCTGATATCTTGCATTGAGTACTTGATTTTTTTCTTTTCTAGAAGGTTATGTATCAAGTTTAGCATCTGGCATTCGACTTTTTTCTTCAAATCTAAAACTTGAATAATCCTCTGTATTTTCCATCATCGCTGTTGGTATTCTTTTGCCATGGATGACTATATTCTATAACTTTGGGGGCCATTTGGCCATGCTTTCACATTGCATACATGATTCTTTATCACTTTCTTTAAGAAATGATCATGCAAGATTATAACATGAATGAGATTTCCTTAAGGGGTAGTCAGTCAGAACGTGAGCTATCTCAGTCCATCGTTCCTCTTTGCACTTCCAATAAGATTTTCTTAAGCATTTTTTTAGTTTATACTTTCAATCTTTAAAAGGACTCCTTTGTCGCTCCTCTTTTCGCTCTCCATATTGTTGACCTGCTGTTCGTGGCTTGGCTTCCAATTTCGCACAAGTTGGGAGTATACTTGCTTAAGTTGATGAATCTTTGTTTTACACCCGCCAATTGCTTTTGCTTAAAGAATTTTGAAGGTCTATCCATCAAATCCATCCCATGTATATCCGACAATCTTCACTGCCCTTGTGAGCATATTTATTTGAAGAATTATGTCAAACAATTTTAGCACCTTGTCTTGGAGATCACATTTCTGTGAGGGAATCTGTCAAACAGTTCACAAGCCTCATCTGTGCCTCTGCAGTTTGCACATAGTTTCATGTCTCAGTTGTAGCGCTTGATCATAATAGGAAGTTTAAAGATTTAAATAACCTGCTTGATCCTTCTGACAATCTATCGCAGTTGCAGCACTTGAAAATAAATCTTGTCAATGTACTAACATAATAGAGAGATTACCTTGATCGTGGTGAAGTTTAATTTCCAAACTCCAAATTTGAGCGCGTCTCTGGAAACTTGCCACTAAACAGAAATGCGTCTAGTTCAAAAAAGAAAAGTTGTACATTATTTATCCTACTCTTAAGTCACGTATTTGCACCTCACCTTTCTCTTTCCCTTCAGTCTTGGGGATAACATTTGGGATTTGACAATAATGCAAGAAGATGACGATATTTCCAAATTCCAATATTCACTTTCTAATATACTTGGCAACCTGTCACTGTTACAGCGTTTAGAGTTGAGGCATTGTACATAATTAAGTAGCCTCCCTGAAACCATTGGCGACCTATCACAACTACAACTTTTAGACTTGCATAGGCGTAGTAAGTTAAATAATCTCTATGATTTCATTGTCAACCTGTCACAGCGGCGCACTTGAACATGGTAAGGTGTATAGATTTAAAGAAACTCTCTAATGCTAATCACAATCTGTCAAGCAGTAGTACTTGTATGTGGTATAGGTGCGTGTCTTGGTTCTTTATATTTAGTTTAGATGAATTTTTGTTTAGTTAAAGTTGCTGTCATATGAAATTAAATTCTAGTAGAAAAGTTAGTGGTCTAGAAAGAAAATGTTAAGTTAACTATAGAATATAAATTGAAAGGTTATAGGATAGGCATCTTATTACCTTCTTATCTTTAGGCTTGAGTTAAATCTTAGTCTTTGATTATTCATAATTCAATCTAACTAAATTTCTTATATTCAATTTTCTTTTTGACAATTTAGTTTCCATACTATGATTAGTAGAAAATTACCTTATGAAATGATTTTACCCTAATCAAAAGATAGCTTATAGTTATAAGAGAAGCAATCACATATATTTGTATATACTTACATGCATGGGTTAAACCTCCTTTAAACTATTACTTGCATACTTACATGGAATGAAAGATAATATCTTTTGAAAAGATCAATAAACGAATGTTACGACACCATCTATTCATATGCTTGCAAACTTCAAACGTTAGAGTAGAACGTTCGCTTTGGTTCTAAAACTAAATGATTATATTAAATAATGAGAATTGGTAAACATTAGAATATTATGGAAATGATATAGTTATAGTTATGAAGAAAACATGTGTAGTAACGTGTTGTTGATGGAATTAGTTTATCTTTTAAATGTTGACCTCTTAAATAATTGTTTATCAAATGGTGTGTTAATTTACTTTGGGTATGTTTTAAATAATGTGTTTAGTATAGGACTTTGGGTGAAGTTGGTTAAATGGGGTGCTATTATGCAAGTTGAACTCTTCTTGAAATGGTTATTGTTTGCTTAGGAAGATTATGGTTTGGTTGTTCATGCTGATTTATTGGGTGTCTTTTGAGTTGAGTGGTAAATCAGTTAATGTTATCGTTGTCATGGTTGATGGTTCCGATTGAGTTGTTAATGAGTCGAATTGAAAGTTCTTTGAGTAATGGGTATCTTGAGAGGAGGAAATAGAGGTCTCCCTTGGATTTCTGATTTAGTTCATATCAAATTTGTTGATGTAGTTTGAATGGAGTTGTTGATCTTGTCTTGATGTATTCACTCATTATATTTGAATTGAAAATAGTTCTTTGAGGTCTTGCAATTATTGTTGTCAGTTCTTTGATGGGGAAACCCTAGTGTAAAATTTTTGAGAGTCTTCTAGAGGCTTGTTTTTTATTGTTGGTCAACGTTTCTCCTTTTATGTGCCCTTGAAGTGGCAAGTGTTTTGGTAGCAGGATTTTGAAAGGGTTGTACGAGAATTGTTGAGACTTTGATTATGTGTTTATAGTGAGATGGGTAATGCCTCGCATGTTTCTCTGTTGTGATCTTATGTTCTGGTTATGTTGTACAACCCTTGGATTTTGGTTTGATGTTTGTTGGGTCTCTAGGGAGAGTGGCTCTTCGTGGGGGCCGGCGCCTCAGGTAAGAGGAAGTGCAGAGGAGAACCCACGTAAGAGTAGTTAAACAAATGATAACCTAAAAATAGAATTTAGGGGATGGGTAGTAAAAAACACAAGATAATAAATATTGGATACCTCATCTATGCATTAGGGCTATCTTAGACTAATGATAGACTGAGAAGGCCATGGTCGGCAAAGTCGTAATCTCGTCTTCATGAGAGATTATCGGCTCCACATGAGCTACCCTATGGTGTCGGCGCCTCAATTAGGAGGAAGAGCCAGGAGATCCATAGATGGGTGTCAGCGCCTCAAGTTGGAGGAAGGGCCAGGAGATCCCATGAGAGCTATGCGATGACACTCTCCACTAGACACCCTTGTGCCTTGTATTTTCTTGTTGCCTCTGGAATCGTGTCCACATGAGTTACCCCATGGTGTCGGCGCCTCAAGTAGGAGGAAGAGCTAGGAGATCCATAGATGGGTGTCGGCGCCTCAAGTTGGAGGAAGGGCCAGGAGATCCCATGAGAGCTATGCAATGACACTC